>JAUCMX010000023.1:19938906-19961406 GCA_033459395.1 Hemibagrus guttatus | reverse complement strand
ATGTGAGGATTACTCATGAAGTGTTGCTGAAGGTCTCAGGATGATTTCTGAGTTGTAAAGAGACAATGTTCATTACACACCAGATTTCTGAGGAAAGTCTTGAGGAAGGTGAAGAACTCATGAACATCCATGGAACCCTTAAAGAACCATGTAGAGTGACCACAGAGTGACCTCAGGGTGACTCGCTTCAACACTCTCCAGCCTGGTGCTACAGAAGGAGATTTACCTTCAACATTAAACATCTGCTCCTTCTTCTATGTATTATTATTATTATTATTATTATTGATTTGAATGTCTCTGATGATCAAATTCATTTGTGGATATTTAATTTCTGCCTGAATGACAGTAATGATCCTTTTTATTGATAAATTCTTCAGTTCTCAGTAATTTCCAGATGTTTTTAGGTTTACAAGAGCAGCTTTATTTTTAGGAAATGTCTCAGCTCTGAGCAACTGAAGTAAATTCAATTTAAACTGAAAAGAAGAGTTTAAGTGTGTGTGTGTGTGTGTGTGTGTGTGTGTGTGTGTGTGTGTGTCATTGTCTCACCTCATCAACATACTTGTGTCTTAGTGATGTTCCTTATCAGGTCACCCAGAGAAGAGCTATGAAGTCTTTACCTTAGAGACATTAAACACTACTGGTTTCTGTCTGTTAGACATGCAGGAGTGTGTGTGTGGGTGGGTGGGGGGGGGGGGGGGGGGGGTTTCTTCATGCTCCTACACACTGAATTCCTGAGTGCTATAAATCAGCTCAGCTAGCAACCATGAAACACTCAGAAAGAACCCAATAGAAACCCACAAATAATGTCTCTCTCTCTCTCCCTCTGTCTCTCTCTCTCCCTCTGTCTCTCTCTCTCTCCCTCTGTCTCTCTCTCTCTCCCTCTGTCCCTCTCTCTCCCTCTCCCTCTGTCTTTCTCTCTCTCTGTGTGTCTCTCTCTCCCTCTGTCTCTCTCTCCCTCTGTCTCTCTCTCTCTCTCTCTCTCTCTCTCTCTCTCTCTCACTCATTTCTTCTGATAAATGCACTGAACACTGAGGCTTAAAAAATCTTAGAGTGACTTTAAAGAAATGTTGTCATTAAACTTCATTTCTGAACAGTTAAAACATTATTAATACCTGAATCATATATATATATATATATATATATATATATATATATATATATATATATATATATATATATATATATATATATATATATATATATATGGTCCCCTCCTTGAACCGCCACCTTATTGTGGTGGAGGGGTTTGAGTACCCGAATGAACCTAGGAGCCATGTTGTCAGGGGCCTAATGCTCCTGGTAGGGTCTCCCAAGGCAAACGGGTTCTAGGTGACGGGTCAGACTAAGAGCGGTTCAAGACTCTTATGGAAGAAAAATCAAGGACCGTTACGTCGCCCGGACTGGCGTCACCGGGGCCCCATCCTGGAGCCAGGCCTGGGGTTGGGGTTGGGGCACACAGGCGAGCGCCTGGTGGCCGAGTCTTTGCCTGCGGGACTCGGCCGGGCACAGCCCAAAGAAACGATGTAGGCCCACCTTCCCGTAGGCCCACCACCCGCAGGAAGGAGCATAAGGGTCCGGTGCAATGTGTTTTGGGTAGCGGTCATGGGCAGGGGCCCCGGCGACCCAAACCCTGGACAAAGAATCTGGCTTTTGGGACATGGAATGTCACCTCACTGGGGGGGAAGGAGCCCGAGCTGGTGAGGGACGTTGAGCGGTACCGGCTAGAGATAGTCAGGCTTGCCTCCACACACAGCCTGGGCTCTGGAACCCAACTCCTTGAGAGAGGTTGGACTCTCTTCTTCTCTGGAGTGCCCCATGGTGAGAGGCGTCGGGCTGGGGTGGGCTTGCTTATAGCCCCCCAGCTCAGCCACCATGTGCTGGAGTTTTCCCCGGTAAACGAGAGGGTTGTTTCCCTGCGCCTTCGGGCCAGGGATAGGTGTCTCACTGTTGTTTCGGCTTATGGGCCGAACGGCAGTGTGGAGTACCCAACCTTCTTGGAGACCCTGCGAGGGGTGCTGGAAGGTGCTCCGACTGTGGACTCCATAGTTTTGCTGGGGGACTTCAACACCCATGTGGGCAACCGACAGTGATACCTGGAGGGGCGTGATGGGGAGGAACGGCCCCCCTGATCTGAACTCGAGTGGTGTCGTGTTGCTGGACTTCTGTGCTAGTCACAGCCTGTCCATAACGAACACCATGTTCAAGCATAAGGGTGTCCATCAGTACACGTGGTACCAGGACACCCTAGGCAGGAGATCAATGATCGACCGGCAGGCCAAGCGAACTACAGCCGTGGTGGTCTCGGAAGCAAAAACTCGGGTCTGGGAGGAGTTCGGTGAGGCCATGGAGAAGGACTATCGGATGGCCTCGGGGAAATTCTGGCAGACCGTTCGGCGCCTCAGAAGGGGTAAGCAGCTCTCTGCCAACACTGTTTATGGTGGAGGTGGAGAGTTGCTGGTCTCGACTGGGGATATTGCCGGACGGTGGAAGGAATACTTCGAGGATCTCCTCAACCCTACTGACACGCCTTCTGTAGAGGAACCAGAGGCCGAGGACTCAGAGGTAGATTCATTCATCACCCAAGCTGAGGTCACTGAGGTAGTTCAGCAGCTCCTTGGTGGCAAGGCACCGGGGGTGGATGAGATTCGCCCTGAGTACCTTAAGTCTCTGGATGTTGTGGGGCTGTCTTGGCTGACACGTCTCTGCAACATAGCGTGGCGGTCAGGGACAGTGCCTCTGGACTGGGCGACCGGGGTGGTGGTCCCTCTTTTTAAGAAGGGGGACCAGAGCGTGTGTTCCAACTATAGGGGGATCACACTTCTCAGCCTCCCAGGGAAAGTCTATTCCAGAGTACTGGAGAGGAGAGTCCGACCATTAGTCGAACCTCGGATACAGGAGGAGCAATGCGGTTTTCGACCTAGTCGTGGAACACTGGACCAGCTCTATACCCTCCACAGGGTGCTCGAGGGTTCGTGGGAGTTTGCCCAACCAGTCCACATGTGTTTTGTGGACTTGGAGACAGACGGATCGGTGCAGCGGCAGCAGTAATGCGGTCTATGTACCGGTCTGTTGTGGTGAAGAAGGAGCTGAGCCGTAAGGTGAAGCTCTCGATTTACCAGTCAATCTACGTTCCTACTCTCACCTATGGTCATGAGCTCTGGGTCATGACCAAAAGGGTAAGATCCCGGATGCAAGCGGCCGAAATGAGCTTCCTCCGTAGGGTGGCAGGGCGCTCCCTTAGAGATAGGGTGAGGAGCTCTGTCACCCGGGAGGAGCTCGGAGTAGAGCCGCTGCTCCTCCACATCGAAAGGGGGCAATTAATGTGGCTTGGGCATCTGTTTCGGTTGCCTCCGGGACGTCTCCCTGGGGAGGTGTTCCGGGCATGCCCCACCGGGAAGAGGCCCCGGGGAAGACCCAGGACATGCTGGAGAGATTACGTCTTTCGGCTGGCCTGGGAACGCCTCGGGGTCCCTCCGGAAGAGCTGGAGGAAGTGGCTAGGGAGAGGGAGGTCTGGGCATCCCTACTTAGACTGCTGCCCCCGCGACCCAGCTCCGGATAAGCGGAAGACAATGAATGAATGAATATATATGGTGTAGAAAGTGTGAACCCTGACAAACTTTCCACTTTAATTATGATTCTGCTGGAGTACATGGTGTTTTATCTGCTCAAAGACCAGAGAACCTTTATTAACCGCTCCTGGAGAAACCCCTGGCCTAACACAGCTCTGTCCTGTCTTTAATGTGCTGTGATGAGTGACTGTAACAGCTGAAGAGATGTGAGGCATGAAAATCCTGACAGAGTTGTCTTCTGTTTCATTCCAGAGATCAGGAGGAGATAAAGGACATGCTGGACATTAACAGGTAGTAGGTATTCAAAACTGAGCATTACATTATGAAGGTACACCTGATGTGCTCGGGGACTTCAGGTCTGCACTGAAATCTTTGCAAAAGTTTTTAAACACACACTTAGAACAGATTGTAGAATAACTGTCCCAGGATCTGTCCCAGGATCTGCATCACTGTTTTTCCTAGACCATCATCATTAAGGAATTATGACGTCACAGTCACACAAACTTCTGGTAGCTCCAAAAAAAAAAACCCACCTACAAACGCACACCTTATAGTACTGGGAGCATGGTTGGTTGTTTTTTGTGCCATTTAATGTGCTACTCTACTGTAAAAGTCTGATGTGTATAAAATGTGTGCCCCTTTTCAATTATTTAATACTGAAACGATAAAATAAGAAATGGAGATGGTTAGAGGGTATATGCTGCATGTATACAAATGTGTGCTATACACAAACACAATAAAGACGTGCATTAAACAGTAGAAATGACCTGCACCTGACTCTTCTACATTCCTCCACCTGACTCTTCTAGAAACATTACAGAGAGAAATAAACTACTGAAACCCTTTCGAGCGCGTTTATTAGTTACGGGAATATTGGCAGCTTCAGTTAACCAATCAGAATGCACGTCAGGTCGACAGTCCCGCCTCTTATGTAATTACGTATGATAAGAGGGTTGAGCTCCTTCTCTCTTACGTCAGCACGCACGTCGCGTTAGGACCACAGGAGAAGGTATTTCACAGCAGCGCCATTTTGCTGTAGAAGAGTTTCAAGCGTGCGCCGAGGGACAAAAATAACCACGTCGAAATTGCTGCAAATTGAACTACAGTAAGTATTTATTATCGGGAATCTTGTAAATGTATAAAATATATTTTACTCAATGCTTCTACTTTATTGGGACGTGTTATATGTTTTATTTAATAAGCGCTTCGGGCTCTTTAATGGCTGAGGCAAATTAGCTACATCGCTAGCATGATTGCTAAAGTAGTGAAATGGCGTCCTTGGCGAGAAGTGTGTTATTTTTTTCCACACACACTTAAAATTCAACGTATAGTTTTGGGGGGTTTTTTTTGTTTTGTTTTTTTAATTTAAATATATACACTTTAAAATGATGATGGTTTTTTTGTTTAAGAGGTCACGTAAGCAGTGGGGTTGACGACGGTATCCTGCGCCATTTTGAGACGCTAACAAAGGCGGGGTATTAGCATTAGCGTAGCTGTTTCGCTAGTGCCGAATTGTTTATTTTTCAGTCGTCTTCAAATCTGACTTATGCATTGCATTTGTTGACGCATAAATGTGTTATAAACAAGTATGTGATCGAATCCCAGTGTAGCACAGTAACTAATGGAAAGCATGTTCGTGCTATGTCCATTAAATCGGGTCTTTCTTTCTGATCTTATTTCACAGATCCCATCATGCATCGTGACTGCCCGCTGGACTGTAAGGTGTATGTAGGGAATCTTGGGAATAATGGGAATAAATCTGAGTTGGAGCGAGCCTTTGGTTATTACGGGCCTCTGCGCAGCGTCTGGGTGGCCAGGAATCCTCCCGGCTTCGCCTTTGTTGAGTTTGAGGATCCAAGGGATGCCACCGATGCTGTGAGAGAGCTGGACGGCAGGTAAAGGTGCACACTCGACGCACAAACAGGGCGTGTACTGGTCCATCCACCTGGTCATTATACTGTCCTGTTCCTATACCGTCCCCCAGCAGCAGCCTAGTTTGCTAGCGGTTCTGTAAACTTGCACAAAGCTTGTTTAAGGAAATGATCACTACACGAGTTGTTGCTATAAACAGTCAGTTTTAAATGTTGTATGGAGTGACTTCCAACTCCAGGTGTATAGGTTTCATCGTTTTTCTTTAACTACAAATAAACCTGATTGTATCTTCCTCTAAAGATCCAGGTTTCTGGCCAGGAGGGGTGTTTTTTTGTCAGTATTGCTGGAAGAATAGGGGAAATGTTGTTGTCTCTGTGTCTGGATGTAAATTAGCCACCAGCTAAGTTTGTGGCAGAGTGCAGTGATCAGTGAGAAACCCTCTGCCTCTCAATACATGCTGGTGAAGTAGTTTTGTGGGGGATGTGGGCTGTAAGCAACACCCCAAGACTGCAGATTCTGGAAGTGTGAAAGACATGGTGCTGACTATCTTAGACTCACCATATTTTCTGTCGATCTCCAGTTTATGGCGAAACTGATGAACATGTGCAGCGTTTCATTGGCTGAGTTGGCTGTATTCTTTGATTGGATACGGGTTTGTTCACCGCATGTCTGGTTTTTTTTTTTTGTTTGTTTTTTTGTATTTCAGGACACTGTGTGGTTGCCGTGTAAGGGTCGAGCTGTCCAACGGAGAGAAGCGATCCCGTAACCGAGGACCTCCGCCTTCCTGGAGCCGGCGTCCACGTGACGATTACCGTCGCCGGAGCCCACCTCCCAGACGCAGGTACCCCTGCCCCCCCCACTCATCTGCTTATTGTGTTAACATGATCAGACATGGCTAATGGATCTTTTTTGCCACGTTCCCCCCCCAGTATAACGCCTGAGCTGTTAAAGCTCCTGCTGTCTGAGAACTTCCTGATCTTTCTGCACTTTAAAGCAGTTTAGTTCACCTGGGACTCTCTGGTTCAGATTCATGTCCAGTTTTTTCATCCTCACTTGCCATTTGGTTGCTCATTATTAAGCTCCAGGGTGTTAGCATGGGTGCAGTTCTGTGTGTTAATGAAATGCCTGAGGCTGGGTTTGTTTACAGATTTAATGCTCTTTAAATAATAGCGCCTCTAAATTAATAATGCATTCACTTTTTTAGCAGATTTGACACTAGGTTTTTTTTTTTTGTTCAGTTTAAAGCCATGAGTGCTTAAAATCTCTCTTTAGGTTTAGTAATGCTTGAAATGCCAATCTTTTTGTTTTATCTAATAAAGGATTTATTTTTCTTTATCATCTCTATATTAATAAAAATGAACCCCCGTTGCAGAGTCCACCACCATGCCTCCTTCTCAGCAACCTCTGAGTCAGTCAACTAAACCCTCTTTCAGCATCATGTGACCAGCGTGCCCCAGTCAGCTGGCTCGGTTTCGTGTCACATGACCTCAGGCACGGGCCCAATCGTCAGGTCGCAACCGGCCCATTGGCTCCTGAGCATGCAGCTCTCAGCTCCTCCTACTCCTCCTCTTCCTCCTCCTCCTCCAACCTTAACACCCAATCAGCAGCGGCCCACCTCACATTCCCGACCAATCAGCAATCAGCGTGTTTTACGTTCCCAAAAGTCTACACTGCAAAGCAGCAGCAACAATTAAAGCAGGAAAAATCCGCTGCAGCCACTTTCACGGCCGCCTGTCTGCCTCCCCTTCGCCATTTCTAGCTTGTTGAAAACCAAAAGACTAGTAAGTTTTTCCTGCTTCATACAGTTTGATGCTGAATACAGTTGTAAAGAATGAAGAGAAATTCAGGTTTCCTCTTTTTCCTTTTTAAAAGGCTCCTTTTACTTTGGTTACCAATAAAAGGGTTGGTATGACATGTAGTTTAAAGGGAGATGGCTCTTCTGCTATTAAACCTGCTTTAACGTTGAGCTTTCTCCATTTAAACTCCCCAAAAAATGATTGTGTAAGTTTCTTCTTTGAGCATCGGGGTCCAGCTCTCTATGCCTTCTCACATTACATTATGGTCCATCATTTTTTGCTTTTTTTTTTTTTTTTTTTTTTAATATCCTTTTGCTGGATAACAGGGTTTCTCAGTTGTTCAGCTGTAAGTGATAATATTGTGTTAACATGTTGTTAGCTCTTTACAGAATCCATTTTAAACCATTCAACATCTCATTGGCTCTGTTTAGATACAGGTTAATTTCAATCACACGTTTAAATTGCCTTAAGTATTTGATTCCTGTTTGCACATGCCAGGATTTCTGCTCCAGGTGTTGGAAGGTGAGTTGAGGGGCAGTTCTTTAGCAGGATGAGAGCTGTAGGTTTGTTGTTGTTGATTCTGTTTTGCCCCCAGTCTTACTGTCTCTGCCTGCCCCTTCTGTCCTCTTCAGATCCCCCCGCAGGAGGAGCTTCAGCCGTAGCCGCAGCAGGTAATCGCTCTGTCTGTACTTGTCCTTGATTAACCCATAATTGGTCAGTTAGGGGTATGTAAATGGGTTGTTTTTTTCTTCCTCCTCCTTCCTCTATATCAGACCGTAGCAGTGTTTTTTTTACTCTGGTGCAGGAGTGTCCAATCTCGGGACTTGGGCGTGGCTTCTGCTTATGCCGAGTTCACGCTGCATGATTTTTAGCCCTGATATTCAGTCGCCGACAGGTTTTGTGAAATCGCAGACAAATGCCTGAAATCGGAGCTTGTGCACACGAGTGACAATTGTGAATTACCAAAGATGTGATCTGAGAGAATCGCCGATGCCCGTGAAAAAGCCCTGCAGTATGAAAGGAGTTCTGTCTGAAAAATACCTCAGAGATGACCTACAGCCAATGAGAGCGAGATACAGGGCAGAGGGCAGTTTGGGGAGGAGTTATAGACCACAATATCAGCAAGCATGGCTTACCTCTCGTGCGTTCGATTGTGAAATGCGGTTTGCGGACCAGACGGTGTCGTCGGGGATTCTCCTATTGTGAAGTCATGCAATGTGAACACAGCAGCATCTGAAAGCTCCCCCAGACAGTCGTGCAGTGTGAACCCAACCGTGATCTGACCACTCTGAAAATCCTGCAGTGTGAACTATGCATTACCCTTTGCAGATAAGATTGGACACTCCTGGTCTAGTGGGTGATGTGGCTCTGAATTGACTCGCTGCAGGAAATGAATCGCATGTGCCAATAGTGTAGAGTTTTATTGCAGACGTGAGCTTTAGTGCTGCAGAGATGCCTGGATCCGTGAACAAGAAAAGAGAAAATAAACTGATCATGTTTAAGTGGTTTAGTTTTGTTTGTGTAGCAGATGAATCAATGACTCAACTTCTCTCTTTTAGATTCATTTAATAGATGTGAAGGTTCTCTTGTAGGTGACTGTAACTAACGTGTGTGTGTGTGTGTAGATCTCTTTCTCGTGATCGCAGAAGGGAGAGATCTCTGTCTCGTGACAGGAACCACAAACCATCTCGCTCCTTTTCCAGATCCAGAAGGTACACATGTTGGCTGCTTACACACTTGTTAGATGTTGAATTGTTTAAGGCGAGAGGTCATTGTATGATTGAAATTTATAAACTCTGATTTAAAAAAAACCTTGTTGCAATCCCCCCACCCTTTTTTTTTTTTTTTTTTTTGTTCTTACAGTCGCTCTCGGTCAAATGACAGGAAGTGAGACAGATGTGAGATCCTTGATTATGGATTCCTCGTGTAAAGATCGTCTTTTAAACTCCAGCGCTATGGACTCTGTCTTGGACACCCTGTTTTGTTAGCCTCTTCATTTTCATTATTTTATAAACAGATCAGATGTTTTAGAGCGGTTGTGTTTCTCATCTGTGTGTGTGTGTGTGTGAGCATGCGAGAGAGAGCTCCATTTTTCAGCTGTCACCATTCCATCGCCGATCAATTTTTAAATCGTTCAGGTTTTTTGTTTTGTTTTTCTTTCTGCATGGTCATGTGACTAATGAATAGCTCCTCCTACATGTGCTTTTGAGCAGGAGGCGGGAAGTGTCTTTTTTTTTTTTTTTTTTTTATGGCGTTGGAAATCCTCTCTGTGAATTCATCGTGAGTTTGAGATGGGAAACTGTACGGCACTATGACAATGCTTTTTCCTCCCTCAGTTTATTTTGTTCCCCTCTCTCTAGTGTTTGTACTGTTTGTAATGTTCATCTAAAATAAAAAAAAAAGACTCTGGTTTCAGAATGACCGTCTGTGTTTAAGTCCTTTTCATAAGTCAGGTGTGTGATGCTACACTGCTCCAAAAAAGTCATTTTGTAAGGCTCTGGTGCTCTTCCCCCTGATCCTCCTCACACACAGGAGCAGATTCTAGTCCTGATAAAGACCATGACCCAGTCAACACCTCTGCCTGGCTCTCTTCGTGTAAAGGCTGGAGGCGCTGGACCACTGGTGCACCCTGATCGGGTTACAGGTAATGCCTCATGCTGTGAAGAGCCTGACAACACAGAACTAGTGTGAAATAGGAAAAATGGAGTAATTGGCCAACTCCTGTTTGTCTTGCTGTTGCCTCTCCAGTTCACCTCTTGGTTTCATTTACTCTAAAGTCTCATGGATGTTCTCTCACTGGACCCTTCAGCTGTCTTGGTGTTGTACTGTGATCGTTTGAGTCGTGTATTTATCAAACACTAACGAGACTGTGCTTCACTGCACGAGAAGAGAGAAAGGAGGGTTGGGAAAATAAGCTGCATTAATAATTTCAGAAAGGTGTGCGCGCGCGGGGTCACGGCCGCAGTTTTCCATATACTCTACTTTCTTTTCCCAGCAGCGGGCGCTGTTCCACTCCTAGTTCACAACATCCCAGAAACACACAGGTTTACAAAAAGCTGTCTGTGCATCAGCAATATAATGCATCTAGTTCATAATCACTAATTGCATTAAAACATTAGTCTGAATATAACTCTGTTCTTTATCAGATTATGAAGGAGTAAATAGATGAATGTGCTCAAGCTGATTCAGTGCTGGAGCTGGGAGTCGTACACGCTGGCGATCTGCACAACATTTCAGACATTTCACAGTAAGAGTGGGAAGTAAATCCGTCATGGAGTGAAAGTGCTGCCCACTGCTGTCCACTGGACCCAGGAGACGCTCACAGTCCTGTACTTGGCTGAAAGGAGAGGAACCTGATGTGCTTCAGCCCTTCATCAGGCACCAACCATCACACCATGCTGAAATTCAGAGATTTACTCATTTTCTCCCACTTTTTCCTTAGTGTGGTGGTTACTGGAAGCCACTGACCGGATCTGCCCGAGTTTAGGTTTATATTGTTTATAGGTCAGTAAAGCCATTGTGATCTGTTAGGTTTAGATATTTATTTAACTCTCAACACCACCACTTTTTATAATAAATAAATAAACACCACCCCTTTTTATAATAAATAAATAAACACCACCCCTTTTTATAATAAATAAATAAACACCACCACTTTTTATAATAAATAAACACCACCACTTTTTATAATAAATAAATGTGCTTCAGCCCTTCATCAGGCACCAACCATCACACCATGCTGAAATTCAGAGATTTACTCATTTTCTCCCACTTTTTCCTTAGTGTGGTGGTTACTGGAAGCCACTGACCGGATCTGCCCGAGTTTAGGTTTATATTGTTTATAGGTCAGTAAAGCCATTGTGATCTGTTAGGTTTAGATATTTATTTAACTCTCAACACCACCACTTTTTATAATAAATAAATAAACACCACCCCTTTTTATAATAAATAAATAAACACCACCCCTTTTTATAATAAATAAATAAACACCACCACTTTTTATAATAAATAAATAAACACCACCACTTTTTATAATAAATAAATAAACACCACCACTTTTTATAATAAATAAATAAACACCACCACTTTTTATAATAAATAAATAAACACCACCACTTTTTATAATAAATAAATAAACACCACCACTTTTTATAATAAATAAATAAACACCACCACTTTTTATAATAAATAAATAAACACCACCACTTTTTATAATAAATAAATAAACACCACCACTTTTTATAATAAATAAATAAACACCACCACTTTTTATAATAAATAAATAAACACCACCACTTTTTATAATAAATAAATAAACACCACCACTTTTTATAATAAATAAATAAACACCACCACTTTTTATAATAAATAAACACCACCACTTTTTATAATAAATAAACACCACCACTTTTTATAATAAATAAACACCACCACTTTTTATAATAAATAAACACCACCACTTTTTATAATAAATAAATAAACACCACCACTTTTTATAATAAATAAATAAACACCACCACTTTTTATAATAAATAAACACCACCACTTTTTATAATAAATAAATAAACACCACCACTTTTATAATAAATAAATAAACACCACCACTTTTTATAATAAATAAATAAACACCACCACTTTTTATAATAAATAAATAAACACCACCACTTTTTAATAGTATAATATAAATATTTGTGTGTGTGTGTGTGTGTGTGTGAGTGAGAGAGAGAGAATGAAAATTCTCTCACTAATCTAATCTCCTGCCCACAGAGGACCTGTCCTGTTCTTTGACTCTGCACTAAGGCCACGCCCACCCTCTCATGATGACACCCCACCCCCCTTCGGCACAGGCACGAGCTCCACGTGAACCGGTCCAGTCCGGCACGCCGTGTCCTCGAGACGCTTTAACAGTTCCCGCGGTTTTTCTCCTGTCTGTCTCGCGGGACATTACTCAGCCGGACGTGACGTCAGAGAACGATGACTCAAAGCTCGCGCGTGAAGCCTTTCGGGGTTTTCCCGCTCCAGCGAGAAGAGGGAGGAGTTGTCACAGCGCGCGCTAGTCTGTCGAGGTTCCGTCAGATTTCCCGCCATTCACTGACGTCAGTCGATTCCAATGCTAGGCTAACGGCTGCTGTTTTCCTGTTAGCTTGGGTTAGGCTTTACTCAACTGTCCATTCTGCCAGAAGCTGACTTTATTTCAAACAGCCGAGTGTGAAATCAGATCCATTTCACTGTTCAGAAGACATTCAGGGGATTTATTGAAGCCTACAGTCCCCGCTGTCCCATCAGTCCCTCGTGATCCTGCTGCTCTGGGAAAAGCTAACTGACCTCATTTTTTAAAAACAAGTGGGGGAGAAAAACATTTATTCAAATAATAATTGAGCTTTTGTTATCCGATCCAGACATGTTCAGCTACGTGCTAGCTTTGTTTTTAATGAGGCACTATTCATTTTTATAATTACACCAAAACATTTCCAGTTCATCAAATACATCAAGTGTCAAAGACTGGAACGCAGGCTGCGGCCATTTTACTGTCGGATAGCCGGTACGCTTCTGTCTTCCATGAGTAAAGAGACTGTGGAAATGTACCTTCATAAACAAACAAATGACCTTGACCATGACCTCGAGATGACATTATGGTGTAAAAATATAGTCACATGTGCCACACCCTCAGTCCAGAGCTCCAGACCACTAGCACCACAGCAGGTCAGGAGCTTCAAATGCTTTTCTGTTCCAGCATGACCATGTCCGGTGTACAAAGCCACAGTGATCTGACCAGTGCGGTGGAGGAGCTCCACATTCCCAGGTGTATAGTGTATATTACGTATGGTGTATATGAAGTGATGTTCGTGGCCTGTTTGATGTTTCAGGACTAACACACTGGGGTTTTCTTTGCCATTGTTAAAAAAAATCACTGATTAAATTACTGAAGCTCGTTCCGGTTGCTTCATGCGACGGTGTGATTGTGTCCTCGTCAAACGCTGTGATGGAATATGTTTACACAATTACTCTTTTGTTGTTTTTTTCTGACACACACCCACTGACCTGCTGATTATCACGTTCACGCCCTGAATACACTCCAGCCCTGATGTTTCTGTCTTCCTCTGTCTAAAAGCTTCTCAATGTTATGGACTTTGCCATAGCTGTGTGTGTGTGTGTGTGTGTGTGTGTGTGAGTGAGTTTTAGTTTGCCAGTTTTAACCTTAATCTTTAATGTTGCTCTTTCAGAAACCATTCAGTGCAGCACAGATATTCCTGTAACTGATTAAGTGTCCAGTGCTGGGCATTAGAGGCGCACACACACACACACACACACACACACACACACAAAATATTCTGTTGTGAATGTGGAGTGTATGGGAATCTGGAAGTCTGCCAGGTAGAAGAGTTGAGAGACGACCCGATAAAGGACAGAGATTTTAATTGTCCATGTTTTCTGCCCACACTCTGATTAATGAGCAGTCAAATCATCCGAATGCACATCAGTTCATCCTCTTATCATCACGGCCTCAAAGCTGTCTCTTTAACAGAAATGGAAGACGCTGGGTAAAGTTCAGGCTGAAGGAAGGTGCTCATTGTTTTTGCCAAATATTCAGAAAGATTCTGGGTTATAAGAGCAATCTGTCTGAAAAACAATTCCTACAGTCAGACAGATCCGTGTGTTCCTCATCCTCACACTTCCTGTTTGTACTAGAAGATCTAAGTCTTCCTGCAAGCTTTTATTTCTACCAGGAACCGGAAGGATCCATCAGCCAATGATGATCTGGAAGTAACTTCCAGGTGTGGCTCCTGATCTTAGCTGCTGGCTGAATCAGCCTCCGTAATGACTGGAGGCATTCTGTCAGGTGTGGAAGGTCCACTTGGCTCTCTCTGGTCTACACTCCACCTGTAACCTCCAGCACACCTGTCTCTCATATGTACACACCTCTCGGTCCGTCAGGCTGGAGTGAGACACATGACTCCATTTTTGTGTCTAACAGTAAATGGGAACTGAAGAAAGGTCGGACCGCATGCACCACATGACTGCTTTACACTGGCGCGTATGATCTGTGTAGAGTCGAGAAAATCTCCCTTCACTTCCGGTTTATAAAAACACAGAGTGGCGAGCGGAAAGTAGCGCGCATGCGCAATGTGGCTCAGGCAGGGGCTCTACAACACCGCGGGAATTTCCTCCAACCGGAGTCGAGCTCACGTGCGAGTGTGTGTTTACCGGCTTCCATACACGTGTCGTACAGCGTCAGACCCCGCCCCCTGTGGGCGGAGCAGAGTCCAGACTCGGCTCAGAAGATGAGTTTCACTCAGTACTGAACCTCCAGCTGACACACGGGACTCATACACCGTGTGTGTTAGACTGAGTGTGTGTATTAGACAGTGTGTGTGTGTGTGTGTATTAGACAGTGTTTGTGTATCAGAAATTGTGTGTGTGTTAGACAGAGTGTGTGTGTGTGTGTGTTAGACAGTGTGTGTGTTAGACAGTGTGTGTGTGTATTAGACAGTGTGTGTGTGTTAGACAGTGTGTGTGTGTTAGACAGTGTGTGTATTAGACAGTGTGTGTGTGTGTGTGTGTGTGTATTAGACAGTGTGTGTGTATTAGACTGTGTGTGTGTGTGTGTGTGTGTGTGTATTAGACAGTGTGTGTGTATTAGACAGTGTGTGTGTGTGTGTGTGTGTGTGTATTAGACAGTGTGTGTGTATTAGACAGATTAGGTCAGATTTGTGCTGAGATGTGAGGAGGAACACTTTCCTGACCCCTGTTGAAGCTGACCGATTTTATTAAGGACTGAAACGTGCTGTGAGGAACAGACTGCACATATTTCTGGACAGAAGACACTCTTTCCTCAGGTGAGTTTCATGTGTTTGTTTACACACAGCCGTGTAGAAGCGGCCTTTTAAAGCAGATTTCTTGTGTGATGAAATGAAGGACCGTGAGGATTTCCCGACGCGACTCACACACACTTCTGTGTGAACATGTGACAGTGTGTGTTGAAGGACATCAGCGGTTTATTAGAGCCATGAAGTGAGGAATCTCTCCTCAGTGAGGGTGAAGAAGCTAGCCGGTGTCTAATGATCACCACGGCGCCATGTCTCACAGTGAACCGTCACCATGGAAACCGATGACGTCTCGACACCTAAAACACACCCACAACCCTACAGTGGTGTTTTAGGGATGTTACACACACCAGGACACACACTCGCTCAAGTCAAACAGTAATGAGGAATTAGGAATAAAGTGACATGTTTGAATATTTTATCAATTCTAGCGTTCACTGCTGTCTTTAATGATACACACACACACATCACCTGAAACACCATTAACACACACCTCATAAACACACACCTCACAAACACACACCTCACAAACACTAAGACTTCCTGATGATTTATTAATCCCTTATTTACTGAATGTCCTTCATCTGAAACAGGATTTGTGTTGTTGTAGAGGGGATTTGTGTTGTTGTAGAGGGGATTTGTGTTGTTGTAGAGAGGATTTGTGTTGTAGAGAGGATTTGTGTTGTTGTAGAGGGGATTTGTGTTGTTGTAGAGGGGATTTGTGTTGTAGAGAGGATTTGTGTTGTTGTAGAGGGGATTTGTGTTGTTGTAGAGGGGATTTGTGTTGTAGAGAGGATTTGTGTTGTTGTTGAGGGGATTAGTGTTGTTGTAGAGGGGATTAGTGTTGTTGTAGAGGGGATTTGTGTTGTTGTAGAGGGGATTTGTGTTGTTGTAGAGGGGATTTGTGTTGTAGAGAGGATTTGTGTTGTTGTAGAGAGGATTTGTGTTGTAGAGGGGATTTGTGTTGTTGTAGAGGGGATTTGTGTTGTAGAGAGGATTTGTGTTGTTGTAGAGGGGATTTGTGTTGTTGTAGAGAGGATTTGTGTTGTTGTAGAGGGGATTTGTGTTGTTGTAGAGGGGATTTGTGTTGTTGTAGAGAGGATTTGTGTTGTTGTAGAGAGGATTTGTGTTGTTGTAGAGGGGATTTGTGTTGTTGTAGAGAGGATTTGTGTTGTTGTAGAGAGGATTTGTGTTGTAGAGAGGATTTGTGTTGTTGTAGAGGGGATTTGTGTTGTTGTAGAGGGGATTTGTGTTGTTGTAGAGGGGATTTGTGTTGTTGTAGAGGGGATTTGTGTTGTAGAGGGGATTTGTGTTGTTGTAGAGGGGATTTGTGTTGTTGTAGAGGGGATTGTTGTTGTAGAGGGGATTTGTGTTGTTGTAGAGAGGATTTGTGTTGTTGTAGAGAGGATTTGTGTTGTTGTAGAGGGGATTTGTGTTGTAGAGGGGATTTGTGTTGTAGAGGGGATTTGTGTTGTTGTAGAGGGGATTTGTGTTGTAGAGGGGATTTGTGTTGTTGTAGAGAGGATTTGTGTTGTTGTAGAGAGGATTTGTGTTGTTGTAGAGGGATTTGTGTTGTTGTAGAGGGGATTTGTGTTGTTGTAGAGGGGATTTGTGTTGTTGTAGAGGGGATTTGTGTTGTTGTGGAGGGGATTTGTGTTGTTGTAGAGGGGATTTGTGTTGTTGTAGAGGGGATTTGTGTTGTTGTAGAGGGGATTAGTGTTGTTGTAGAGGGGATTAGTGTTGTTGTGGAGGGGATTTGTGTTGTTGTAGAGGGGATTTGTGTTGTTGTAGAGAGGATTTGTGTTGTTGTAGAGGGGATTTGTGTTGTTGTAGAGGGGATTTGTGTTGTTGTAGAGGGTATTTGTGTTGTAGAGGGGATTTGTGTTGTTGTAGAGGGGATTTGTGTTGTTGTAGAGAGGATTTGTGTTGTTGTAGAGGGGATTTGTGTTGTAGAGAGGATTTGTGTTGTTGTAGAGGGATTAGTGTTGTTGTAGAGGGGATTAGTGTTGTTGTAGAGGGGATTAGTGTTGTTGTAGAAGGGATTTGTGTTGTTGTAGAGGGGATTTGTGTTGTTGTAGAGGGGATTTGTGTTGTAGAGAGGATTTGTGTTGTTGTAGAGGGGATTTGTGTTGTTGTAGAGAGGATTTGTGTTGTAGAGGGGATTTGTGTTGTTGTAGAGGGGATTTGTGTTGTTGTAGAGGGGATTTGTGTTGTTGTAGAGAGGATTTGTGTTGTAGAGAGGATTTGTGTTGTTGTAGAGAGGATTTGTGTTGTTGTAGAGGGAATTTGTGTTGTTGTAGAGGGGATTTGTGTTGTTGTAGAGAGGATTTGTGTTGTAGAGAGGATTTGTGTTGTTGTAGAGAGGATTTGTGTTGTTGTAGAGGGAATTTGTGTTGTTGTAGAGGGGATTTGTGTTGTTGTAGAGAGGATTTGTGTTGTAGAGAGGATTTGTGTTGTTGTAGAGGGAATTTGTGTTGTTGTAGAGGGGATTTGTGTTGTTGTAGAGAGGATTTGTGTTGTAGAGAGGATTTGTGTTGTTGTAGAGAGGATTTGTGTTGTTGTAGAGGGGATTTGTGTTGTTGTAGAGGGGATTTGTGTTGTTGTAGAGAGGATTTGTGTTGTAGAGAGGATTTGTGTTGTTGTAGAGAGGATTTGTGTTGTTGTAGAGGGGATTTGTGTTGTTGTAGAGAGGATTTGTGTTGTAGAGGGGATTTGTGTTGTAGAGGGGATTTGTGTTGTTGTAGAGAGGATTTGTGTTGTAGAGAGGATTTGTGTTGTTGTAGAGGGGATTTGTGTTGTTGTAGAGGGGATTTGTGTTGTAGAGGGGATTTGTGTTGTTGTAGAGGGATTTGTGTTGTAGAGGGGATTTGTGTTGTTGTAGAGAGGATTTGTGTTGTAGAGGGGATTTGTGTTGTTGTAGAGAGGATTTGTGTTGTAGAGGGGATTTGTGTTGTTGTAGAGAGGATTTGTGTTGTAGAGGGGATTTGTGTTGTTGTAGAGAGGATTTGTGTTGTAGAGAGGATTTGTGTTGTTGTAGAGAGGATTTGTGTTGTAGAGGGGATTTGTGTTGTTGTAGAGGGGATTTGTGTTGTTGTAGAGAGGATTTGTGTTGTTGTAAACTCAGAGTGATGGGTGTTTGTTGTGGTGCGTGAACTCTGAGCAGGTGTGTGTGTGTGTGTGTGTGTGTGTGTGTGTGTGTGTGTCGCCCCCTACTGTCTGATCCTCCTCAGTGTTCTGTAAAGAACATGCCTGTACTTGTTAGAGTAATTTTGCCCGGACATGTAACCCAGTGAGTCTCACACTTTAAAACCCTGAGCTGTGTGTGTGTGTGTGTGTGTGTGTGTGTGTGTGTGTGTGTGTGTGTGTGTATGCACACCTTCAGTCTGATTTCCACTGAGCTGATGGTGAGATGTCTTAACCTGTCTCTTGCTCTGTTTAAATGAATATTTCAGTTTGTTAGTGATTGATGTGTAGAAGTGATTGATCGTGTTGTTAGTGATTGATCGTGTTTAGTGATTGATGTGTAGAAGTGATTGATGTGTAGAAGTGATTGATCGTGTTGTTAGTGATTGATGTGTAGAAGTGATTGATGTGTAGAAGTGATTGATCGTGTTGTTAGTGATTGATGTGTAGAAGTGATTGATCGTGTTGTTAGTGATTGATGTGTAGAAGTGATTGATGTGTAGAAGTGATTGATCGTGTTGTTAGTGATTGATGTGTAGAAGTGATTGATGTGTAGAAGTGATTGATCGTGTTGTTAGTGATTGATGTGTAGAAGTGATTGATCGTGTTGTTAGTGATTGATGTGTAGAAGTGATTGATGTGTAGAAGTGATTGATCGTGTTGTTAGTGATTGATGTGTAGAAGTGATTGATGTGTAGAAGTGATTGATGTGTAGAAGTGATTGATCGTGTTGTTAGTGATTGATGTGTAGAAGTGATTGATGTGTAGAAGTGATTTATGTGTAGAAGTGATTGATCGTGTTGTTAGTGATTGATGTGTAGAAGTGATTGATGTGTAGAAGTGATTGATGTGTAGAAGTGATTGATGTGTAGAAGTGATTGATCGTGTTGTTAGTGATTGATGTGTAGAAGTGATTGATCGTGTTGTTAGTGATTGATGTGTAGAAGTGATTGATGTGTAGAAGTGATTGATGTGTAGAAGTGATTGATCGTGTTGTTAGTGATTGATGTGTAGAAGTGATTGATGTGTAGAAGTGATTGATGTGTAGAAGTGATTGATCGTGTTGTTAGTGATTGATGTGTAGAAGTGATTGATGTGTAGAAGTGATTGATGTGTAGAAGTGATTGATCGTGTTGTTAGTGATTGATGTGTAGAAGTGATTGATCGTGTTGTTAGTGATTGATGTGTAGAAGTGATTGATGTGTAGAAGTGATTGATGTGTAGAAGTGATTGATCGTGTTGTTAGTGATTGATGTGTAGAAGTGATTGATGTGTAGAAGTGATTGATCGTGTTGTTAGTGATTGATGTGTAGAAGTGATTGATGTGTAGAAGTGATTGATGTGTAGAAGTGATTGATGTGTAGAAGTGATTGATGTGTAGAAGTGATTGATGTGTAGAAGTGATTGATCGTGTTGTTAGTGATTGATGTGTAGAAGTGATTGATGTGTAGAAGTGATTGATGTGTAGAAGTGATTGATGTGTAGAAGTGATTGATCGTGTTGTTAGTGATTGATGTGTAGAAGTGATTGATGTGTAGAAGTGATTGATGTGTAGAAGTGATTGATGTGTAGAAGTGATTGATCGTGTTGTTAGTGATTGATGTGTAGAAGTGATTGATGTGTAGAAGTGATTGATGTGTAGAAGTGATTGATGTGTAGAAGTGATTGATCGTGTTGTTAGTGATGAGGAGTATTGTGTAGAATTACTCCGGGATTTTCATCAGCTTCATCACTGTGACATATGTTTAATGCTTTTGTTCTTGTTACTTCTTTTATTCATGTCCATACACAAATGATGGAAGCTTCACATGGTGTGTGTGTGTGTGTGTGTGTGTGTGTATACACTGTATGTAGTTGTACATGTGACACAGCAGTAATGGGGTTCCAGCTTCTTAATGTTTAAAAGTCCTTTTACTCTGAAACACTTTCAGCCATTTTATTTAGTTAAATATTTTCTGCCTTCATGTTATTTTTCTCCATAACATTCTGTTTCACTGTGTCTTAGAGTTTAATCTCTCTCTCTCTCCCTCTCTCTCCCTCTCGCTCTCTCTCTTTCTCTCTCCCTCTGCCTCTCTCACTCTCTCTCTCCCTCTCTGTCTCTCTCTCTCTCTCTCTCTCTCTCTCTCTCTCTCTCTCTCTGCCTCTCTCACTCTCTCTCTCCCTCTCTGTCTCTCCCTCTCTCCCTCTGCCTCTCCCTCTCTCTCTCTCTCTCTCTCTCTCTCTCTCTCCCCCCCCTCTCTCTCTCCCCCCCCCCCCCCCCCTCTCTCTCTCAGTGTGTGATGATGTCATTGCCGGAGAGTGGACATGTGTTGTGGCCAGTACATGGTGGTGGTGCTGGAGGTTCTGCTCGGAGGTGTTTGTTCGGTGCCGTGGATCATGAGGAGCTGCGGCGTGACTACACCCTGCTGATGAGGGCGGAGCTGGAAGATGCTTCACGCCGCTGGAGCTTCGACTTCACCACTGACAAACCACAGGTGGGCGGAGACTTTGAGTGGGTGGGGCTTCCTGAGGCCCAGGTTCCTTTTCTTTACCGTGAAGGCACGGTAGGGGCAGAGCCTCGACCAAAGGGGGCGGGGCCAGAGTCTGATCTCGAGAAGGAGGACATTCATAAAGCACCTGAACGACATGACGGAAACACACACAGCGCAGAGAAACACACACTGAAGAGGAAACAGACCAACATCACAGGTGTGTGTATGTGTGTGTAGATGTCACCCTATTTATAATAAATACATCTGTTTATTTTTTTAAGTAGAAAATAGGTTTGTTTTCAACTCTCCATCATATTTCTGTTTCTCTCAGATTTCTATCAGGCCAAAAGGCGAGTCGTCACCACCAGGAAGTCAGGCCAGTGACCTGAGGACACGCGCACACACACACACACACACAAAATCCTACACTCAGGACTGGGTGAAGGGCTGATGGACAGATCACTCAGATTTCCCCTCTACAACATGTAATAAATATTTAATTGTATTTTATTATATGTTCTGGTGTTTGTATTTTGTGGTGTTTAAACACTGTTTATTGTGCAGTTTCCGTTAAACCTGGAGCTAAAGAGTAAAACACTCTTCTGCAGCACTTTTAATTTACTTTCATTTAAAGGAAAAAGACACGATTATAACCTCTGATCTGGAACACACACACACACACACACACTAAAGAGACAGCTAGTATGCGTCTCAGTAACTGGGGGTCATATACAGGAATGTATTAGTGTTAATTTTGTTGGATTTTTACATATCTGTGTGTATCAATGTTATAAACACTGTGTGTGTGTGTATCAGCGTTATAAACACTGTGTGTGTGTGTATCAGTGTTATAAACACTGTGTGTGTGTGTGTGTGTTTGTGCAGATACAGAGTATTGACATTTATTTATTACATGATGAGCATTATACATATGTATTGGAATAAATTTGTAGAGAAAAAAAATAAAACAATGTTTCTGCTCTTTTATGTGTGTGTGTGTGTGTGTGTACAGTTATGCTCAAAAGTTTGCATACCCTGAAAGAAATTGTTAGACATTACCATTTATTTGGAAAATTTAAGGATAGAGGTCACGTGAGGTCATTATTTAGCACATAGCTATTTGACCCCTTTTTAAAACCTAAATCAAAAGTTTACATAATGCTTGAATACTTGGCCACATTACAAACACACAGGCTGACACACAGAGGTGTAAAGGGCTATTAAAGGGAGGTTTCCACACCTGGGGCTCATTGTAATTGTAATTAGGGGGGTGTGTGTGTGTAAACAGTGAGTTTCTCAGCTTATGAGCTGATGCACTGACATGGCTGGATACTGCACCATGGGGAAGTGAGGTAGCTGAACTTTAAAGCAGGAAAAAGGAGAAAAATGGATCTCTCAACACTGGAAATTGCAGTCAGTGCTATTCAAACTCTGATAAAGAGCTGGAAAATAAGAGGTTCTGTTGATACTGAGCCACAGTCCGGTACACCAAGAAAGATTTCACCCACTCCTGCCAGGAGAATTGTTCGGGACGCAAAGAAAAACCCAGGAACAACTCGGAGAGAAATACAGGCTGCTCTGGGAAAAAGTCGTTGTCAGGAGAAAGCTGCGCCCATGCCACAAAGAGGCCCGCTTTCAGTACGCCAGACAGAACCTAGACACGCCTCACAGCTTCTGGAGCAGAGTCATCTGGGGAGAACAAAAGTGAACTTTATAGTCACAACCACAAACACTATGTTTGGAGAGGAGCCAACAAGGCCTACAGTGAAAAATACACCATCC
>JAUCMX010000023.1:19882355-19938406 GCA_033459395.1 Hemibagrus guttatus | reverse complement strand
TAACAGCACAGAAGCCCCATGTTCAGATGTTCATCATCTCCTGATAAACCAGTGCTGTGTGGCCTTCAGTTGCGTACTGGAGTCTTACTGGTGTTCATATACGATTAGCCATGCTTGTATATTGACTTTTGTGTGTGTGTGCGTGTGTGTGTGTGTGTGTGTGTTCAGGAGGCAGTGGAGTCATGTCTGACGCGTGTCAGTAAACTGGAGTTGCAGCAGCAGCAGCAGCAGGTGGTGCAGTTGGAGGGTGTGGAGAACGCTAACGCTCGCGCTCTGCTCGGGAAGCTCATTAGCGTGCTGCTAGCTCTCATGGCTGTGCTGCTCGTCTTTGTCTCCACCGTGGCCAACTTCATCACCCCGCTCATGAAGACCCGTGCTCGCATCGCTTCCTCTGTGGCCTTCACCCTCTTCCTCATCACGCTCTGGAAGCACTGGGACTGGCTCGAATTCTGCTTCCTGTCTGGCTAAGTCACATGACCTCAGAGATCCCTGCTCCTGTGTCTGTGAAGAACCGACAAAGCTCCTCATATAAATACTGCTACTAGCACAGAGCCAGTAAGTGGGACACGCCCCTTTTATACCAGATCTGTCTGTATTTGGTCCAGTTCTGGAGTTCAGCACACTGTCGTGCCCTAAAACGCCCCGGTTTAACTCATCAGATTTCAATCCCCTATTTTTTGGACTTTAAGTGGTGTTTTCTTGCCTGCTTTGGATAGAACTAACAGTAGGTTGCACAGTAATAGTGTACTTATGCTAAGTGAGACATTCCAGTAGTTAAAGGAGGGCTAAAGGTTTAAGTTCACTACCTAGTGTTAGCTCAGCTCTAACGTCACGCTAAAGACCTTCAGTAGCGGAAATTAGCATTATTGTAGCCGGTGATCAAAGCGTACTGAAACCTCTGGGGCTCCTGTATCACAGAAGATGCAGTGAAACTCAGCTCATGTACGTGTATCAGTGATTATTACATCACACGCCTAAATGACCACAGTGAAACTCCAACTCGTGAAATGTGATGCCTTGAAGCCGGCTCCGTAGAGTACACAGCATCACCACCACTAGGGGCACTGCGGCACTGTATTCGCCCAGTTCTCACCATGAGCTCATGAGTGTGACTTATAGTCCAGGAAATACGGCAGGTGCGTCAGCTAGTTTTACGCGCTGGCCTTCTGAAAGAGAAGAAAAGACGATAGACATGTGGAAGGGAGTTTATATATTTTTTCACCTTTCAGGAGGACTGAATGTTGTCGCGTGAGGTGATGTGCCTCGCATCAGGATGTTGTCTCTAATCCATGTGTGAATCAGAGACACAGATGTAAATTTCAACACTTCTGCTTCTGGGCCGTTTTCAGCCTTTTATCTGTTTTTGTTCTAGTAAAAATCAGAAGGCAGCGATATTATTGTGAAATACAGACGGAAAAAGCAGTAAAGCAGATAAACAGCTGCAGAAGCCCGCGAGAAGCTGCCCAATATGTTGATCAGTAACTCTGCAGTTTAGCGTTACGGCTCCAGCTACATGAGCAAACCAGTGCTAAGGAAATGATTGCCTTCTGTAATTAATCCGAGTAGCAATGTTTGCTAGCAAGCTAGCTGCTAAACCAGCTAGCAGGAAGTCACTGTCTCAGATTAGCACACAATATTATTCACAGTTGTGATTGAGGTCTGATTTTGTTTGTTTGTTTGTTTTTGTTGTTAAATTGTGTTGAAATGTCGAAACTAAGTGCTATTTTTTAATTTATTTTGTCGACACATCTGAGGTAAACGTTGGTGTTCCGGATTGTTCTGTGTCCTTCAGCTCTCAATGTGTCTTCACCTTGTCTCTTTAAAGCACTCGCTTGTTAGCAAAATTTTTAGCCTGATTTATTTATTTTTTGCTAGCTTTTGCTTGAGGACTCTAGTTGCCTAGCAACACTTCTGATCACACCATTACCTGCAATGTCTTTGCTAATAATTTGAGCACAGATAATAATGTAACCTTGGAATCCACAAAAGTCCGAGACTTCTATCTTCACAGCGGCGTCAGTCCGGTGTTTTTGTGAATGTTTAAGCTCTACATGATATCATACACTGCCACTGAGCTCAAGCTGCATCACGTTAACCCTTTTCTAACCTTTATATCTGTGTCCGTCGATTAGTGTGTGTGTGTGTGTGTGTGTGTGTGTGTGTGTGTTTACTGAGTGCTTTGTGGAGGGGACGCAGCAGGACCACCCTCACTTCCTCAGCTCTCTGATCAGTTACACTGTCCATCACTGTCCATCACAGCTGTTTTCTACCTGCAGCACCTACAGAGTCTCAGCTCCTCCATCAGCAGCATGCTCACACACTTTTCATATTTATACCCTGTTTGCTAAAATCCACCAAATTACTGCACTGTAATCTTAATAAACATATTTACACACCTGCGTGATGACCTGTCTTTCTTTTCAGATCGATGTGCTTCATTTCTACTACTCAGCTTTACACACCTGTACACACCTGTACACAGCTCATCCGACAGCAGGACTGTCCACCACACACCTAACACACCTCTCCACACTCAGCACATTAGATATGTTTAAATACTAATATTTCTAGTGTGTCTGAGAGATGGGGGTCCTGCCTATTCTTCCCTATGAGAGAAGGCAACGTCATGGACCATCACGTTCCTGCAAAGCAACACGAACCCCTTCAGTCCTGCCCTGCATTCACCTCTCAAGTTAAGATTATGGTTGGGATTAGGATTAGGGTTAATGCTAGATGACGTAAGAAAATAATCTTATGGTTGTAAATGAATTAACTTCAATAGTTTTATGAGATTTTAAAATGACTTTTTTTTTTGCCTGCCTTTTTAATTAACTGAAAACTAAACACCGAATTAAATGAAAACTACACCGGTCAGTCATAACACTGTGAGCAGTGACCGGTGAAGTGAATCAGACTGAGTATCTCCTCATCATGGCACCTGTTAGTGGGTGGGATATATTCGGCAGCAAGTGAACATTTTGTCCTCAAAGTTGATGTGTTAGAAGCAGGAAAAATGGACAAGAGTAAGGATTTGAGCGAGTTTGATGAAGGACCAAATTGTGATGGCTAGACCACTGGATCAGAACATCTCCAAAACTGCAGCTCTTGTGGGGTGTTCCCGGTCTGCAGTGGTCAGTATCTATCAAAAGTGGTCCAAGGAAGGAACAGTGGTGACCGGAGACAGGGTCATGGGCGGCCGAGGCTCATGAAGATGGCGCCGCGGACGGCAGCCACAGTGTTTCGGTGCGCTCTACTTTCCCTTGTTTTGTGTTCCTATTCAGTTTTGTGCCACAGTTCTGGTGGCTCCTATTCCAGAGAAGAGCTCATGACCATCAGAGCTACTACCCCAGTGAACTTGTTTCCGAGTTTTCTGGCTTCTACCGCGGATTTACTGGCGATTTTAATCAAAGAGGCACGTAACTAAGTGAAGTCCCTCAGAAGAGGGAAACGCTCCGGTGTGCTCGGGCGGCTCCGCCGGTGCGGATTACGCACAGCGCTCCCCGGGATATTCCTCTCTAACGTGCGCTCACTTTGCAACAAAATGGACGAGCTGACCCTGCAGATGAACAAAAACAGAGACTTTCCTACGTCTTGTGTTTTGTGCTTCACGGAACCGTGGCTGTGTGATGCTATACCGGACTCTGCGCTACAGCTGGACGGATTTAATCTTTATAGAGCGGATAGACACACAGAGCTCTCCGGCAAAACAAAAGGTGGTGGAATCTGTTTTTATATCAACTACAGTTGGTGTAACGATGTGAAAGTACTGTCTCAGCTCTGTTCCCCGGACCTGGAGGCCTTCATCATTAACTGCAAGCCCTTTTACTCGCCCCATGAGTTCTCCTCGTTCATTCTCCTCGGTGTGTACATCCCACCGCAGCGCGCACTGGCTGACGGGATACACAGTGTGGAACGGACAAACTGTTGTGTTGTGTATTTGTCAGGAGATGGCGCTATAGTCCACATGTTGTTACCCATAAAAGGTGTAGAGTAAGAATGGAATGTTGTTGCACCTGCTGTCAATCATGTAATCACCTGGCACTGTTGGCTCGCTTGTTCTGCTTGTGGATTGTATAAATCTTTAAGAATTGGGAACTTTTTTGTTCTTATGCTTACCTGGATTTAAACATAACACAAACCCGGATGTCTTGGTTATTGTCCTAGGAGACTTTAATAAAGTAATCTCTCACACGAACTGCCAAAATACAAACAGTTTATTAAGTGCCCGACCAGAGAGGGGAACGTACTGGACCATTGCCACACTGGACCAGTCTGACCACATCGTGGTGCATTTGATTCCTGAATACAGGCAGAAATTAAAACTCTGCAAACCTGTTGTGAGAACATCAAAGAAGTGGACCAGTGAGGCTGTGGGGGAACTTCAGGGGTGTTTGGACTGTACAGACTGGAATGTTTTTAGGTCTACCACCAACAGTCTGGATGAGTACACAGACACTGTGACATCCTACACTTACTTCTGTGAGGACAGCATCATTCCAACATGCACCAGGGTGAGTTATAACAATGACAAACCCTGGTTCACAGCCAAACTCAGACGGCTCAGGTCAGAGAAAGAGGCCGCATTCAGAAGTGGGGACAGAGGAAAATACAAGGAGGCTAAGTACAAATTTAGTGAGGAGGTGAGAAGAGCTAAAACAGAGCATGGTGAGAGAATGAAACAGCAATTCCAAACCAACGACTCTGCCTCTGTCTGGAAAGGGCTTAAAGCGATCACCGACTACAAGCCTAGAGCCCCCACTCTGTGAACGACCTGCGACTGGCCAACAGCCTGAATGAGTACTACTGCCGCTTTGAAAGACAATGGAACAGTCCTGACCCCCACCAATCTTCCCCCACCAGCTATTGATCAGCAGCAGCTCCTCCTCCTACACTTTCATACCTGTATCACCCACACAGCTCCACACCTTAGCGATGCCCCACCCCCCACCCCTCACACCTCTCACCATCAAAGAGGAAGAGGAGAATAGACTGTTTAAACGTCTGAACACCCGCAAAGCTACAGGCCCGGACTCCGTCTCCCCCTCCCTCCTGAAGCACTGTGCCAATCAGCTGTCCCCAGTGTTCACAGACATTTTTAATACCTCACTGGAGACCTGCCATGTGCCAGCCTGCTTCAAGACCTCAGCCATTGACCCAGTCCCCAAAAAGACAAAGATCACAGGACTTAATGACTACAGGCCCGTCGCCCTGACTTCTGTGGTCATGAAGTCTTTTGAGCACCTCGTGTTGTCCTACCTCAAGGACATTATAGACCCTCTCCTGGATCCACTACAGTTCGCCTACAGAGCCAACAGATCTGTAGACGATGCTGTGAACATGGCCCTCCACTTCATCCTTCAGCATCTGGATTCCCCAGGATCCTACGCCAGGACACTGTGATTGGACTTTAGTTCTGCTTTTAATACGATCGTCCCAGCTCTGCTCAGAGACAAGCTCTTCCAGCTGAATGTGCCTGACTCCATGTGCAGTTGGATCACGGACTTCCTGACAGACAGACGGCAGTTTGTGAGGCTGGGAACGCATGTCTCTGACCTCCAGCACATCAGCACTGGATCCCCCCAAGGCTGTGTCCTTTCTCCTCTGCTATTCTCCCTTTACACCAACGGCTGCACATCTGGTCACCAGTCTGTCAAACTCCTGAAGTTTGCTGATGACACCACACTCATCGGCCTCATCTCTGATGGGGACGAGTCGGCCTACTGGGGTGAGATGAATCGTCTGGTGTCATGGTGCAGCATGAACAACCTGGAGCTCAACTCCCTAAAGACAGTGGAGATGATAGTGGACTTCAGGAAGAACCCAGCCCCCCGCCCCCCTGTCATCCTCTGTGACTCTCCGGTGTCATCTGCTGAGTCCTTTCGTTTCCTAGGCACCACCATCACCAAGGAGCTCAAGTGGGAGCAGAACATCAGCTCTCTCACCAAGGAGGCTCAGCAGAGGATGTATTTCCTGTGGCAGCTGAAGAAGTTTCTCCTACCTGTAAAGATGCTGGTTAACTTCTACACTGCCATCATCGAATCTATCCTCACATCCTCCATCACGGTCTGGTTTGCTGCAGCTACAGCCAGGGACAAGGCCAAACTGCAGCGTGTCATCCACTCAGCTGAGAAGGTGATTGGCTGCAGTCTCCCATCTCTCCAAGAGCTGTACTTTTCCAGGTCCCGGAGACGTGCAGCCAAGACCGCAGCCGACCCCTCTCATCCCGGTAATGAACTCTTTCGGTCCCTCCCCTCACGCTACAAGAACAGTTTCTTCCCCACTGCAGTCAGCCTGCTGACTCAAGAACTTACAGACACCCATGATATTTTCACATCCTAAACTGCACTACATCTTCTGCAAACTCAAACTTCTGTGTACAATATTTATTTCATTCTCGACTGTGTACATACTTTATCTGTATATATGTTTGGACAGTCTCCTTCAATTTCACTTACACTTTTACATTGTAAATTGCAACACGTAAGTCACTTGCTGTTAACAGCTTTATTTAATTTATTATAGTTTATTTTATTATTTTAAAATTTTATCTGTTTATGTTTTGCACCTGACACCAAGACAAATTCCTAGTACTGTAAAGTGCTCTTCGTGAACCCTTTGCTGTACCTGGCAATAAAAACTTTTCTGATTCTGATTGATGCACGTGGGGAGCGAAGGCTGGCCCGTGTGGTCCGATCCAACAGATGAGCTACTGTTGCTCAAATTGCTGAAGAAGTTGATGCTGGTTCTGATAGAAAGGGGTCAGAGTACACAGTGCATCACAATGGGAGCGGCCAACACAATATTAGGCAGGTGGTCATAATGTTATGTGTATTTGTTCAGTGTTTAAATGTGAATAATAGACAGAACTGGAGAATTTGCTGGAACGTTCTGTTTCTTGGTTCAGGGGAAAATAACAGTTTTAGTATTGAGTAATGAAATAAAGGTTTTTCACATAAACATGGATTAATGCTGCGTATTTTAAATTAAAGTAATGTAAGGATAACTCTGTGTGTGTGTGTGTGTGTGTGTGTGTGTGTAAATATTATAAACATGAATGCATAATTTCACACTGTCACACAGAATGGATTTTGTTCAGCTAAATAATTAAAAACTAATAAACTTTTAGAAAACACTGAGGAAAATGAGAACATGAGAAGAAAATCAGAAAAGGGAATGAGGGTTAAAAGAAGTGACTTTATTAGCAGTCACACGTTTCTTTATTAAATGTTATGCACTTTTTACTGATTGACAGGTATTCACTCCGATCAGTACTTCATGGCTGTTTTTTCCCATAAAGGTATTCCCAAAGCTCTATGATAAAGATAGTATGTTTAAAAAAAAAGGTTTAACAATTACTTTAACCGACATAAAGGTGAAAGGTCGCGATGACGTCACACTCCCTGTCCTCCAGAATCCGAGTCAGCAGTGAGTTTCTCACTTCACTCGGTTTGTTCTGGGGAAAATGTCTCTTGGTTCTGCTGTTTCTAATCCACCAGAAGAGTTCTGACTCAGACTCTGAGGACGATAAAAGACCGCTGTGTTCTAGAGCAGGAGAGATAGCACAAGAGAGAACCCAAGTAAGCTACTCTGTATCACACACACTGTATATATCACACACACACTGTATATATCACACACACTCTGTATATATCACACACACACTGTATATATCACACACACTCTGTATATATCACACACACACTGTATATATCACACACACTGTATATATCACATACACACTGTATATAGCACACACACTGTATATATCACACACACTGTATATATCACACACACACTGTATATATCACACACACTCTGTATATATCACACACACTCTGTATATATCACACGCACACTGTATATATCACACACTCTGTATATATCACACACACTCTATATATCACACACACACTGTATATATCACACACACTGTATATATCACACACACACTGTATATCACACACACTCTGTATATATCACACACACTCTGTATATATCACACACACACTGTATATATCACACACTCTGTATATATCACACACTCTGTATATATCACACACACTCTGTATATATCACACACACACTGTATATATCACACACACTGTATATATCACACACACTGTATATATCACACACACACTGTATATATCACACACACTGTATATATCACACACACACTGTATATATCACACACACTCTGTATATATCACACAACACTGTATATATCACACACACTGTATATATCACACACACACTGTATATATCACACACTCTGTATATATCACACACTCTGTATATATCACACACACTCTGTATATATCACACACACACTGTATATATCACACACTCTGTATATATCACACACACTCTATATATCACACACACACTGTATATATCACACACACTGTATATATCACACACTCTGTATATATCACACACACTGTATATATCACACACACTGTATATATCACACACACACTGTATATATCACACACACTGTATATATCACACACACACTGTATATATCACACACACTGTATATATCACACACACTCTGTATATATCACACACTCTGTATATATCACACACTCTGTATATATCACACACACACTGTATATATCACACACACTGTATATATCACACACACACTGTATATATCACACACACTGTATATATCACACACACACTGTATATATCACACACACTGTATATATCACACACACACTGTATATATCACACACACTGTATATATCACACACACACTGTATATATCACACACACTGTATATATCACACACACTCTGTATATATCACACACACTCTGTATATATCACACACACTGTATATATCACACACACACTGTATATATCACACACACTGTATATATCACACACACTCTGTATATATCACACACACTGTATATATCACACACACTCTGTATATATCACACACACTCTGTATATATCACACACACACTGTATATATCACACACACTGTATATATCACACACACTCTATATATCACACACACACTGTATATATCACACACACTGTATATATCACACACTCTGTATATATCACACACACTCTGTATATATCACACACACTGTATATATCACACACACTGTATATATCACACACACACTGTATATATCACACACACTGTATATATCACACACTCTGTTTTATCACACACACTCTGTATATATCACACACACACTGTATATATCACACACACACTGTATATATCACACACACTGTATATATCACACACACTCTATATATCACACACACACTGTATATATCACACACACTGTATATATCACACACTCTGTATATATCACACACACTCTGTATATATCACACACACTCTGTATATATCACACACACACTGTATATATCACACACACTGTATATATCACACACACTCTATATATCACACACACACTGTATATATCACACACACTGTATATATCACACACACACTGTATATATCACACACACTCTGTATATATCACACACACTCTGTATATATCACACACACACTGTATATATCACACACTCTGTATATATCACACACACTCTGTATATATCACACACACTCTGTATATATCACACACACTGTATATATCACACACACACTGTATATATCACACACACTGTATATATCACACACACTCTGTATATATCACACACACTCTGTATATATCACACCTCGTAATTCACACACTCTGTATATATCACACACACTGTATATATCACACACACACTGTATATATCACACACACTGTATATATCACACACACACTGTATATATCACACACACTGTATATATCACACACACACTGTATATATCACACCACTGTATATCACACACACACTGTATATATCACACACACTGTATATATCACACACACACTGTATATATCACACACCCCTGTATATATCACACACACTCTGTATATATCACACACACTCTGTATATATCACACACACTGTTTTCACACACACACTGTATATACACACACACTGTATATATCACACACACTCTGTATATATCACACACACTGTATATATCACACACACTCTGTATATATCACACACACTCTGTATATATCACACACACACTGTATATATCACACACACTGTATATATCACACACACTCTATATATCCCCACACACTGTATATATCACACACACTGTATATATCACACACTCTGTATATATCACACACACTCTGTATATATCACACACACTGTATATATCACACACACTGTATATATCACACACACACTGTATATATCACACACACTGTATATATCACACACTCTGTATATATCACACACACTCTGTATATATCACACACACACTGTATATATCACACACACACTGTATATATCCACACACTGTATATATCACACACACTCTATATATCACACACACACTGTATATATCACACACACTGTATATATCACACACTCTGTATATATCACACACACTCTGTATATATCACACACACTCTGTATATATCACACACACACTGTATATATCACACACACTGTATATATCACACACTCTGTATATATCACACACACTCTGTATATATCACACACACACTGTATATATCACACACAACTGTATATATCACACACACTGTATATATCACACACACTCTATATATCACACACACACTGTATATATCACACACACTGTATATATCACACACTCTGTATATATCACACACACTCTGTATATATCACACACACTCTGTATATATCACACACACACTGTATATATCACACACACTGTATATATCACACACACTCTATATATCACACACACACTGTATATATCACACACACTGTATATATCACACACACACTGTATATATCACACACTCTGTATATATCACACACACTCTGTATATATCACACACACTCTGTATATATCACACACACTGTATATATCACACACTCTGTATATATCACACACACTCTGTATATATCACACACACACTGTCTCCTGATTAGCATCACTTCAGCCCATGGTGTGTGTGTTTGGTTTTATAAAGTCACGACTCGGTGTTGTGTTGGAATATCTTTAATCGCTATCAGGCCAAACCCAGATCAATCAAATTGATAACTGGTGCTCAACAATACAGAACAAAATGTCATGAGTTCAGAGGTCACTGAAAAACCCCTGTAGTCCTACACACACACCCACAAACTCTCTCTCTCTCACACACACACACACACACACACACACGAAAGACATTCATGGTCATCAGATTGTTCTGGTCAGTAACTGACTAAAGTAAACACTCCCCCCACCCCCATTCCCACTCAATCCCATCCCATGTAGTCTTAGGTGCAGATGCTCCCTCCCCTCAGACTCCCAGGTGCAGGTAGCCCCGCCCCAGCACACACAGTTCACTATGCACGCTAGAAACCACAGTAGAAAAGAAGAACTGTATCACAAAGCTGAGCAATTCCTGATTGGAGTGTGTGAGAAGGTTTGACGATGGAATCTTCCAGAAAGTCGTCTCAGTCCTGCAGTAAAGCTGCACAGGACAGGAGGAGCTCCGTCGTTCCCCCGCCCGTGCTTCTCCGTCCCTCCACCCCCCCGACGGCGGCGTGCCGAGCTCCTCCCTCTGGCAGTGTGGGCGTGTTGATGTGTTCCTGAATCTCCAGTGTGAGGACGCTGGTTCTGAATGCCCTGTATGTGCACACACACACTGTGTGAGTGTGTGTGTGTGTCTGCGCAGTTTTAGTGTGTAGAAAATCTCTGAGATCTAAAACAAACGTGAGGTCAGAGCTGATGCAACTTTTCAACGGACATGGAGCCAAAGCCACGTCATCGAGGCGTTTTATTGAGAAGCACACCGCTTTAACAGCCGCATCGCTACGTCAGCAGACGTGGGCATTTCCCACACACACACACACACACACAGCATTTTACAGTGTGATCACAGACATGAGCCCTGATAACATCTAATCACTGTGAACGGGTAGCTGCTCGAACCTGCTGTTGCCATGGCAGCCAGCAAGCTAAACTCAGACGTCTGAAGCGATCGTTATAAAGAGTTATATACATAAACTGATCACTCAAACACTCAACAGTGCCACAATGGCATGCAGGTCATTTTTTGCTGGTGTGTTCAGTCCTTACTTACAGCCAAGTCACACTCCTGCTGAAATCAGATGCATGCTGGGAGTGTGTGACATCACTAGTATCATGAGGAACGTCCAGAATAGACAGGTCCGTGTATAAATTATTGTAAGACAATAAAAAAAAGCTGCTGTGTGGCCCACTGTAAACACTCAGAACCGGCTGTGGACCGATTCTGGATCCGGCTCCACGTCGGCTGAAAAGTGCCACAAGTGTTTAACCTCGTCTTTATTGTAAAATACCTCAGTGGAAAAATACAGCTGAGCCGCGTGACGGCTAATGAGACCTGACCTAAACACGTGTGCTGGCTAAGGATAAGCATGTCTCTCTCACTCTCAGTCGCTCACACACACACACACACACTCACAGGGAAGTAAGGCCTGTTCTAGACACACACACGGGTTGGATTGTTCAGTCAGTAATGCACCCAGGTGTGGGTGTGTGGAGTCTCTTTAAGATGAGCGTTGTGTGTAGAACAGGATGTACGCCTGAGTGCTGCAGACCTCCTCCACGCTACACACGTTCATCTCAGAGTCATTACAGTGGACCCAGAAACCTACACACACACACACACACACACACACACACACACACAGGATTGAAGTGTTATTGATCAACATTCCTCAGAACACACAGACAATCAGGGCTAATCATCGTGAGCATCACTCACCCCCCTCCGTGTTGTAGCAGTAGGCGGTGTAGTGTCCTGAGCCGAAGCCTTTCCCATGATGCATCACTACAGCAGAGAGGTCATAGGTGAAGGCCTGTGATGCGTCAGGACAGCAGTATGGCTCCATGTTCAGAACCTGATCAAACGCCACATGAACACCGATCTTCTCTCTGTGGTTCCGGCCCGACCAGCTAAACACACACGTACAGGGTGATTAAATATAAACGAGTGTGTAAAATGATGGACTTGGCCTGATCCAGCATGCCATTTTTCTACTGCAACTGTTTCAACTTCCTGTGCGTGTGAGTGTGCGTGTGTGTAACACATACCGGAAGCGTTTTAGGTGAAGCCGCAGCACCTGAGGTAAACGATAAATCAGCAGCTGTTTACAGGCCTCGGACAGAGCCAGCGGCTTGTGGGACGACTTGCGTCTTTTTCCTGACACACACACATTATACAAATTACAACAGTAAATAACAAACAGGACTAAGATCACACAGTGTGTGTGAATGTGTGCACTCACTGTTGCAGTAGTTACAGTTGTAGATGCGTCCCTCCAGAGCCTCAGTTTCAGTAAACTTGCTCAGCATCTCAGTGAGAGAGCAGCTCTGAGAGGAGACCTGGCTCAGCTTCGCCACGCTATGATAGCGCTCGGGGAACTCCAGAGACAAATCCCAGAACGGCTCCACCGTGTTCGACTTGTGCTCACACGACAGACACGTCACCTGGACAGGACACACACACAGATCGGAGATGGAGAGGAAATGTGGTTAGTGACCGCTGTAATATTTATCAGGTTTTGGATATGAGCTTAAGGAACAGGATCAGCAGCAAGCTGTGGAGATCAGCACCATGATGCAGTGTGAGGAACCTGGTGTCCAGAATTAGCGTTTTACTCAAATGCATGAGTGCTCTTCAGAAACGTTAACACACCTGAACTCCAAGGAGAGACTGGAAACACTACATATGGAGGTATTTATTTATTTAAATAATAGTCTTCATGCTTTGGTCAAAAAGTCAAATATTTCAGGTAAGAGTAAAACTGTAAAGGACTCACTGTGTTGAAATAAATGCCTTCTCAGGGAATTACGTGAATGAACATAATGAAATACAAGTGTTCTGATCCAGTGATGCAGCGACCCACTTAACGTCCCACTTTAATCCCGTTTTCAGATTTATTTTTTTTTACCGCTAATCACAGATTTCTCTCCACTCAGCAGGTTAAACTGGTTACTCCATTGTGTGTGTGTGGGACTGACCTGGCTGAGCAGCTGGCCGTGGAAGATGGTGTTGAGGACCTTGAGCACCTGTTTGGAGAGTTTCCTCTGTGTGATGGGGATGACGATGCGTGTGCGAGTGTGTTGCCGTTTCGCACCGTAGCCGCCGTCAGCCTCGAGCTCCTGCTGCACTTTATCCAGCAACTCGCATAGGAACTCCTGCGCGTCCTGCTGGTCACAGCCGCGGAACGCCGGGATGACGTTCCACACGGAGTGCAGCATGGCGAAGGGAGACACGAGCGTCCAGCGGCCCGACCACATCACCCTGAACAGAGTGTGCAGCTCCTGGCACAGAGATACCTGCAATCACAACACGCTTTATTCAACATACTGCTCTACACGAACGCTGTGTCTCAGTCCCACAGTAAATAACTCAAACCACACCTGCTGGCCGGATAAAGACGAAGAGCGAGGGTCTTTGGGCTTCACCGGTCTCTCTCCTGCCATCATGCCTTGTGTTTTGGCGAGCAGCAGCTGCTCCGTCTCACACAGATCCAGCGCGAGGAAACACTCCCTGAACTTGCGCAGGTGGCTCAGCACCTGTAGGATGGAGTTCATATAACACGTGTTGCCTAGGTTACGCAGTCCCGTGACGCCCGGCGCTAAACGTCTGCGCCGTGCTAACAGAAAGGATGACGCGGCCCGCTTTCCCGCCACACCTGATTTCATGGTACGGAGCACTTTTCTGGGACTCTTCAACAAAGTCTTGCTGGGAAGCGGTGCTTTTTCGGGCGGGTCTCGGAATTTTCTCGGAATCAGCGCAACGAGCGGCCGCGGTGCCTGAGTCAGGAGGCGTGCGCTTTTCCTCGGCGGTGCGTTTCCGTCATCTCCCATGATCCTCTTCTTCATTTCCTTACGTTGCCGACGAAGTTCCTCCTTTTCTCGTTCCAGTTTTTTCTGCTCCTCCCGTTGCCGTGTCCTCCAGCGCCGGAAAGCTGTCTCTAGCAGCGCACGTCTCCGGTGCCTTAGCGCCACCTGCACGAGGCCCTCGCTGCTCGCCGACTGCGACGACGACGACGCGGAACGCATGGAGCGGCGCCCGGCATCCCGCACGGTGGACAGCGCCCCCCGCAGGAGCTTCAGGTCGCCCTCCGCGTTGTCGTTTAGGACGTAATCTCCACACGCAAAGCAGAAGACGTCCAGCTCTCGCACGTCCATTGCGAGCGGGTGCTGCGTCTCGCGGAAGTGCTGCAGCGAGTGCTCGTCGATGTAGTGACCGCAAGCCACGTGCGAGCATTTGAGACACGCCCACACGGACTCTGTGGTGTCGCAGTCCACACAGCGCCATTTCTGAGGGTTCAGGATGGAGTGGTCTTGTCCCAAACGGAGACGGACCACGTGCTTGCAGCGCTCCATCGCTCCCAAACACTCATCAGCCCTCAAGAGTCAGGAGCCACAGCACTGTGGCATGACAGGACCGGAGCTGAGGGGGAAACACACACACACACACACACACACACACACACAGGTTTACAATTTATAATAACACAACAACAAAGCACAGGTATTTCTGTTGTCCACACAGGGAGTGAAGTTGTGTGACTCACTGTGAAAGTGGACTGGTGGAGTGTGTGTTGAGCATCACAGCCTCAGAGCGAGGATCTCCTCATCTGTGTCCAGCTCACGCCACACTGTGATGGACAAACGGAAACACGGTCAGCTTGGCTCAATACCGTGATGTGTAGAAATACAGAGTGGAGCTGAGAGTCCGGTCTTCCTCCGGGTCATGAGAGAGGACGGGAAGTGTTACGCTGATGAGAAGCTCAGAAAGTAAACAGTGTGGTGTTGAGTCTGGAGCTGACCAACACTCACTAACTCCATCACATGAGAAAACACACAAGCTCCCATGTGTTACATAAACCGGTCTCATACATTGTCTGAGTTTCGGTACCGAACTGATGACTGGAGAGAAAAAAGGTCTGGTGCTGTGGAGCTTCAGCCGCTGAAATATCGCGATGTTTCACTTTATCGCCTCTGACCAAAACTCGAGAATTTAAATATATGTAAGCGCTCCTGCCATTATATCACCACTTCTTAAGTCTCCCAGATTGTCTCACTACACAACAACAACAACAATAACAACAGATTATTATTATTTTCTTTTACTGTGAGGACACCGATGTTTTTTTAATTATAAAGATAAGTAAGTAAGCCGCGCTAGCCTGGTGCCGGCACGCTAATGCTAACTAGGCTAAGCTAAGCGAGCTAGCCTAGCATCCTCGGTACTTACCTCAGAACAAAGAGCGCTCTTTAGACCAAGCCTGAAGAATAATCAGTCACAAAAACTTCAGCCTGCAGAGTTACTGCCACAGCGGATCCGGCACACGGCCCCGGGGTTTATTCCTCATCAGCCTGAAAAATTATTTTGTTGAAAATCAACTTTTGTTTTAAAATCTTTTAAATATAAAAACACCGGGAGCTCGAGCTCGGATTAAAGTCCGGGATCCGCTATATAAACCAACAGCGAACACAAATGTAAAGTTAAGAGCCTCGCCATATTCCTCCTGCTAAACGTTCAACATCCGAGAGAGAATCATTCACAAAACTCTCTGTGTGGAAGATTTTCGCTCATTTCTCTGTTTGTATGCGGCTTTTTATTTACCGTCATCATGTTCCGCACGCGAGCTGTCACGGATTTTTTTTTTTTGGGTTCAACCGAACCCGGACCCGGACAGAATCACAGGCTGTGTCCCAAATGATTTCCTGCTGCCTATACAGTGCACTTCATAGTTTAAAAACAGTAACGGCGCTCCACGCTGTATATAGTGCACTATACATCCAATGGGGAGCCATTTGGGATTCAGTTTTCAGTCGCCTCGTCTCTGATTGGTTGTGAGCATGCTAAGCGTTGGTTCCTATTGGTTATTAGACACGCCAGTCACAACAGACACGCGTAAGTGACGTCAGGACGCAGAGGCGGGGCAAAGAGCGGCTTCTCAGCTTGTCCGTTGTAGTCGGAGACTGAAGCGCTGCACCTCCATCCCAGTAGGTGGCGGAATATGCACCATAAAGATGGTCCACCGAGCATTGAAGAAGAAAACCCCGAAATTCTCATCAGAAGCTTCTTAGTTGGTTAGTTAGTTAGTTACTTCGTTCCATCACATACAAGTACAAGACAAAGTACAGAAAAAAAGAAAAAGTATAGGGCAGATATAAAACAATGTTGTGCAGTTTAAAGTAAGACAACAAAACACAAAATGAACATAAACATAAATATGAAACTAAATCTAAAAAACTTTAGAATTGTTATTGTTTTCATAGGTTTCTTATTTTGTGATCTCATATTAGAAAGGGTTTCAAAATATATTTTATACAATGAGGTTTAAGGCCATTTTGACTTACATGGAGGACTGGACCCAGCATTAAAGGAGCTTCTTATAAAACTGTTATTAAGACGTTTGTCAAAAAGGGAGAGAGCATTTACAAAAAGTTGGGGATTTTGTAGGGTTGTATTATTAATATTTACGTCTGAGAATTTGGTTAAAATTATTATGCCAATGATAATAGCCTTAATTACTTAACATTCATTCATTCATTGTGTACCGCTTATCCGATCTACACTCGGGTCACGGGGAGTCTGTGCCTATCTCAGGCGTCATTGGGCATCAAGGCAGGATACACCCTGGACGGAGTGCCAACCCATCACAGGGCACACACACACTCTCATTCACTCACGCAATCACACACTACGGACAATTTAGAGATGCCAATCAACCTACAATGCCAGACCGGGGGAGGAAACCGGAGTACCCGGAGGAAACCTCCGAGGCACGGGGAGAACATGCAAACTCCACACACACATGGCAGAGGCGGGAATATTACTTAACATATATTATATTATATATTGGTATTACAAAACATAACTTGTAATAAAATGAGGGTATAATTACCCATTCTTGTCAATAAGCTGGTATACAATTAATGTTAAGCTGAACCCCACTCCATGTACAGTGATTTATTCTAAGTAATATTACATTGTTCCATATAAAACACCTGCTAGGAGTAAAATTGTGTTTGTACAAAAGTGACCAGTAATGTGATGCTTGTTTGTGAAAATAGGAAGTGTGCCAGTAATATCAGGACATTGCAACAACAAAATGCAGTTTTTCAAATAAATGATAATTTGAATAATGACAATATTGAAAATACTTGTTTGATTTTAAAAAGTTTTTGAGCCAATTCATTTTTAAAATTTGGTTGAAAATTGTAAAATTAAGGACATTTAACATACCATCAAATAGTTTATTAACAAGGACACTCTTTTTATTTTATGAGGTTTGTTTCCCCAGATAAAATTAAAGAACCATCAGAAGCTTCTGTTTAATGTAAAAATCATTTCAGCTCGTGCAGCTGATCATGCGAAATGTTTCTAAACTACTTTACATGGAAGAAAAATGCAGACAACGCTGAATCCACTTTGCATATGTAATAATAAATTCAAATCATAAAATATGCTGCAATGCTGCTGCTGAGTGCTGATTGGTGGTCAGGTGATAGATTCCCTCTAACAGCAGCTCTGACCGTAGAGTAGCTGAACATCAGAGCTTTATTTAATGCACTCACTCTGATGCACTGTATTACCAAACGTTTTGGGACGTCTGCCTTTACATGCACGTGAAATTTAATGACACCCTGTTCTTAATCCGTAGAATTTAACATGGAGTTGTCCCGCCCTTTGCAGCTATTACTCTTCTGGGAAGTCTTTCCACAAGGTGTGGAAAGTGGTTTAGGAGTGTGTTTATGGAAATTTTTGACCGTTCTTCTAGAAGCACATTTGTGAGGTCAGGTACTGATGTTGGACGAGAAGGCCTGGCTCGCAGTCTCCGCTCCAATTCATCCCAAAGGTGTGTTGGTCACTACTGAGAACATGCCTTCACGGCTCTACAGTCCAGTGGCGGCGTGCTTTACACCGAGGCTCGGATGCAGCTGCTCGGCCATGAAAACCCGTTCCATGAAGCTCTCTACACACTGTTCTTGAGCTAATCTGAAGGCCACATGAAGTTTGGAGGTCAGTAGCTATTGACTCTGCAGAAAGTTGGTGACTTTTGGGCACCGTGCTCCTCGGCATGCTCTGACCCCGCTCTGTGATTTTACCTGGACTACCACTTCGTAGCCGAGTCGCTGTTGTTCCCCATTGCTTCCACTTTGTTATAATACCGCTAACAGTTGAGCGTGGAATATTTAGTAGTGAGGAAACTTCATGAATGGACTTATTGCACAGGAGGAAACCTATCACGGTACCATGCTGGAATTCACTGAGCTCCTGAGAGCGAGCCATTCTTTCACAGATGTGTGTAGAAGCAGTCTGCATGCCGAGGTGCTGGATTTTATACACCTGTGGCCATGGAAGCGATTGGGACACCTGAATTCAATGGTTTAGAGGGGTGTCCCAAAACTTTTGGCAATATAGTGCATGTTATTATTTCCATAGTAACAGCTGATTCACATGTCTGTAAAGAGACATTTCTGTAAGCTGTATGGAAGGAATGTCCAGTCCCAGCACTTTGTACAAGACAGAGTTGAGACTTGTTTGTGTGGTGTCTCAGTTACATATGGAACTAGCAGTGTGTTTTCAGAGAGAAAATAACAAGTGTTTGGTGAGGGAAACGCTGATTATAGCTTCTATGACAGAGGCATGTCATGGATGTACCACTGCCCTGTAACTGTAAATGAATATAAAGGATGAGGTGATGATATAGGAGGAGAATCAGCATGGGGATGGGATCAGAAACTCTGCTTTGTGTCATGCTGCATGAGTGCTTCAGTCTTTATTCCTTTATTAATAAATAACAATATTACTGCTACAATTCAAATGAGTTCTTTATTTTGGCAAAAAATTGACATTTTCTTTCAAAAAATAAAACCCCACGAACGTTCAATCATAGCGGATAAAGTTTTTACAAAGTACAGCTGAGAAACTGGACGTGTGATTGATTCGGTAATGTTTACAGTTCATGTCCAGGTCCAGAGCTAAGTGACTTACACCACAGTTCTGTGTATGGCTTCTGCTTTCCAACTTGGACTTGTCTCACTCTTTCCTGTGTGTGTCTCAGCGCACGCCGCTCCCCGGCAGCACCTGCTGTTTTCGGATTTTGCTGAAGAGCTCGAGGTACTGGTTCATGGTGTCCATGCAGTCAGCCGGAGTGAACAGACCCTCAGCTTTACTGCTGAACACAGAGGGCAGATCAGGAACACTGGAGCCCAGAAAACTCTGCATGAACTCCTTCATCAGGTTCCAGCAGTCACCAGGAACCACACAAGCTGAGTACTCCACCTGCACACACGCAGAGTATGTAAATCCCATGAACAGCTCCGTGTTTATGGTCTATTGTGTGTAAGTGTGACCTCTGACCTCCACTGAGATCCCCCGAGCGCTGGAGCTCATTGTTACCGTGCCGACCTTAATCAGGAAGTCAGCGTAGCGATAGCGGGCACCACGGCTCTCCACCTTGTGGCCCTTCGCATTCTGGAAGTGGCTCTTCAGCTTCACCATGAGCACGTCGAAGTTCGCGTCCGCCGCCAGCGTAGGGCCGCCGTCAAACAGAGCCAGACAACTGAGAGGCATCTCAGAGTTATGCATCACGTACAGGAGCTTTGAGGGCTGAGCTGATACACACACACACACACACACACACACACACACACACACACACACACAATTCACAATCCTCTTTCTAAAGCTTGAATCAGTGTGACTCAAAGGATCTATACCCATAGCCTGTGTACAGAGGGCGGGGCTAACCTGTTACTCTTGCATAGGCCCCACCCCCATCAATTACAATGCTTATGTGGTGACTTTACAGTGTGTGTGTGTTATTTTACCTCCAGTGTTTGCAGTAGCATGATAGGTCTCACAGTCCACACAGAAGCTGCCCTGTTTAACTGCCCCGAGCTGCTCCAGTCTCTTATGCAGCTGCTCCACCGTCTGCTGGACACTTTTTCCCTCCACCACCGGCACCTGACACACACTCACACACACACACACACACACACACACACACACACACACACACACACACACACACACACACAAAACACAAAATTATTCTATACTCTTGTAATCTTATGAAAGTTATGGAGCGGCGAGTGTTTTAGCCTCTGAGACTTTGCTGCCAGTGCTTATTATTATTATTATTATTATTATTATTATTATTAACAATAATAATATTAGTGTCGATCTGACGGAAGACGTGCTGGATTTTAAATGCATAAGAAATGTAGCTGCTGTTCTTATTACACACACAGTAAGATGAGTCTAACACACAGAAGGCTCATAACAGAAACACAAAGTATTATGCTTACCAAGTAACTCCCATCTCATACAGGTCCTTTGGAAACGAATTCTTAATATTTTGGCTGGCGCAAAAAGAAAAAAACTGTGCTACATACATTAACTTCCGGGGGTCCTTCAACTGCTTCCGGTTTATTCCACGATTGACGGTAAAGGTAAATAAATGTAAACGATTTTGTAAATATTTATGTGGAGTATTTGTGCCAATAATCCAATGCGGGTTTTGAGCTTAATGTTTAAAGATGAACGAAATTTGACCGAAAGGTAAACAGATACAGCGTGTGTGTGCGCGCGCGCGTTCGCCGAGCTGCGCATGTGCGTTCGCCATTTGCTCTAAGGTGATAACCCACGTGTTTGTGTTCGGGAGGTAAAGGTGCTCCGTGCTGTGTATACACTGTGTTTTTGGAGTATTTTGAAGATTCCGGTGTGGACGGTGAGGTTCAGCGCTGATGCCGAAGGTGAAGCGGGGTAAAGCGGAGCGGAGCCGAGGCTCTGGCCCTGTCACTGTCCCTTTGGCGGATCAGATCCTGCAGGGAGACACCGCTCTCCGCTCCACACACAGAGAGAAGAAGCGCAGGGATGAAGTTCAGGAGGGAGAGGAGGAGTATGTGGATGAGAAACTGTCCCGCAAAATCCTGCAGCAGGCCCGCATTCAGCAGGAAGAGCTGCAGGGGGAGTACGGCCTGAGTCCCGAGGTGGACAACAAGAAGAATAAAAAACAGCCTCCTGCACTGCTGGGTCAGTCTCTCTCTCTCTCTCTCTCTCTCTCTCTCTCTCTCTCTCTCTCTCTCTCTCCCCTCTCTCTCTCACACACACTCACACACACACACACACACACACACTCTCACACTCTCACTCACTCACTCACTTACGAACCGTCAGAGATACCCCACAAAATGTTAATGTCAATATAAATGGATTAGAAACGTGTGGAAGGAGTCTCCAGTGTCAGCTTTCTAACAGTCAGAAGTAAAGATGTTATTTTGTTTTATGTCGTCTTCAGGACAGAATACAGTTTCTTAGTAAAACAACAACAACAAAAAAACAAGTTGTTACAATTTTTGTCTTATTAACTTCAACAGAGAAGACAACAACAACCACCATCCTAGTGAAGGAGCGAGTGTTTCCAGCTGCAGTGACGCTGTAGCTGTGTTTATACTGCTGAATAAATCATGTTCTGGTGTTTGTAGTTAACATGAGCGTCACTGCCTCCGCAGGTCCGAGCAGTAAGGATGCCGAGTCAGATGAGGAATGGCCCGATCTCGAGGCAGAGCAGGGAGAAGGTGGCACAGAGGTGGAGGTCGATCTGGAGGATGAAAAGGCCATCCAGATGTTCATGAACAAGAACCCACCTGTCAGGTAAGCACTTGTCTCCCAGGGGTTCAGTTCCGCTGCCTTTACACTGTGATTTTCAGCCCGATTTTGCTCTCACACTCGCACTTTGCAAAATAATTCTTTGGCCTTGAGGAGAGACAGAAGGACTCGCCCCATACAGTGGTGGTCAGTTCAGTGCCGGTTCAGTGTGTGACACTTCCAGTACTCCAATGAAGTATAAGCTGGTTTATTGTGTGTGTGTGTGTGTGACAGGCGTACTTTAGCTGACATCATTATGGAGAAGATCACAGAGAAGCAGACAGAGGTGGGCACAGTGATGTCCGAGGTTTCGGGGCAGCCCATGCCTCAGCTCGACCCCCGGGTTATAGAGGTGTACAGAGGAGTCAGTAAGGTGCGGACATGCCCAGACCACGCCCCCACACCACACCCACAACAATGTTCACTACCATTTCTCGGTCTCTCTCACTGAGGAAGCATTTTTGTGGCATAATCACAGGGTTCTGTGCTGACTGTGCACTTCTTCTTCAGGTTCTGTGTAAGTACCGCAGTGGGAAACTGCCCAAAGCGTTTAAGATCATCCCGGCCCTGTCCAACTGGGAGCAGGTCCTTTACCTCACCGAGCCCGAAAAATGGAGCGCAGCAGCGATGTACCAGGCCACACGGTGCGAGACACACACCCACACACACATGCAGGTGCATCTCAATAAATTAGAATGTGGTGGAAAAGTTTATTTATTTCAGTAATTCAACTCAAATTGTGAAACTCGTGTATTAAATAAATTCACTGCACACAGACTGAAGTAGTTTAAGTCTTTGGTTCTTTTAATTGTGATGACATTTAACAAATACCCCTGTATCTGCTTTATTTATTTACTTTTTTTTTATTTTCTCTGCATTTGAACACATGTTCAGGATTTTTTCCTCAAACCTGAAGGAGCGGATGGCTCAGCGCTTCTATAACCTGGTGCTGCTGCCACGGATCCGAGACGACATCGCAGAGTACAAGAAGCTGAACTTTCACCTGTACAGCGCTCTGAAGAAAGCTCTGTTTAAACCCGGAGCCTGGTTTAAAGGTCAGTTTGGCTTTGGTTTAAACCCGTCTTCTAGTTTCAGTCACGGGATAATGTTCTCGCTCCTGTTTTCAACCTTGTGTCCTTATTTTCTTCCATGTCGTGTCTCGCATGTTGCATTGCTATGTTCGAGCACTAGGGGGCAGTGTTGTTTCTCCACTTACAGTCCCTGTGTATGGGACAGGTGAGGTGTGTTAGGATGTGTTATGATAATGCGGGTTCAGTCCCTAACACGTCGACATGTCGTCGGTTTCACACGCAGAGGTCCGGAGTCCAACGCAGTCTGATGTTATTTTTTAAAGAAGCCCTATAATAAACTGCTGAGTGAGGAAAGGAGGGAAAAGTGACCTGTGTTCCTCCAGGAGGGAGAAAACCTCTGAACTAACAGTGTTGATAAACTAATCAGCAGGAATGAACAAGTGATGAATTTAAATTCCTGCAGGAATCCTGATCCCGCTGTGTGAGTCGGGAACCTGCACTCTGAGGGAGGCCATCATCATCGGCAGCATCCTCACCAAGTGCTCTATCCCTGTACTGCACTCCAGGTAACACACACACACACAACACTCTGTAACACTCTACAAAGCTGTAGATTTGATTTAACAAGTCTAATTAATGTAAGTGTGTAAGTGAGGGGAAAATTGAAGCCCTGCTGAATGTGTCCCAGCTGCTCAACTCTGTAAAATCGGCTAATTTCTGGTGTTGGTTTACAATAATATCGCATTATTATTATTATTATTATTATTAGTTCAGATTAGTTAGTATCTTGGAGTTACGTTACTTTCTGTTTCCTCTAAATCTGGACAAAGATTTCTATCGTGTTGTAGATGTGATGTTTGTTTACTCGTATCTCACCATTTTAAGGCTGAAGCATTAGTTTTATTAGGACAGGACTGAGACAACACTTCTTAAAACATTGTCCCAAAAAGGACCCTTAGAAGTAGAGAAGTGGTCTTAATGCTACAGGAAGTGAGAGAAACCGTGCCGTGGTTCAAGCTGAATACTGTAACGGATCGTAATCCTGACTCTCTCTGTGTGTTTTATCTGCAGCGCCGCCATGCTGAAACTGGCTGAAATGGAGTACAATGGAGCAAACAGCATCTTCCTCCGCCTGCTGCTGGATAAGAAGTACGCGCTGCCGTTCCGTGTGCTGGACGCACTGGTTGCTCACTTCCTGTCGTTCCGGACAGACCAGCGTGTTCTTCCCGTGCTGTGGCATCAGAGTCTGCTCACTCTGGTGCAGCGCTACAAGGCTGACCTGGCCTCTGAGCAGAAGGGGGCGCTGCTGGAGCTGCTGAAGGTCCAAACACACACACAGATATCGGCCGAAATCAGGCGTGAGCTTCGGAACGCAGAGGCCCGAGACCAGGAGGATGTCACGCCTGCCATGATGATGGACTGAATAAACCCAGGACTTGGTCTGTGGTCACCCTGCTGGATAGTGTTAGGGTACACTAAGCATAAATTGCCACGACAGGTAAACATATGAATAAACCTATTTATTGCAGTGTAATGTCAGTCAGTGCCACAAGATTGTGATGGAAAATGAGAAATTACTCATTCAGACAGAAGTGTGTGTGTGTGTGTGTGTGTGGGGTGTACAGGTGAAACACTGCAAACTCTGCCTTTTAATTCAACTGCTTTTGGAATATCTTTCTCAAGTGAAATGTAACACACTTCCTGGCTAATGTAAAGTAAACACACCGGGCCTGCATGGACAGTGACGTCACACCGAGGCGTGCTGTGAAAGGTCAGACTGAGGCCAGATAATGCACACTTCATTTATGACTCTGATTTGTAATAAATTGATTAAAAACTGATGTCTGTGCTTTCTTGTAGTTATTTTAAAATCTGTGTAGTTATTCTAAAACTACACACGCGTGGATTTTAACGGAGAAATGTCACAAAACCGCGAAAATATTAAGAACTCCATCTGCAGCTTTAGCAGAAAGGTTTTGTTTTAGTTTTACATCGGAAGTTTTTTTGGTCAAATTTATGTTCATCGGAAGTTTTTGTGTATATAATAAACTTCCGGTCACTATGTTTGGATATGAAGAAGGCTCGCGTGAGCAAAAGAATCACGCGCTCGTGACTTTCTGCGTGTGAATGCCTTCCTGAAGAAGAAGAGGTGAAGAAACTTACAGATGAATTGAAGATGTTTATTAAAAACTCTTGAAGAAACTTACAGATGAATTGAAGATGTTTATTAAAAACTGCTGAAGAAACTTACAGATGAATTGAAGATGTTTATTAAAAACTGCTGAAGAAACTTACAGATGAATTGAAGATGTTTATTAAAAACTCTTGAAGAAACTTACAGATGAATTGAAGATGTTTATTAAAAACTCTTGAAGAAACTTACAGATGAATTGAAGATGTTTATTAAAAACTCTTGAAGAAACTTACAGATGAATTGAAGATGTTTATTAAAAACTCTTGAAGAAACTTACAGATGAATTGAAGATGTTTATTAAAAGCTGCTGAAGAAACTTACAGATGAATTGAAGATGTTTATTAAAAACTGCTGAAGAAACTTACAGATGAATTGAAGATGTTTATTAAAAACTGCTGAAGAAACTTACAGATGAATTGAAGATGTTTATTAAAAACTGCTGAAGAAACTTACAGATGAATTGAAGATGTTTATTAAAAACTCCTGGAGAAATTTACAGATGAATTGAAGATGTTTATTAAAAACTCTTGAAGAAACTTACAGATGAATTGAAGATGTTTATTTTTAAAAAGTGTGTGCTGACAGTTAAAGGAGACATCCTTGGCTAGTCGTCGTTCGGTCAGTGAGAGTGGACACTGTAACACAGCACTGCTAAACACTTAGCCTTCTGACTGAAATACATTAAACTGTAAAGGTCACGCCGTTCACCGGACTGACCCCTGAGACTCGAACTTATTTCTGTTTCTTTAAAGTTAACGTTAATGGAGTTGACTTGTCGTGAAAATGAGCACTTCTTGTCGTCCACCGAAGAGTGGGCAGAGCGGAGGCCAGTTCGCGCTGGCCGTGACCCGGTTCTGACCGGAGACGAGCGGGTTTGGAGAAATATGATGAGTTTAGAGAAATTCCACACGGTTTCAGAGTCTTATTTCGGCACCATACAGAGCGATGTGCAGCCGTATATGAGGAGAAATGTCACTGTGTGGATGTTGCAGGTAAGATTAAAAACTATTTAATACAATAAGTAAAAAACCGAATAATAATAACTTGGAATCCAGCGAGTTTTTACTGCAAATGTGATGTTTATAGACAAGACAGACAATTAGTGATGGGTCTACCACGAGGGATTCGATTCTTCGAGTCGGCTCTTTTAGGTCAACGTTATGAGCCGACCTGGACAGCCGTGTCTGGACCCGCGGTTTCCTCCCGTTTCCTCCCGCTGAGGTCAATCAGAATTGCTCCACTTTTCAACTGATCACTTTTCAACACCGGAGCTGTTTGCCTGTGCAAACTGCGAGTCGTGTGTTCGATGCTCTCCATGACGGCGAGGATTCGTCTGAATATTTTAGAATATCTAACGTATAGCAATTGTTTGTTTGTCAAAAAAAGTGGAAGAATAAGTAAGACATTTCAGCCACAAAAAAGGTGACTGGTGAAAAGAACTCAAACTTGATATGGTTAATGAAAAGTGGCAATTTCGGAACCGAAATGCGAGTCGACTCTTATGAACGAAGCCAAGAGATTTGATTCAGTAAGAGATGAGTTACAATTCCCGACCCCAGTGCTGACATCTCCAGGGTCACATTGAGTTAGAATTCATTTTGGGTCAGTTGTTTGTCATCCTGTTTTGTGTCTGTAACTTTATGAATGTTTTTAACTGTAAATCAAAGTGACTGAACGTGTCATGACGTCATGCGATATGTCATATGACAGTTGGTGCAGTATGTAGTTCCTCAGAGGTGTTAACAAAAACAAAACCAAAAGAACAATGGCTCATGATTAGCTCTCTGACTCACGGAGACCAGACTTCCTGTTTTGCCTTACGTCTAGGTGTGTGAGGAGCAGAGGTGCGAGGAGGAGGTGTTTCCGTTGGCAGTTCAGTACCTGGACAGGTACATGGCTCACTATCTCGTGGACACATCCAGTCTGCAGCTGCTTGGAGCCGTCTGCATGTTTCTAGCCTCCAAACTCAGAGAGACAGTCCCGCTGAGCGCCGAAAAGCTCTGCATCTACACCGACAACACCATGTCTGTTACACAGCTACTGGTAATTTTAGTAAAGAGCTGATTATGGAACCATCACATCCACTGGAGAATGACAAATAGGTGTCTTAACATACCTGTGCTGTTCGGCTTCTCCTCCTTTCCTGCCTACATCCATCACAGTAATGTAGCCAAAAATGCTGGCTTTTTCTAATTCTAATCATTTTCATGATTATTAGGTTTTATGTCACCCTGTGTGTGTGTGTGTGTGTGTGTGTGTGTGTGTAGAAGTGGGAGATAGTAATTGTGTCTAGGTTGGGCTGGAATTTGGCCTCAGTGTTGCCCTCGGACTTCCTGGAGCCGCTACTGCAGGGCCTTCCCATAATTCCTCATGACCCCTCAGCCCTGCGCAGGCACACACACTCATACATTGCTCTAGCTGCTACAGGTAAACACACACACACACACACACACACACACACACACACACATACATTGCTCTAGCTGCTACAGGTAAACACACACACACACACACACACACACATACATTGCTCTAGCTGCTACAGGTAAACACACACACACACACACACACACACACATACATTGCTCTAGCTGCTACAGGTAAACACACACACACACACACACACACACACACACACACACTCATACATTGCTCTAGCTGCTACAGGTAAACACACACACACACACACACACACACACACACACACATACATACATTGCTCTAGCTGCTACAGGTAAACACACACACACACACACACACATACATTGCTCTAGCTGCTACAGGTAAACACACACACACACACACACACACACTCATACATTGCTCTAGCTGCTACAGGTAAACACACACACACACACACACACACACACACATACATACATTGCTCTAGCTGCTACAGGTAAACACACACACACACACACACATACATTGCTCTAGCTGCTACAGGTAAACACACACACACACACACACACACACACATTGCTCTAGCTGCTACAGGTAAACACACACACACACACACACATTGCTCTAGCTGCTACAGGTAACACACACACACACACACACACACACTCATACATTGCTCTAGCTGCTACAGGTAAACACACACACACACACACACACTCATACATTGCTCTAGCTGCTACAGGTAAACACACACACACACACACACACACATTGCTCTATCTGCTACAGGTAAACACACACACACACACACACACACACACACACACACATTGCTCTATCTGCTACAGGTAAACACACACACACACACACACACATACATTGCTCTATCTGCTACAGGTAAACACACACACACACACACACACACACACACATACATTGCTCTAGCAGCTACAGCTAAACACACACACACACATACACACACACACACACACACACACACACATTGCTCTATCTGCTACAGGTAAACACACACACACACACACTCATACACACACACACACACACATAATTTGCTCTATCTGCTACAGGTAAACACACACACACACACACACTCATATACGCACACACACATACATTGCTCTATCTGCTACAGGTAAACACACACACACACACACACACACACACATACATACATTGCTCTAGCTGCTACAGGTAAACACACACACACACACACACACACATACATTGCTCTAGCTGCTACAGGTAAACACACACACACACACACACACTCATACATTGCTCTAGCTGCTACAGGTAAACACACACACACACACACACACACATTGCTCTATCTGCTACAGGTAAACACACACACACACACACACACACACACATTGCTCTATCTGCTACAGGTAAACACACACACACACACACACACACACATACATTGCTCTATCTGCTACAGGTAAACACACACACACACACACACACACACACACACATACATTGCTCTAGCAGCTACAGCTAAACACACACACACACATACACACACACACACACACACACACATTGCTCTATCTGCTACAGGTAAACACACACACACACACACTCATACACACACACACACACACATAATTTGCTCTATCTGCTACAGGTAAACACACACACACACACACTCATATACGCACACACACATACATTGCTCTATCTGCTACGGGTAAACACACACACACAGGCACAGGTTTGCATAGCTATTTATTTCCATACAGATACTGTGTAGCATGGTGATGGCTCTGTACACATGCACACACACACACACACACATTGTGTATGAGAGCTTGGTGTGTGTGTGTGTGAGAGATAGTTTGAGCTAGGTGTGATATAAAACCGCATCTCGCCCACTTGCCCTTCCTCATCCGGTAGCTCGAGTAGCCCTAGGTAACCCCTGACATATTATGGGATATCGCAAGCCATTCATTTGGGCTCAGCACTTCCTTGCAGAGAATGATTGTTTATGAATGGACCGGGACACACCTGTCTGAGAGACACCTGTCTGACGGAGTGTGTGTGCGTTCCTCCCAAGCCTGCGGCATAGACAGGAGGTCAGTGGGGTCACAGTGGAGGGGTGTGTGTGTGTGTGTGTCCATTGTGTTCTTTTTAGCAGAGTATATATTAATACACACATAATGCGCGCGCACACACACACATATAGGACTACCTGTTCTGTGTGTCACTACTAACTGTGGATTTTGTTCAGATTTAGCAGTAGAACCTGGTCAGAGCAGCTCGACTTAAAAATAAGTGAGAGTGAGATCTGTGAGGTGAGGTGATTGACCTTAGTGTTAAAGGAACAGGTTGGTCAGACGTGAAGTGAACAGGATCTCCCTACACCACAAATGGAATCAATCACCAGACAGGATTGGTGAACAAACAATGCTCAGCTTTCCTGCTTCATACTGGAGCTTTGGTTATGTACCACATGCACTGAAGCTAACTGACCTGACAAAGGTGGCTAAAAGCTGTGTGTCTGCTTGTGTTTTACACACTACTCCAACAGTAATTGTCCACACCTGTGTGTGTCTGTTGTAGAATTCACGTTTTCTACATATCAGCCGTCCGTTCTGGCCTGCAGCTGTGCGGCTGCTGCAATCCACCGTCTCAACCTACTGGACGGAGCGCTGTCCTGCGACACACTCCTGCAGCTCATGGCTAACGTCTTAGACACTGACCTGGTGAGACTTTCATTCACTTTTACTGCTGTGTGGTCCAAAGTGTCCAGATCCATCAAAATGACCAAGGCTCCATTTGTATTTGTTATTAACATGTGATGTGAATGAAAGATATCTGATCCTGAACTCATTCACCTCTTTTCATCCTCTGTGTTTTAATTTCACTCGTCTGTGTTCTCTCACACAACATGAACACGTTGGGAAGAGGACTGGCCCATGATAGCCGTCCGTCTGTCAGTAAAGGAGCTTTAAGGTGTGATAGCTGCAGCTCTGTTTGGAGACGTTTCACACGTCATCACTGGACGACAAACTTCACATTCAAACATTCTGTGTAACTTACGTACACTGCTTCAAAAAGATGTCTAGATTAAGATTTCCCTGTATCCCCACCTCTCTCCCTGTCTCTGTCTCTCTACCCCCCCGCCCCCCCCCCCCCCCCCCCCCGCCCCCCCCGCTCCCTCCTCCTCTGTCCTGTGGTAGTGTGAATAAGTGTCCATGTCGGTCCAGGCTCATATGAATTGTTTCTTCCTGTCCTCTTCAGGTGTCTCTGTGTAACTGTTACACTGTGTTGGAGGAGACTCTGAAGCTCACTCTGCCCTCAAACACACACCTGTGCACACGTGCTTCACCTGCTCATGAGGTCAGCATCACGCCTGTTAAGATCCAGGAAGTCAAACTGTCACCTGTGAGCTTTACAGAATCACTCTGCACATCTCATTAGTGTTACTGTAATAATTCACCAGCACGAGCATGTCCCCGTGGAGAGGATCAGTACACACAGGTGTTAATAAGAACATTAGTCACTTTGACTAAATGATAGTTTTTGATGTTCCTCTGTTCAAGTAGTCAAATATTGAAATGCTTAACATAGCGCCTCTCTTCAATGTTAATAAATGTTGTATCATTTCTAATGATATTATAAACTGAACCCAGGAGCCCTGCGCTGCACTTCCACTAAATGATCTGATTTTAATTTCTCAATCGTTTTCCTTCTTCTTAACACACTGTAGCACAATGAACTAAATGAACTGCTGCTTTTCACTCCGCTTCAAGCTTTTAGTTGACTAAAACTGCACCTCTGTATATAATGTGTTGGGTTTTTTTTTTTTTTAAATATTGTGTGTGTGTGTGTGTGTGTGTGTGTGTGTTATGAATGCGTGGCTCATTCCCTTCCCATTTTGTATGATTTGCACAATGTTTAATTTTTCTGTTTAACCTTTGCACACTGGACCGGCGCTGCTCGTAAAATGCCACAGTGAGAGTGTAGAAGTGCTCAGTAATACACCAGACTGTTCTGCGATTCATTTGTGGTGGTGTTTCGTTCAACTTCACACGACACAAGTCGTCACACTGCTCTCTTTCCTCAAAGCCGTGCGGTATATCACGGTACCAGTTTAAGATATTGTGCATTTAATCTCTCTAAAAGAAGACTCAGCAGAACTCCACTGAGTGCTCCACTGAATTCCCCCAGGTAAAGTCGATCATCTGAAACAGCTTCTTAGATAGAGCTACAGCTTTGATCTTGAGCTTCATCAACATTCAGCAATTACACTTTATTATACAAGCTGTAAAAATGAACCATAAAGCCTGTGTGCGAGATGAAAAGATGAAAATGAAAGGCGTTAGTTGTGTGTGCGAGTTTTTATTGACTCTCAGATCCAGTATCGGTTTCATGTTACAAAAGGTCAGACAAACAGTGTTTAAGGCTGACCCTTCGACGGTACAGGGTTTGTTTAACGCATCTCCGATGGCAGAACTTTGTCAGAAACACACACCCATTTCTGCAGGCTTCTCCAGTTTCAGAGCTTAGCAGTACTGCATTAAAACACTGAAATGTGTGAACAGTTTAAACACAAGACCAACATGGCACTCTCAATCCTCATGGAAATAAAATTACTATTAAAAAAATAGAATTCAATTTCAAGAAATATTTCAGTTTCTACATTAGTCCACAGTTCAGGACGGAAGCAACTAAATGCTTTTCATTACAATCTGCCTTCATTTCCTCAAGATCTCCAATTGGTGGAAAACAAAAGTGAAATAAAATGAGAGGTTTGACTTTGAGGCCCGAGTGAGTGCGTACCTCTTACACGGCCACTTTCACAAGCTTCAGTTTATTTACATCGACTAATCCTTATCACATTAAAAAAACAACAAATAGCCGTGTCTGGTCTGGAGTTTCAGAGCGAGACTGATAACAGTCTGTTTTAAAAGCTTAATCTTTAACAAGGGTAATAAACTGCTGTCTTTAAAAAAAATAAAAATAAAACCTTATCATTAATGGACTCTGAGCTTGCAGATAATAAACCAAAAGGACTGTGGTCTGCTCGTTACCCCTTAAACGTGTCTTTTTCCACGTGTCTGGTCGGCATCTTTGGTTCTTTTGCTTTCAAGCCCGAGTCTCACAGAACAAGGTCTCGGTGTGACGTGTAGAGAGCCGCGTTAAGTCAGAAACGTATTAAAGAAATGCTGTTCAGAAGGAGAATCGTCTCTCTGAGAACAGCAGTTTAGCACATTTTACTTTTCTCTACTGACAAACTCTTCCCTTTGTCTCCCATCTCAGCTCCACCAATAACGTCCTCTCTCCGTCTCAAAATCCACACTCTAACGGACTTGTGCTGACCTCACGGCTCCGTGTTAAATAAACGGACTTTCTAGTTTTAATTAGCTCTACTTCCACCACTGGTCATCATTCCCTGTGTCGGGACTGCTGCCTCCGCAGTGACTCCGCCCCCGTGCAGAATCAGAACACGTCCTAGAATGGACTTTTCTGGTTTGAGTGAGTTCTGGTGTTTGTGCCCAGAACCTCAGCTAACGTGGTCTCTGTTACAGGCAGACTTTTAGACCTGGGTCACGTCTTCAGTCTGTGATGGAGAACATGCTTTCTCCCATCTTGCCTGTATCCCATAATTCTTGCCTGCTTTCCTTCAGGTCCAGTAGATTGTCGGCCGAAACGCTGCCACGCATGGGGCCACCCCCCGCCGGACGATCCACCTTCATCGCGGGTTCATGGCGATCAGGCAGGTCCAACCGGTCGAAGGATTCCGATGAAAGGATGCTGTCCTCACTGATGGCCAGGCTGGGACGAGATCTGACACCCCCCGGAGGACGGGATGCTGCTAGCTGATCCAGCGAGCCGAACTCTTGCAGAACACCAGGGGAAAATTTTCCGTTCCGTTTGAGGATCCCTTTACATCGTGGTGGCATCGCAGTACACGGAGTTAGCTGGGGTGTTTGTGTGGAATCGCTGCCTTCAGTGGATGAGGAGTAATAACCCAATTCCCTCTCCACAGGCTTCTTCAGGATTCCCTTGCGAGGGGGTGGGGCTGAGGGTGGAGATGGAGGTTGGGTCACAGGTGGTGATATTCCATTGGTCATTTTTTCCTCCAGTGGTGGAATCTGTGGTTCTCCACACTGCTTCTGCTTCAAGCTGCCACGTTTTTTCAGGATGCCTTTAAACGGCCTGGACGCAGTGTTCTCTTGCATGCTCTGAGAGACGTTATTTTCTTTGCGCGACCTGCGAATGGAGCGCTGGCGCGTGATGGACGTGTCTCCTGATCCTGGACGCAGAAGGCAGCGCATTTTCGAGCCGCTGTGCAGCAGCGGCCGAGAGGTTCTTCGAAGCCAGTCGGTGATTCGTGTGGAGTTGCTGGTTTGTGACGACATGGAAATAGCTGCTGTTGTTGTTGCTGCTGTTCCTGTGGTTTCATTCTCAGCCAGAAGAGGACGCTGGTAGCCCCAATTAAGCCACCAGTGTCCTGCAATCTCCTCTAAAGTGGCCCTGCGATCAGGGTTTACCATCAGCATCCAGCGGATCAAACCACATGCGTCTGTACAGAGGGGGAGGAGACTCTGTGTGAATTTTTACCAAAGCTATTTTAATCATACAAAACCATTCACAGTAGGATGTAGTAGTAATACATCAGAACTCTATTATATTATTATTGTACACACACGTAGTAAAACTATATTATTATATAATATCATGCATTATAAACACAATACAGTGTAAAGGACGGTCATCTTGCTCGGATGTGACCTGACCGGCTTCAGGCTTTTGTTAGACTTTACTTTAATGTTTGTAGAAATCCTAAACTGTGTCTTTCATTGCATTACTGGTTTGTCGAAGGAAGATGTGCCATGTGTACGTGCACTTCCTTCTCGATATGGGACAGGAGTTTTGTCCAGTATGGAAGCTCTGAGCTGAAAGACAGTAAGTGACCGGTGTACCTGATGGCTTGGTGGGTTTGCGGTAGTCTCCGGTGCTGATTTGTCGCACCAGTGTTTTGTAGTCGCGTCCGTCGAACGGCATGGCTTCGTGCACCAAAGCGTAGAGCAGGACGCCCAGAGACCAGCTGTCCACCTCTGGCCCTTTATACGGTCGTCCGTTAACGATCTCGGGAGAGGCGTACAGCGGGCTGCCGCAGTAGGTCTGCAGATACTGGTCTCTCCGGTACAGGTTCGACAGACCGAAATCAGCAATCTGAAAATACAAACACTTTTATCAACAACGCTTCCTTACAGGCTCTTACCTCACCTGACAATAACTTCAGTCAGATGTGTGTGTCTACGTCGCCACACCTCCGTTCCCATGGTAACCATCGGGCAGTGTACGGAACTCTCGAACATCACGCACAAATCCATGCTGTGTTTGGATGGGAGTTGTGATGACCATAAACATCACGTGCAGGCTGCACTAAATAGAGTGTTCGTATCTGATGAAACCCAATGCTAAAGGAGATGTTAAAACGCTGACCAGTGAAAACTGACTACAGATAAACAGCCATTTTCCAACAGAGCGGAGTTAAGGTCAAACGCTACAGTGCGGGTGATACTGAAGTGTGTGTGTGCGTTTGTTCACGGATGCAGAACATCTCACTGCATATACACACAAAGGGTGTGTGCTTTATTGGTATGTGTTTATTCTGTTGTCTCTCCCTTTCTCTCTCTCTCTCACACTCACACACACACACACACACACAAAAGAGCAGGCGCTGAGTGCCTCACCTTCACGTCTCCATTTGCATCCAGCAGGATGTTCTCCAGTTTCAGGTCTCGGTGCACGATGGCGTTCTGTAAGAGCAGAGTGTTAGATCTGAGAGTGTGTATAAATGTCTGGAGCGAGCTGCAGAAATGAAAGCTTTCAGGTTTGTAGTGTGTGTTTAGTGCAGCGCAGGTCTCGGCTCTTTTACTCTACACTGAGCTCCTTATACACCTCTCTCTCTGTCGTGATCCGGCTCTTACCTCGTTAGATATTTTAATCACACCAAGTATAATCGTGTTCAGGGATTTGAGAAGAAGAGTAAAGAGTAAGCTGTACTTTAATGTGTTTAGGTGCAGCTGTAGTTTGGTTTCTGGAGGTTTTTTTCTACCCCACTGTTATTTGTGTGTATTTGAACCTATTTATTTGTGTGATTGCAGAAAACGGACCGGTTCAGTCTGCTTATCTTTTTTTTGCCCATCTCTAAATAAGGTCATAAAAAAACAGTGTGTGTGGAATGTGAGCTATGCCGCCCTGTTGTGTTTCTCGGTAGGAGGGAATACCTTTAACTCGCAGATTCCCAGAAACCGGAGATCGTTACGGGGAGAACTGCCGAGCGGGAAAAATGGAAAAAACCCACAGAGACAGGAGCAGACATGCGTATCAGGAAAAAGGAGTAGAGTACAAAGGAAGAAAAATGCAGAAGAGCAAGCTCCGAATCCACCAAGTGCTTCTGTTTGGGGAAAAAGTATCCCAATATTTCCTTTTTTAGACGCAGAATTGCTCAGATTCCTCTAGATTACATCTTCTCTTATTTATTCACTTACAAATGAATCACTTTTCACTTAAAAAAGATCCGTTGTTTTTCTGAGGTGATTTATTTCACCCAGTGTGGCCATTAAACGTTACACATCTTCTACACATTAAAATAATCAAATGGCCTGCACTTTTACCATTCGCTTTCATTTAATCACACACTGGGTGGAGCTTCACATCGCGTGCTGTTATGTAAAACACACACACACACTGTTCCTGGCACTAGCCAGGCCTATTTCTGTTGCTTCATTGATTCTGTTTAGTGTCTGTGTGGTTATATAAGGCAGACAGTGTGCGTGTATGTGGGCTGTGTGTGTGTGTGTGTGTGTGTGTGTGTGTGTGTTTAATCTACATAATTAGAGGTGATGTTTTTGTTTCTTGTTATGTGCCTGGTTTCAGTTGGAAAGCTGGGTTAGAGGTACAGAGCCACAGCAGCTGGATGCTAAATACATTGTCTGGTGTCAGAATGAAACGTGGGGACGTGAGGTGTAGGGACGGGAGGTGTAGGGACGGGAGGTGTAGGGACGGGAGGTGTAGGGACGTGAGGTGTAGGGACGGGAGGTGTAGGGACGTGAGGTGTAGAGACGTGAGGTGTAGGGACGCGAGGTGTAGGGACGCGAGGTGTAGGGACGGGAGGTGTAGGGACGGGAGGTGTAGGGACGGGAGGTGTAGGGACGGGAGGTGTAGACGTGGTGCAGCGGTCAGACGGGGGTTTACCTGGTGGCAGTAGTGCACCGCTGAGACGATCTGTCTGAAGATGTGTCTGGCTTCTCGCTCAGAGATCTGTCTCTCACTGATGTAGTCAAATAAATCTCCTCGACTAGCGTATTCCATCACAATCACAATCTTCTCCTTATTCTCAAACACTACACACACACACACACACACACACACACACATTAATATCTGCACTTTAACACTGAAATATTAAACTTCCTCCATAATAATACATTTTTACAGAATGGACCTGCCACTAAAACATCACACACACACACTTATGTGGACGTCAGGTGACTTACATAAAGCATGTGCTAGTTTAGAGTAATTGTGTGGTTAGTGAACTAATGTCTTTGTGTGTGTGTGTGTGTGTGTGTGTGTGTGTGTGTGTGTTACAGTGCAGTCTCCTGACATCTACTCAGTTTTCTGTTAAACCCCTGGTCTTCTAATGAACCCAGCCTCTGTAGGAACAACAGCGTTCATCACACGCCATGTCCCTGCCTCCGGGTCCACACTCACCTTCCCCCTGACTTTACATCCTTCACTCACAGAACTGCTCTCACTGTGCTCAGTTTGAGCGGTGTGGTCAGTGTGAGCGGTGTGGTCAGTGTGAGCGGTGTGGTCAGTGTGAGCGGTGTGCTCAGTTTGAGCGGTGTGGTCAGAGTGATCACTGGTCAGTTTGAGCGGTGTGGTCAGTGTGATCACTGTGCTCAGTGTGAGCGGTGTGGTCAGTGTGAGCACTGTGGTCAGTGTGATCACTGTGCTCAGTGTGAGCGGTGTGGTCAGTGTGAGCACTGTGGTCAGTTTGAGCGGTGTGCTCAGTGTGAGCGGTGTGGTCAGTGTGAGCGGTGTGGTCAGTGTGAGCGGTGTGGTCAGTATGATCACTGTGCTCAGTTTGAGCGGTGTGGTCAGTGTGAGCGGTGTGGTCAGTATGATCACTGTGCTCAGTTTGAGCGGTGTGGTCAGTGTGAGCGGTGTGGTCAGTGTGATCACTGTGGTCAGTTTGAGTGGTGTGGTCAGAGTGATCACTGGTCAGTTTGAGCGGTGTGGTCAGAGTGATCACTGGTCAGTTTGAGCGGTGTGGTCAGAGTGATCACTGGTCAGTTTGAGCGGTGTGGTCAGAGTGATCACTGTGGTCAGACTTACCCTCGTATATGGTGATGATGTAGGGGTGATTGAGGGACGACATGATCTCGATCTCTCTCCTGATGTGAGTCAGATCCTGTTCATCTTTAATGTTCTCTTTCCTGATAGATTTGATGGCCACCTGCACCACACACACACACACACACACACACACACACACACACCTTGAGTGTGTTAGCTGGAGCTGGGTTTAAATAACTAGAGCCCATTACATTAGACACATCTGTACAGTTAAACCCTGAGGAAAACAAACATGTGCAGCAATATGATTCTTCATTAAAAACAGAGCAATTAATCACTTATTTTATTTACATAATAATAATAATAATAATAATAATTATAATAATAATAATAATAATAATAATAAGTATTATAATTATAATAATAATAATTATAATAATAATAATTATAATAATAATAATAATAATAATAATAATATTAAGTACAAACCACAAACACAGCTTAATTTAAGAGAACAGTTCAACACAAGTAATAAATGTGATGCAGCTCATAACCCTTCCAGCAGCACACTTAATAACTTCAACCTTTTCCTCATTTACACACTCCTTCCCTCTAACAGCCTGTCCATCACTTACAGGTCACTACACAGACTGAGGTGTGTGTGTGTGTGTGTGTGTGTGTGTGTGTGTGTGTGCAAATGCTTAAGATTCCATGGGCCTGGATGCATCATTGGGGACCTCCAGGGCAGGAGAGACCGAGCAAGCAACAGATGTCTATGTCTCTGTCTCTGTGTCTCACACACTCACTCACTCACTCACTCACTCACTCACTCACTCACTCACACACTCACTCACTCACACACTCACACACTCACTCACACACTCACTCACTCACACACTCACACACTCACTCACACACTCACTCACACACTCACTCACACACTCACTCACTCACTCACTCACTCACACACTCACTCACTCACTCACTCACTCACACACTCACTCACTCACTCACTCACTCACACACTCACTCACTCACTCACACACTCACTCACTCACTCACTCACTCACTCACACACTCACTCACTCACTCACTCACTCACTCACTCACTCACACACTCACTCACTCACTCACTCACACACTCACACACTCACTCACTCACTCACACACTCACACACTCACACACTCACACACTCACACTCACACACTCACACACTCACACACTCACACACACACTCACTCACACACACACTCACTCACTCACACACACACACACACACTCACACACACACACACTCACACACACACACACACACTCACACACACACACTCACTCACACACTCACTCACACACTCACTCACACACTCACTCACACACTCACTCACACACTCACTCACACACTCACTCACACACTCACTCACACACTCACTCACACACTCACACACACACTCACACACTCACACACTCACACACTCACACACACAGTTTGTAGTTGAATGTTGTGGTATTGAATGCAGTGGGTGGTGTTTACACACATTTCCAGTATGATGTTTACGTGAAGCTTTTCCTTTCTCTTCAGCGCCACGGTTTCCTTGGTTCTGTCCGTATTTACCCAGAATGCCGCAGTGAGGGGTGGGATGCTGCAGGAGCGAGTGTCTGAGTGATCCTGTGGCACTCTGGAGCGTTGTTGGAGACAACTATCTGGCGGTGGATTTCTCCAGCGGCTCCGGACAGGAAATAACTGAGCGGTCTGTTGGAGTTAAATTTAGCCGCGTTCACCGGGACGCTGAGGGACACGCGCCTGGCATTTCCTCCTGGGGATATTAAACCCTTCTGTTTTTAAGCGCTTGTGTATTTTTAGAGAAGCCTGCTGCAGGTATGTGGAGGATAAACACTGCGGTCACAGACCGGCTCGCTGGAAAACTATTCACGTCTCAACACGTCCCTATGCACGTCCTTCAGAAAACACCTTCCAACAACAGCAGAGTCTCCGTCTGGCTCTCTAGCTGTCTCACTCTCCACCTGTCTCTCCACCTCTTCAGTCATACTCTCTCTATCATTTATCTTAACCCCATTCTGTCCATCACTTTTTTCCTTTTATCCTCTACTCCCTGCTCCTGCTCCCTGTCTCTCATGACTCTGTTAGCACTCTGTGTGTGTGTGTGTGTGTGTGTGTGTGAGATAGCAGCTACATGCTGATAAGCAGGAAAGAGGAAGTGATCTGTAGGGAAAAGCCCAGAACGATATTGTCAGGGATTTCATTTCTTCTTCATCAGCGTTGTGTTTTTCTCCCCCAGGTCCTAGTGCCCCGATATCACTTTCTGAACCCGTCCCACAGTGAAGGCTGACTGCAGGGTGAAATTCCAGGTTACAGCAATGGCAGGAACCACTCTTTCACTTCCTGGTTCTGAGACACAACCTGGACATCAAACAGCTGGTAATGATGTGTCACACAGGTGAAAACAGGGAAGTGGAATTTATAATCCCGGCTAGAACAGAGTAGAATTTTGGGATAAAATCTGTTGCGGCCGAGCGCTTTATCCTCCGCCACGTCACTGATAAAACAACACGTGTGTGAAATTACTGATACACAACACTGTTACTCATTTCATTACAGATCCATCAAACACTCGAGAGCCTCAGACCTCCTCCTCCTCCTCCTCCTACAGGATGTGTGTATCGGCACTGTGTATTACCCATAATGCACTTCACTCCCTGTCTGCTTTAATGTGGTAATCATCTACAGTAACAGTGTGTGTGTGTGTGTTGAATATTGCAATGTCTGGCTGCTGAACTTCCTGTCTGTGATTACAGACAGCATGATGACACACGACCACATCACCACACTGTCCTCTACAGTAGAAAGCCTGGCTGCTTCTTCACGCTCACTGACCGCTCATCACGTGAGTGTCTGAAGCTGAACTGCGGTCACTAGGGACAGGAATTTCACACAACGTACAACTTAATGCTAACGCTCTAACACTGGAGTGTGACAGTGAAGAGAAGCTTTGGAAAAGACACACTCATCTACATCTTACTTACACACACACACACACACACACACATGTCTGACAATCAGCTGGTTCAGTGTGATCAATGCTTTGAGTTCCAAATGCAAATCCTGCACTGGGATAAACACAAATCTCCAGTTTCACCCAGTCAGAATGAGTAACACACACACACACAAAACACACACACACACTGTATGGTACTCAATGTTTGAATTATTAATCTCTTTTAATTAATTCACCTGCTGTGTTAATAAAGTCTGTTTTTAAGAGAAATGTCCTGAGTTACAGCTGTGTGTGTGTGTGTGTGTGTGTGTGTGTGTGTGTGTGTGTGTGTGTGTGTGTGTGTGTGAGAGAGAGAGAGAAACTTGAGTTAGATGAAGTTCTCAGGAGGTGTGACTTCAGTGTGGTTTTCTTCACAAACACCATCAACATGAAACTAACACACACACACACACACACACCACGTCACTGTAACTCGTCTCTCTCTCAGAACAATACTCTAATACATGACTTGTTTTTACTTTTTAATTAGTTTCTCTCTCACACACACACACACACACACACACACACACACACTCTGCTGTTAATGTTAAAATGAGCAGAGTCTTCCCTCCGGTTACTGAAAGCCCTTTCTCAGCGAGGATGATGATGATCAGTAAAACCTGTTCTGTGTTTTGTTTGTGAGCAGGGAGCCGTGTGTGTGTGTGTGTGTGTGTGTGTGTGTGTAAGCGGGCCAGTTTTCTGTGTTTTTCTTCTGTGTGACTCATGCAGTGTTTTACTCATGAACACAATGAGACGCTGCTTGCGTGTGTGTGTGTGTGTATGTATATTTGTGCATGTAAACAAAGACATGGGAATAAAAGGTAACTAAAATTATACACACACACACACGCACACACACACATACAGGAAAGTTGTACAGGTTTAGTGTGTAGCTTTCACACAGGAAGGTGAATGTAGTGTAGCTCTAACCTCTTCCTGTACACTCAGAGATAAAGGTCAGAAAGTCCACTTCTCCTGTCCTGGGGCAGCAGGGGGACATGTTGTGTACCTGCAGTGTGTGTTGTGTAGCAGGGAAGGTGTGTGTTGTGTAGCATGACTTAGTTTTTACAGTAAAACTCTAAGACAGAACAGGTTTGTGGGTGAAAGCAGATAAACGCTGAAGTCCAGGTGCTTTCCTCCAGCAGGGCGAAGGTCCAGACCTTTATTTCTGAGAGTGTTAATTGAGTTAATTGAATTAAATGATTGAAGAGGTCCGTGGATGACCCTTGACCCCGCCAGGTGAGAGCCGCACACCTCACCTTTTGGGTTGAACATGTTATTAACTCTGAATGGAAAGACAGCACGAACTCGGGGTTCGGCTTCACAGCAGAACAAACTGCACTCTTTTTTATAATTCTCCTCTACACATAAATACAGCACATGAGAAGTGTCCAGTCTCACCAGTTTTCCTGTTCTGTCCACTGCTTTCTTCACTTTGCCGTATGTCCCCTTGCCCAGAGTCTCCAGGAAGTCGTACCTGTGCTTCAGGTTGTGTTTGTGATGATGCCGCTTGACCGCGTGCCGTTTTACAGGAGAGGGCCACTTCCGGTCGGCATGATGACCCTCCGACACGGCCGCCGTGTCCAGAGCGCGTCTAAACCGAGTGTCCTCCATGTCCACCTGGTCAGTCCACCTGGTCAGTCCAGCGGTCAGATCAGCTCATGCAGTGCACTTCACCCGGGGTTCACTTTCGTTTACAATTCACAGCAGTGAACACACACACACTCCACCATGTCCTCTTACTTACTTATATACATACACACACTCACTCACTCACTCACTCACTCACAGGTAACAGCCTACGGCTCATATCCACGCATGGGCGGGGCTTGTGCACAGGCGGAGCTTTGTGTGGGCGGGGTTTGATATCTGAGGGGTGGTCTTTAAAAAAAATCTAATCAGATATTCGAATTTTAGAATAAGATTAAGACTGCGCGTGCTTGTTAATGTCATATTTTTAACAATCATATATTAACGCCATGAATAAACTCTAATAAATACCTCGGGGTTTCACCTGTGTATTTTACACAGTATCAATTTCACCTCCCTCAGGTTTCCAGGTGCGGATAAACTAGGAAGTGACACTGGTGTGAAAAGACAGTGTTTATTTCCCAGAAGTCAAAAACACATCTTTACTGTAAATAAATTACAACGATATTAATCATACAAAATCCCCAAAGCGCATTCCTGAAATACATGAAGAGGCATCTGTAGGGCGTACACACACACACACACACACACACACACACACACCCCTAAGAGAAACTCAGTCAGGTACAGTGGAATATTTCCCTCCTGAACTGAATGAGTGTAATATACCACACACACATTTACACAGGATCTGCCAGATACAAAGCCTGAAAAATCCCAAACTGGGAATGTTGTAATCACCAATGGCCTGAAGAGCTGTGTGTCTACGTCACCGCTGATACCGGAAGTCCACTGAGGCCCTCAAAATTCTACATTTAACAGTCACTGCTTCAAATAATCCTGAATGAAGGAACACACGAGTGGACATGGAGGGTTTCTATATGTTTTGAACATGTCAAAATGTTGTACTGTTCTCTGAACTGCTCACCGTGTAGGCGGGAGGTCATCGTGTGGACCAATCACATGCCTCCGCCTGATCCGGGTATTCTGGCCGTGTGCGTCATCGCTAGGTGGCGCGTTTTTTAAACAAAGTTTCTGTTTCGTGGTAGGTCTCCGACTCCCCGTGTAGTTGCAGCATGTCACCGCCAGGTGGAGACAAAACACTAAAAGTGTGGGCGCGTCTCAGGCGGTTGAGTAAGTGAAGAAAGTCCCTCTAATTTCCCAGTTCTTTCTGTAAACATGAGCCGTGACAGCCAGTAGAACCAGAGCCAGAATAGATTGTATCGTAAATCTTCAAAAATCTAATCGATCAGATCTTATCCTAGAATAGAAGCATAAAAATGTAGTGTCGAAAAGGGAGAAAAGTAACAAAAACGCCACGTTTTAACGTGCACAGGGCGGGATGCTTCTTGTAACTACATATCCCAGAATGCATCGGAGCAGGGCGAGCCTTCAAAAACACCCACTTTTGGGCAGCGCGGTCGTCCGGCTGCACACAGTCAGTAAAGACAGTACGGTATAATCGCTCCAAAAGACTTTAATGCCAAATTAACACCGGGATCAATACAGCCTGCAGCTGCTGCGACAAGACAAACACGCCGTCTGCGTTAGAGTGCACCCCCGGAAGTGTGAGGTTTATTCGCCAACACACCGCAGTGGAAAATCCGAGCTGTGAGCTGATGGCTGTTTAACGCGGGTCAGATTTTTTTTAAAGCGGGTTAAAATGTTCAGGCCTGGGTTTGGGCTCGGAGAGCGACATTTGCACATTTTTGCTTAAGTGATGGGTTGCTGTTGTCCTGGTTAGCCTGCTGGCTAAAAAGTTATAGTTGCCTGTGGCAAGTTAGCTAGCATCTGGCTAATTAAAGTTAGCACCAGACGCTGGCTAGCAGACATAAGAGACTTTGTTTATTTTTTTGTTTGGGATTTTTCCCCCTCGGCCTGTATTGTTGTATATTGCGCACTGATAACGAAGAGCTTTATGAAGTGATCTGATCATTCGGAGTTTCATTCGGGTTTTGTTGTGATTCTTGTTTTTGTTTTGTTTTGTTTTTGCTGGTGCAGCTGAATCTGTTGGAGGAGGGGTGCCAATACTTTTACACCCAGCAGTCATACTTCTGTGTGAGGGGTTTTTATTATCATTTAAAAAACACTAGAGAGCTGTGGGAGTTAAGTGGAAGTGCTGCGATGGAGCTGATGATGAAATAAGCCTTTTTTCACTCTTTAAGAAAAAAAACAGCAGAGAAATATCAGGAGGATTTTTTCCTCATCTCTGATCCACAAGCTGCAGGAGGTGTGCACAGGTGAGGGGCTGAGAGCTGCCCGGGCTTCACATCGCTCACTTCAGAGCTGACGTTTAACCCCGGAGCCTTGGAGGACGAGGAGGAAACCTTCATCCTCACCGTCATCATCAGTGTGCGTGAGAGGGAGAGATGATGGACGGAGGGAACGTGCAGAAGACGAGTCCTTTACACCGAGAGCTCACTCGTGTCTTCAGCAGCTACAACAAAAGCTCAGCACTGCTGAAGAAGAACCTGAAGGAGACCAACAGCTTCTTCAGGGAGATGAGACAGAACTACAGCAACGTGTGTGCAGCTGGAGACCTCGAGCAGGGTGAGACGCACAAGATCTGCTCTCTGATTGGTCAGAAGGTGTTGAGTAATTCTCTCTAACAGCGGCTCTGACTGTAGCGCAGGTTTATGTTATTGCACTCGCTCTGATACCTGAACGTTTCCATAGCAACGGCTCATTCACAGGGACGTGTACAGCATGTGTAAATGTTGATGTGATGAAGTTTCTATAGGGGGAAGAGTGTGTGTGTGTGTGAGAGAGAGTGAGAGAGAGGCGTGTGTAAGGAGTCTCCAGTGTCAGCGTTGTGTATCTGTGTGTGAGTGTGTGTATCAGTCAGAGGTGAAGCTGGCGCTTGAAGTTTTCTACATCTTCAGGACAGAGGAGTTTACACTTCTGTGTGTTTCTCAGTAACATGAACAGCTGAGATTTTTCTCTTATTAACTTGTAAAGAGAGAGAATAAAGAGAGACTGCTGAGGGGACGAGTGTTTATAGCGGAAGAGAGAGAGAATAAAGAGAGACTGCTGAGGGGACGAGTGTTTATAGCGGAAGAGAGAGAGAGAATAAAGAGAGACTGTTGAGGGGACGAGTGTTTATAGCGGAAGAGAGAGAGAGAATAAAGAGAGACTGTTGAGGGGACGAGTGTTTATAGCGGAAGAGAGAGAGAGAATAAAGAGAGACTGTTGAGGGGACGAGTGTTTATAGCGGAAGAGAGAGAGAATAAAGAGAGACTGTTGAGGGGACGAGTGTTTATAGCTGAAGAGAGAGAGAATAAAGAGAGACTGCTGAGGGGACGAGTGTTTATAGCGGAAGAGAGAGAGAATAAAGAGAGACTGCTGAGGGGACGAGTGTTTATAGCGAAGAGAGAGAGAATAAAGAGAGACTGCTGAGGGGACGAGTGTTTATAGCGGAAGAGAGAGAGAGAATAAAGAGAGACTGTTGAGGGGACGAGTGTTTATAGCGGAGAGAGAGAGAGAATAAAGAGAGACTGCTGAGGGGACGAGTGTTTATAGCGGAAGAGAGAGAGAGAATAAAGAGAGACTGTTGAGGGGACGAGTGTTTATAGCGGAAGAGAGAGAGAGAATAAAGAGAGACTGTTGAGGGGACGAGTGTTTATAGCGGAAGAGAGAGAGAATAAAGAGAGACTGCTGAGGGGACGAGTGTTTATAGCGGAAGAGAGAGAGAGAATAAAGAGAGACTGTTGAGGGGACGAGTGTTTATAGCGGAGAGAGAGAGAGAATAAAGAGAGACTGTTGAGGGGACGAGTGTTTATAGCGGAAGAGAGAGAGAGAATAAAGAGAGACTGCTGAGGGGACGAGTGTTTATAGCGGAAGAGAGAGAGAGAATAAAGAGAGACTGCTGAGGGGACGAGTGTTTATAGCGGAAGAGAGAGAGAATAAAGAGAGACTGTTGAGGGGACGAGTGTTTATAGCGGAAGAGAGAGAGAATAAAGAGAGACTGTTGAGGGGACGAGTGTTTATAGCGGAGAGAGAGAGAGAATAAAGAGAGACTGCTGAGGGGACGAGTGTTTATAGCGGAAGAGAGAGAGAATAAAGAGAGACTGTTGAGGGGACGAGTGTTTATAGCGGAAGAGAGAGAGAATAAAGAGAGACTGTTGAGGGGACGAGTGTTTATAGCGGAGAGAGAGAGAATAAAGAGAGACTGCTGAGGGGACGAGTGTTTATAGCTGGAGAGAGAGAGAATAAAGAGAGACTGCTGAGGGGACGAGTGTTTATAGCGGAAGAGAGAGAATAAAGAGAGACTGTTGAGGGGACGAGTGTTTATAGCTGAAGAGAGAGAGAATAAAGAGAGACTGCTGAGGGGACGAGTGTTTATAGCTGGAAGAGAGAGAGAATAGAGACTGCTGAGGGGACGAGTGTTTATAGCTGGAGAGAGAGAGAATAAAGAGAGACTGCTGAGGGGACGAGTGTTTATAGCTGAAGAGAGAGAGAATAAAGAGAGACTGCTGAGGGGACGAGTGTTTATAGCGAAGAGAGAGAGAATAAAGAGAGACTGCTGAGGGGACGAGTGTTTATAGCTGGAGAGAGAGAGAATAAAGAGAGACTGCTGAGGGGACGAGTGTTTATAGCTGGAGAGAGAGAGAATAAAGAGAGACTGCTGAGGGGACGAGTGTTTATAGCTGGAGAGAGAGAGAATAAAGAGAGACTGCTGAGGGGACGAGTGTTTATAGCTGGAGAGAGAGAGAATAAAGAGAGACTGCTGAGGGGACGAGTGTTTATAGTTGGAGAGAGAGAGAATAAAGAGAGACTGCTGAGGGGACGAGTGTTTATAGCTGGAGAGAGAGAGAATAAAGAGAGACTGCTGAGGGGACGAGTGTTTATAGCTGGAAGAGAGAGAATAAAGAGAGACTGCTGAGGGGACGAGTGTTTATAGCTGGAGAGAGAGAGAATAAAGAGAGACTGTTGAGGGGACGAGTGTTTATAGCGGAAGAGAGAGAATAAAGAGAGACTGTTGAGGGGACGAGTGTTTATAGCGGAAGAGAGAGAATAAAGAGAGACTGTTGAGGGGACGAGTGTTTATAGCGGAAGAGAGAGAGAATAAAGAGAGACTGTTGAGGGGACGAGTGTTTATAGCTGAAGAGAGAGAGAATAAAGAGAGACTGTTGAGGGGACGAGTGTTTATAGCTGAAGAGAGAGAGAATAAAGAGAGACTGTTGAGGGGACGAGTGTTTATAGCTGAAGAGAGAGAGAATAAAGAGAGACTGCTGAGGGGACGAGTGTTTATAGCTGAAGAGAGAGAGAATAAAGAGAGACTGCTGAGGGGACGAGTGTTTATAGCTGAAGAGAGAGAGAATAAAGAGAGACTGCTGAGGGGACGAGTGTTTATAGCTGAAGAGAGAGAGAATAAAGAGAGACTGCTGAGGGGACGAGTGTTTATAGCTGGAAGAGAGAGAGAATAAAGAGAGACTGCTGAGGGGACGAGTGTTTATAGCTGAAGAGAGAGAGAATAAAGAGAGACTGCTGAGGGGACGAGTGTTTATAGCGGAAGAGAGAGAGAATAAAGAGAGACTGCTGAGGGGACGAGTGTTTATAGCTGAAGAGAGAGAGAATAAAGAGAGACTGCTGAGGGGACGAGTGTTTATAGCTGGAGAGAGAGAGAATAAAGAGAGCTGTTGAGGGGACGAGTGTTTATAGCTGAAGAGAGAGAGAATAAAGAGAGACTGCTGAGGGGACGAGTGTTTATAGCGAAGAGAGAGAGAATAAAGAGAGACTGCTGAGGGGACGAGTGTTTATAGCCGAAGAGAGAGAGAATAAAGAGAGACTGCTGAGGGGACGAGTGTTTATAGCGGAGAGAGAGAGAATAAAGAGAGACTGCTGAGGGGACGAGTGTTTATAGTTGGAGAGAGAGAGAATAAAGAGAGACTGCTGAGGGGACGAGTGTTTATAGCTGAGAGAGAGAATAAAGAGAACTGCTGAGGGGATGAGTGTTTATAGCTGAAGAGAGAGAGAATAAAGAGAGACTGCTGAGGGGACGAGTGTTTATAGCCGAAGAGAGAGAGAATAAAGAGAGACTGCTGAGGGGACGAGTGTTTATAGCCGAAGAGAGAGAGAATAAAGAGAGACTGCTGAGGGGACGAGTGTTTATAGTTGAGAGAGAGAGAATAAAGAGAGACTGCTGAGGGGACGAGTGTTTATAGCTGGAGAGAGAGAGAGAATAAAGAGAGACTGCTGAGGGGACGAGTGTTTATAGCTGGAGAGAGAGAATAGAGACTGCTGAGGGGACGAGTGTTTATAGCTGGAGAGAGAGAGAGAATAAAGAGAGACTGCTGAGGGGACGAGTGTTTATAGCTGGAGAGAGAGAGAATAGAGACTGCTGAGGGGACGAGTGTTTATAGCTGGAGAGAGAGAGAGAATAAAGAGAGACTGCTGAGGGGACGAGTGTTTATAGCTGGAGAGAGAGAGAATAAAGAGAGACTGCTGAGGGGACGAGTGTTTATAGTTGGAGAGAGAGAGAATAAAGAGAGACTGCTGAGGGGACGAGTGTTTATAGCTGGAGAGAGAGAATAAAGAGAGACTGCTGAGGGGACGAGTGTTTATAGCTGGAGAGAGAGAGAGAGAGAATAGAGACTGTTGAGGGGACGAGTGTACGTGCCGAGACTACAGGAAATCATGATCATTAAATGTAACTGTAAATGGATAAAAAGTACAGTATTGTTTTTAATCAAAAAGAATTTGTTGTTAAATTGCAATGATTTAAGAAGAGTGTGTGAGTGTAAATATTATTGTAAGATAAACTGGATGTTGAGGTGATGACCAGACAGTAGGAAGTGAGGTGATGTCTGTGTAAGGCTAGTGTCCAGCAGACGCAGCGCTCTGGGGCCGGTTAGCAGTTTGACTTTGACCATCAGATCTGAGGAGTTTCAGTTTGACAGTAAATCAGAGGTTTTCTTCAGGATGTCTGATCTGTTTTAAATTGTCCACTCTGTCTGACCTTCTGTCTCTGTTCTTGAGTGTGTCTCCTGAGAGAAATGAAGTGATTTGAGGTGATGATGGTTTCTATAGAGAAGATAAACTGGTCATTCAGTGCCTCTGGGTCACTCTATAAACACTAAACATCTCTCAGCTGAATCAGATTGTTTAGAGTAAAATAACACTGGATACTTTCATTCTGCTTCAACAGAATCATCGTCTTCATCTCCATCATCATCATCATCATCATTGTTATTGAGTGTGAATATAAGTGAGCTCAGTGAGTGTGTTGGGTTAAAGCTCAGATACAGCAGGAGATTATTCTGCTTTATTCACTCGAGCTGCTTTCACTGACCACTCAATAAAACCTTCTTCTGTTCACTAAGCGCCTTTATTCACCGCCGCACTCCTCTTACTGCTCAGAAACACAGACGGATAAAACACCACTCAGAATTTCACTAAACACCACTCAGACTCACAGACTCACCAAACACAACTCAGACCCTCACCAAACACCACTCACTCTCACCAAACACCACTCACTCTCACCAAACACCACTCACTCTCACCAAACACCACTCACTCTCACCAAACACCACTCAGACTCACAGACTCATCAAACATCACACAGACTCTCACCAAACACCACTCAGACTCGTACCAAACACCACTCACTCTCACCAAACACCACTCAGACTCACAGACTCATCAAACACCACTCAGACCCTTACCAAACACTACTCAGACTCACAGACTCATCAAACATCACACAGACTCTCACCAAACACCACTCAGACTCGCACCAAACACCACTCAGACTCACAGACTCACCAAACACCACTCAGACCCTCACCAAACACTACTCAGACTCACAGACTTATCAAACATCACTCAGACTCGCACCAAACACCACTCAGACTCTCACCAAACACCACTCAGACTCACAGACTCTCATCAAACACCACTCAGACTCACAGACTCTCATCAAACACCACTCAGACTCTCACCAAACACCACTCAGACTCACAGACTCACATCAAACACCACTCAGACTCTCTACCAAACACCACTCAGACTCTCACCAAACACCACTCAGACTCACAGACTCCCATCAAACACCACTCCCAGGAATCACACAGACAGGAATCAGACAATGATCTGTCAATACGTTGCTCCATCTTCGTGTAGTAATGTCATTTCAGCGCCCTGTAACCCTGAAACTCTTCTGAATACTCGTTCTCACCTGTTGTTGTGTATTCCACTGTAATGAGAGAAATAATTAAAATTCCTGGGGCGGAGCTTCTGTCACACGTCTCCTGAGGAATTGAGGACTAAAGGTGAATTTACACAACAAGCGTCTGATTGTTCTCTCTCAGAAGGTTTTAATCAGCTCTCGCTCATGTCCAGCTTCCTGTGAGAGAAAAAAATACAGTGCTGAGTTTATTCCACAGCAATGCTGATCACACACACACACACACACACACACACACACACACAAAAATAGCGATAACCAACATGTGTGTGTGTATGGAAGTGTGCATGTATAGAGGTGTGTGTGTATAGATGTGTGTGTATGTTTGCAGTTCTGTACAGAATGTCTAAATATTGTAATGTTCATGAAGGTTGTGTTGTGTTTGATTTTGTTGACAGGTTTTGAGTCTTCAGTAAAGTCACAACACTCTTCTCTGTTACAGCACTCATCTCAAACCACAAGATATTTCAAGTGTTCTTTTGTGTGTGTGTGTGTGTGTGTGTGTGTGTGTGTGTGTGTGTGTGTGTTACCTTTCCTCAGCCTGCAGTGGAGCAGGTTAAACACGCGCTAACACAATGGGTGGTAGACTCTGGTCGTGTGTGTGTGTAAAGCAGCTCAGTGCTGCATTGTTGTATAACCTCACAGTGACTCAGCATAGATTAAAACCGTGCTAATAACCACCATGAATACTTTGTGTGTGTGTGTGTGTTTGGGTCATGAGATGAGGGCCTGAGGGGGCACACACACACACTCTCTCTCTCTCACACACACACAGAGAAGGCTGTATTGGGACAGACATGATTATCTGTTTGTCCACTCTGATGTGTGTCTTTGGTCTTAGTGGTGTGTGTGTGTGTGTGTGTGTGTGTGATTAAAGGACACATCGCAGAGGAACATTTATCATGATTAAACACACATCACATGACCCCAGTGAACTTAAAGAGGTGTGTGAGGATTAGTCTGGCGTTTGCACAGCAGCAACCCCTAGAGGTCTGTCACTCAGCTCACAGGTCAGACTGCTGGCGTTAATCCCAGTCAGGAGCAGAGCAGTCAGGGTGTGGACTAGTTTGATTTTTCTGTCATGGAATAAATATTTGCTCCGCCCCTCAGGTCAGCTGGGCTGTGTCTCCATCCCCCTTCCTGATGAGGAGTTCCTCCATGGCGTGGTGGGGAGCGCCCCCTACATCCTGGTCCTTGGACAAGACTGCCCCGCCCGCTACCAGCTCCTCAACTGCCTCCTGGGAGAGAAGCTCCTCCCCCTCGGCTCGGAACTGGGCAGGACCTGTGGCCAAGGGGGCAGAGCCTGTAAGAGGAGGAAGTTGTGTCTCACTCACGGCCGACAGAAACGACTCAGCCTGGCTCTCCCGGGGCAGTACGAGCTCGTGCACCAGCTAGCGGCTAACTGTAGCCGCTGGGACACCGTCCCCCTGCAGGACCTGGAGATCCAGGACGAGTGTGAGGATCCGGCGCACCGACTGGCCGAGCTCGAGATCACGCTGCATCACTCGCTGCTACAGGTACGTGAGCACAGGATCACGGGAAAATGTTGCACCATGACGAGGAGAGAGAGTGAGGGAAGTGTGTTAATATGCGCCGTAACTCCTCCTACATCCCATTACGCTCATTACTTCCTGTTCAGTTCACCACATGTTCACCGTCTCACTGCAGAATTCACTCACAGGCCACATAATAATCAATGTGTGGAAGAGAGGAACTTTTCTGCTTCTTCCTTTCCAAAACAGTGGAGGATACAAACTCTTCCCCTCAGCAGTACATCAGTGCTGCAGTTCACTAGGTTCCCTCCCACCCAGAGGACACATGCAGTCTCCTCTCCTGGACTGCTGAGTTCTCACAACCTTCTGACCAGTAGCCCAACACCTTGACCACTGAGGTGTACCACATCCCTGTGATTGCTGTATGATGTGTGGAAGGAGTCTCCAGTGTCAGTGCTGTGTATCGGTCCAGGGTGAAGGTGAAACGTGACGCGACTGCTGAGGGACATGTGACAACAGGAACTAACTCATTTCACTCAAGTTCATTAATGTAACTGTAAATGGATAAAAACACCATAAAAATGGATGTGTCATTGTTTAGGAAAAAAAAGAATTATCGTTGGAAATTATATAAGAAGAATAAAACATTTGTGTATCGTGTCTCTCTCTCTCTCTCTTTCTCTCCCCCCCCCCCTCCCCCCACTCTCCCCACTCTGCTGGGTTTCACATGACTCCTGGACTGACCCTTCCTGCCACACTGAAGATGATGATGATGTGTATAATGGAGGGATGTTAACCTCAGGCTGTTTTTCTCATAAATATTAAGTTGTTGCTCGGTGTTGACCTCGGGACTGACTGTGGTCCTGTGATGAAAAACAGAAATGTCATAAATCTGACTGTCCATCATTTAAACTGCCCGCCTCTCTTCATTTACTCTGTTTTAGTGGAGAAGTCTGTTAATGATGGTGTGGGTTTGTGTGTTTGTTGGTGTGTGTGTTGTAGTTATGAGGTCTCTGGGTGTAGCTGGAGCTGTAGGTGAGCCTGGGCAGGTTAGTGTATTAGTTTATTAGTCAGGTGAGTGTGTGTTGATGAAGTTGTTGAGTTTGGAGATTGAATAGTTGATAGAGTAAAGGTGAGTGGTTTCAGTGTAGTGTAGTGTGTGTGTGTGTGTGGTTTCAGTGTAGTGTAGTGTGTGTGTGTGTGTGTGGTTTCAGTGTAGTGTGTGTGTGTGTGGTTTCAGTGTAGTGTGTGTGTGTGGTTGTAGTGTAGTGTGTGTGTGTGTGTGGTTTCAGTGTAGTGAGTGTGTGTGTGTGTGGTTTCAGTGTAGTGTGTGTGTGGGTTTCAGTGTAGTGTGTGTGTGGTTTCAGTGTAGTGTGTGTGTGTGTGGGGGGTTTCAGTGTAGTGTGTGTGTGTGGTTGTAGTGTAGTGTGTGTGTGTGGTTTCAGTGTAGTGTGTGTTTTGTGTGTGTGGGTTTTTTAGTGTGTGTGTGGGGTGTGTGGTTTGTAGTGTAGGTGTGTGTGTGTGGTTTCAGTGTAGTGTGTGTGTGTGGTTGTAGTGTAGTGTGTGTGTGTGGGTTTCAGTGTAGTGTGTGTGTGTGGTTTCAGTGTAGTGTGTGTGTGTGTGGGTTGTAGTGTAGTGTGTGTGTGTGTGGTTTCAGTGTAGTGTGTGTGTGTGGTTGTAGTGTAGTGTGTGTGTGTGGTTGTAGTGTAGTGTGTGTGTGTGGGTTTCAGTGTAGTGTGTGTGTGGTTTCAGTGTAGTGTGTGTGTGTGGTTTCAGTGTAGTGTGTGTGTGTGTGGTTGTAGTGTAGTGTGTGTGTGTGGTTTCAGTGTAGTGTAGTGTGTGTGTGTGTGTGTGGTTGTAGTGTAGTGTGTGTGTGTGGTTTCATTTAGTGTAGTGTGTGTGTGTGGTTTCAGTGTAGTGTGTGTGTGGTTTCAGTGTAGTGTGTGTGTGTGTGGTTGTAGTGTAGTGTGTGTGTGTGGTTTCAGTGTAGTGTAGTGTGTGTGTGTGTGGTTGTAGTGCAGTGTGTGTGTGTGGTTTCAGTGTAGTGTGTGTGTGGTTTTTCAGTGTAGTTTTTTTTAGTGTGTGTTTTTTGGGGTGGGTTGTAGGTTTTTTTTAGTGTGTGTGTGGGGTTTTGTGTGGGGTTGTGTGTGTGTGTGTGTGTGGGTTTCAGTGTAGTGTGTGTGTGGTTTCAGTGTAGTGTGTGTGTGTGTGGGTTTAGTGTAGTGTGTGTGTGTGGTTTCAGTGTAGTGTGTGTGTGTGGTTTGGTTTAGTGTGTGTGTGTGTGGGTTTAGTGTAGTGTGTGTGTGTGGTTTTTGTAGTGTAGTGTGTGTGTGTGGTTTAGTGTAGTGTGTGTGTGTGGGTTTAGTGTAGTGTGTGTGTGGGTTTCAGTGTAGTGTAGTGTGTGTGTGTGGGGTTGTAGTGTAGTGTGTGTGTGTGGTTTCAGTGTAGTGTGTGTGTGGTTTCGTTAGTGTAGTGTGTGTGTGTGGTTTAGTGTAGTGTGTGTGTGGGTTTCAGTGTAGTGTAGTGTGTGTGTGTGTGTGGTTTCAGTGTAGTGTGTGTGTGGGTTTCAGTGTAGTGTAGTGTGTGTGTGTGTGGTTGTAGTGTAGTGTGTGTGTGTGGTTTCAGTGTAGTGTGTGTGTGGTTTCAGTGTAGTGTAGTGTGTGTGTGTGGTTGTAGTGTAGTGTGTGTGTGTGTTTCAGTGTAGTGTAGTGTGTGTGTGTGTGTGGTTTCAGTGTAGTGTGTGTTGGGTTTATGAGGAGTGTGTTGTGTGGGGTTTAGTGTAGTGGGTTTTTGGGGTTTAGGTTGGGTGTGGTTTCTTTTTTTTTGTGGTTTTTATTGTTTTTTTCAGTTATTATTTTGGGTTTGGTTTTTTCAGTTAGTGTGTGTGTGTTTTTGTGTGTGTGGGGTGTGTGTGGGGTTGGTTTTTTGGT
>JAUCMX010000023.1:19880710-19881855 GCA_033459395.1 Hemibagrus guttatus | reverse complement strand
ACACCCGGCCATCCACGTGACGTAAAAGGAAACGTGATTCATCAGACCAGACCACCTTCTTCAATTGCTCCGTGGTCCAGTTCTGATGGTCAGCTGCCTATTGTTGGTGCTTTCGGCGGTGAACAGGGGTCAGCACGGGCGCCCTGACCGGTCTGCGGCTATGGGGCCCCCATACGCAACAAACTGTGATGCACTGTCTATTCTGACCCCTTTCTATCAGAACCAGCATTAACTTCTTCAGCAATTTGAGCAACAGTAGCTCGTCTGTTGGATCGGACCACACGGGCCAGCCTTCACTCCCCACGTGCATGACCCTGTCTCCGGGTCACCACTGTTCCTTCCTTGGACCACTTTTGATAGATACTGACCACTGCAGACCGGGAACACCCACAAGAGCTGCAGTTTTGGAGATGTTCTGATCCAGTGGTCTAGCCATCACAATTTGGTCCTTCATCAAACTCTCTCAAATCCTTACCTTGTCCATTTTTCCTGCTTCTAACACATCAACTTTGAGGACAAAATGTTCACTTGCTGCCGAATATATCCCACCCACTAACAGGTGCCATGATGAGGAGATACTCCGTCTGATTCACTTCACCGGTCACTGCTCACAGTGTTCTGACTGACCGGTGTGTGTTATATGTCTATATTTGTTGTGTAGTGATGGACGGTTTCAGTAACAGAAGCAGTTCCTCATTAAAGAGCCTCAGATTCTCAGATTACTTTCTCATTTCTCTCGGAACATTCTCAGGATTTATTTCTGTTTTTGTGAAACGCTGTCATTTATTTTACAAACATTAAAATGAACTGTGATTAAAGTAAAGCTCCAAATATTTATATATTATATTTAATTTTTTTTGTGTGTGTGTGTGTGTGTTGTATTTTTGTGTGTGTGTGTGTATTTGTGTGTATGTGTGTGTGTATATGTATGTGTGTGTTTGTGTGTGTTTTGTGTGTGTGTGTGTATGTGTTTGTGTGTATATGTATGTGTGTGTGTATATGTATTTGTTTGTGTGTGTATTTTGTGTGTGTGTATGTATGTATGTGTGTGTGTATATGTATGTGTTTGTGTGTGTGTATATGTATGTGTATATATATGTATGTGTGTGTGTGTGTGTGTATGTGTGTTTGTATGTGTGTATGTG
>JAUCMX010000023.1:19870710-19875710 GCA_033459395.1 Hemibagrus guttatus | reverse complement strand
CGTGACCAGCAGTGACCTCACAGAAGGGGCGGGTGAGGAGGTGAAACAGAAGTGGAGGCGTGACCAGCAGTGACCTCACAGAAGGGGCGGGTGAGGAGGTGAAACAGAAGTGGAGGCGTGACCAGCAGTGACCTCACAGAAGGGGCGGGTGAGGAGGTGAAACAGAAGTGGAGGCGTGACCAGCAGTGACCTCACAGAAGGGGCGGGTGAGGAGGTGAAACAGAAGTGGAGGCGTGACCAGCAGTGACCTCACAGCAGGGGCGGGTGAGGAGGTGAAACAGAAGTGGAGGCGTGACCAGCAGTGACCTCACAGAAGGGGCGGGTGAGGAGGTGAAACAGAAGTGGAGGCGTGACCAGGGCAGTGACCTCACAGAAAAGGTGCGTGGGGCGAATAAGAACTAAGAGAGACAGAAGTGGGCGGATATAAATGAAGGTAGACTGAGAGGCTAAACAGAGGGTGTTATTAACTGGACTAGTATTTTAAATTTATATTTTTCCTACCTTTTTCTCTCAACCCCCACCTCTTTTTCTCTCTGTGTCTCTCTCTCACCCATTGCTCCTTGTCTGCTCCCTTGCCACGCCCACTCTCTCAGTGTGGGTCACACACTCGAGGTCAGACTCGAACCCACGCTCTCCCACATGAGAGGTGAGCTCTTTATCACTCAGCCATTGAACTTGACTTACAACACTTCCTTTTTGGGGGGGGGCTTGTCTTCTAAATTACAGACTGTGACTACCTGAAACTTCTGCTGTCGATCAATGTGACGTCACATACACACGCCCCGCCCCTCCCTCGACGCCAAGATGAAGCCCCTCCTCCCTCGGTAGGAAGTTTGTTATTTAAAATGAAAAAGGAGCAGTGTGTCATGTTATCGCCCTCTGCTGGCTGACACATGAACAGCAATGACAACTGATGAAAATGTTTTCCTCGACATTAATCTATCGTGTAGCACAATTATAGTTTAAACAAAAAAAAGTTCACTTTAAGAAAATGAACACACACACACACACACACACACACACACACACACACACACACACACACACACACACTTCAGAACACTCAGTCACTTGTCTTTACTGATCTCCTGGAGCAAAGAAACGGACACACTGCTAAAGAAGCATGAGACGGTATTTATTACATGACCTGGATCTTAAACAGTGTGATTAAATTTTGGAATAAAATAAAAATTGAAAATAAACCAAAATAAGTCTGAACTGTACAAAACACCAGTTTATAAAAGTATAACACTTACAAAAAATAGTGGTTTTCCATCAGTCCATCATCAACTTCAGTGTCAAGTGTGAAGACAGGAATAAGCAAACACTGAGTTTAGTACCGTTACAGAATATTTACACACACACACACACACACACACACACACCAACCTGTACAACACCAGAGAGCTTTAGAATACATACAGCTGAGTTACACACAATATTTGAAAACGAACAAAATAAATCAAGAACAGCGTCCTTTATTTCTACACTACAAAAAAAGTCGGAGTGAAATCTTTCAGCTTCTTCAAATAAAAACACAGAAATGTAAAAAATCATCTCCTGATCTTTACAAAATCTCAGTGTATCAAATGTTTGCGTGTTTTGTCCTTTTAAACCTTCATCAGTCGTTTAATGAAGGCTGGATTGTGAGAAGGTATCATTACTCCCTCTTTTGTGTGTGTGTGTGTGTGTGTGTGTTTACATGCCATGTGTTTGTTTACATAAGAATGAAAGTCACCGTGTCCGCCATTCACACCGCCTCTGTCCTCTGTCCTCTCTCCATCAGTCAGGTGAAACTACTGACTTCCTGTTTATTTCCGGTTGAGGATAAAATGCACCCCTGGATGTGAAGTGTGTGTAGTGGAGGTTCAGGTGTGTATCAGATACCAGCACCGCTTTACATGAAAAGACCCTGCTGAAGTAATGATGCGTGCACATGAACACCGGACTAACACTGATTCATGAGGAGGAAAGATCTAGAAAGATCTTGGGTTTCAGACCCAGTCCCGAAGCGCTCTGCTAGCAGGTTATTTCACACAGCAAATACATATATATACACATCTCTCTCTCTCTCTCTATCTATCTATCTATCTATCTATCTATCTATCTATCTATCTATCTATCTCTCATCTCTCTCTCTCTCTCTCTCTCTCTCTATCTATCTATCTATCTCTCATCTCTCTCTCTATCTATCTATCTCTCATCTCTCTCTCTATCTATCTCTCATCTCTCTCTCTCTCTCTCTCTCTATCTATCTATCTATCTATCTATCTATCTATCTATCTATCTATCTTCATCTCTCTCTCTCTCTCTCTCTCTCTCCTCTCGCTCTCGCTCTCTCTCTCTATCTATCTATCTATCATCTCTCTCTCTCTCTCTCTCTCTATCTATCTATCTATCTATCTATCTCTCATCTCTCTCTCTCTCTCTATCTGTCGCTCTCTCTCTCTATCTATCTATCTCTCATCTCTCTCTCTCTTGCTCTCTTTCAGACAGACAGACACACACACACACACACACACACACACACACCACACCACAATCGTCATGTTGTAAGTTGTGCAGAAACAGAGGAGAGAAGTGACCTGCAGTGAAGCTGTGAATGAAGTCACGCTGCTAACCTGCTCTTCTCTAACACTTAGCAGTGAGTGGATATGAAGGACGTTTCTGCTGTACATCACTGACCACATCATTAAGAGCTGAAGACCTCAGTGTTGTCCTGCACTGGTGTCCTCACTGGAGTCTTAACACCGCAGAGGATCTGCTCTTCACATGTTGTGTTTGATAGAAGTTTAAAAAATGTAAAGTCTCAGTAAAATGTCTCAGTGTTTGGTTTAACATCTGAAATTTCTCGCCAGTTAAAACGCTGTTGCTAATCATTCCATGCCATTTAAGTCCGAATAAATTTGACTAAAATAGATAAATAGGACAGGAAAATAGACATGAGTGAACTTCCAGGATCTTTTAGTGGGGTGAAAGTGCAGAGTGGGACTGACCTGAGAGAGGACGTGAAGTCTGATGATTGTGGAATTTGAGCCGTGTTATTAGGTGACCGTGAGCGCAGTGTGTGAACAGCGGGTCTGTTTGCAGTGATCAGCTGCGGCCGTGTTCCAGCCTCCTCACAGCGCCCTCTTGTGGACACTCCAGATACTGGCAGAATGTTGAGGACTGAAGGACTGGATACTTCTGCACCAGGTCTTTACTATTCAGTGCAGCTTTTGTTCTTCTTTATTTTCTTTCCTTTTTTTTGGTTGTGTGGTTTTATTCTACTTATATTTTGGATTTTTTTTTTCCAGATTTTTTCAGTTCCACCATTTGTATATTCTGAAGAATTAAAAGTTCGCCGCTCTTTAAAAGTGCGTGCTCGGATTATTACGGTTTCATGTGTTCAGGACATCAGTGACATAAAGTGGTCTTAAAATGACAGTAATGTTGTTTACCACGGTTATTCCAGGGGCAGTACATCGTCCAGCAAATCTAGTTATGACGACAGGCCGGATCACAACACGCGACAGAATCACAGTATGGTACGAGACGGTGGGTCATCACTGCTGCTGCTGCTGGAAGTAAAGCACGGGGTTATGGGACGTTGTGTGAGAATTGTGTGTTGAATGTAAGGGCTGGTGGAGGTCAGGAGCCCAGAAATCCCTCCTGCTGACACGCCCTGATCCCGAGCTGGACGCAGGATTTCACGATATCGTTAATGTCACAGTTCATCGTCCAGCTGATCATCAGCACGTGCCTTGTGTTTCCTGCAAACGTGCTGTCAGCCTCCAGCTCTCCCCGAGGGAGTGGAGTTTCCCTGAAATTCCGGAACGTTCCACACTTCCCGTTCAGCTTAATGTCCTCATGCGTCCTTATGTTTAAAGTCTTGATATTTTTTTCTTGTGGAGATTCTTCCAAAAGTGCATCACTTCAAGAAAAAAAAAAAAAAAAAAAAAAAAAAAAAAAAAAAAAAAAGGCAGGAAGAGAAATGAAAGTGAGAACACGGTCGCAGCAAGGCGGATTCCAGCGGCGTCTCGCATGGCGTTCGGCGCAGAGAGGAGGAGTCCGTCACAGAGACAGGCGCCGGGAATCACGGGATTGTTCGGCACCTACGTCTTGTTCCTTCTGTGTTCCTGAGGCTGGAGGGCGTGACTTCAGGGATAGTGGACACACCCTTTACATTGTCGGGATGGTCACATGGAGGTTTGGTGGGAGTGGCTGAAAAGGCGGAGGCAAGCGAGAGACAAATAGAGAGTATTAGAAAGCAAAGCTGGGACTAAATGAATATGAGGCGTGAACGATTATCTCCCGAGCTCCCGAGTGGACGGATCGACGGTGACTCACAGGAATGGAGCAGGACGTGATATCGATCTGGTTTAAAGAGCCGGTTGACCAAACAAACTAATCCCTGCTTCCATGCTGCACTTAACGACGGCATGAAACAGACGGCGTGTTGTGATGACATCATCACCGTCCTGACGTCACGTCTGTAAGTGTGTTGTAACTCTTCACTCACTCTGATCCGGACGAGTCACTGTCTCGCGCTCCTGTCTTCACACTCGGAGCAGCTTCGTTCGGCCGATCCGTTGCGGCACCGCACCCTCGGCCCTGATCGGGGGAGGAGCCTATGTGAGCCCAGGGGCCTCTGGAGGAGGCAGAGCCTGAGGGGCTGACAGACAGCTGGTTATGGATGCGATGTAACCCGTTTCTCTCAGCAATCGGAGAGAGAGGCTTCTTCTTCAGAATACCTGCACACACACACACACACACACATACACACACACACACACACACACACAGGTTCCACAATTATAAAAAATGATTTTAAATATTATATATGTGTGTGTGTGTGTGTGCATGTGTGTGTGTGTTTGTTTACCTCTGTGTGTGTGTGTGTGTGGGTTGTGTAGTAGTAAGGGCAGCATGCTCTCTTTCCCATAATTCTCAGCTCTCTCCTCTGGAGTGGTCAGAGTCTCTGCCTTTGGTTTGGCTCCGCCCCCTGAGTCACAGTCTAA
>JAUCMX010000023.1:19865710-19868210 GCA_033459395.1 Hemibagrus guttatus | reverse complement strand
ACACACACACACACACACACACACACACACACACACGTTATTATCCTACATTGCACAGTGATTGAAACAAATGTAATGGCAAATACGGATGGATCAGTAAATAAACGAGATATTTATTCTGAAAGCTGATAAACTGAGGCACTGTTCACATACTTATGGAGTTTCTGATATTGTAACACACAACAAACAGTGCAGGTGTGTGTGTGTGTGTGTGAGATGTGTGTGTGTTTTATGAGATATGAGATGTGTGTGTGTGTATGAGATGTGTGTGTGTGTGTGTGTGTGTATGAGATATGTGTGTGTGTGTATGAGATATGTGTGTGTGTGTGTGTGTGTGTGTGTATGAGATATGTGTGTGTGTGTATGAGATATGTGTGTTTGTGGGGTGTGTGTGTGTGTATGAGATATGTGTGTGTGTGTATGTGTGTGTGTATGAGATATGTATGTGTGTGTGTGTGTGTATGAGATATGTGTGTGTGTGTATGAGATGTGTGTGTGTGTGTGTGTATGAGATGTGTGTGTTTGTATGAGATATGTGTGTGTGTATGAGATGTGTGTGTGTATGTGTGTGTGTATGAGATATGAGATGTGTGTGTGTGTATGAGATGTGTGTGTGTGTGTGAGTGTGTGTGTGTTTATGAGATATGTGTGTGTGTGTGTATGAGATGTGTGTGTGTATGAGATGTGTGTGTGTTTGTGTGTGTGTGTGTGTGTATGAGATATGTGTGTGTGTGTATGTGTGTGTGCATGAGATATGTATGTGTGTGTGTGTGTGTATGAGATATGTGTGTGTGTGTATGAGATGTGTGTGTGTGTATGAGATGTGTGTGTGTGTGTGTGTGTGTATGAGATATGTGTGTGTGTGTATGAGACGTGTGTGTGTGTGTGTGTGTATGAGATATGTATGTGTGTATGTGTGTGTGTATGAGATATGTGTGTGTGTGTATGAGATGTGTGTGTGTGTGTGTGTATGAGATGTGTGTGTTTGTGTGTGTGTGTGTGTATGAGATATGTGTGTGTGTGTATGTGTGAGTGCATGAGATATGTATGTGTGTGTGTGTGTGTATGAGATATGTGTGTGTGTGTATGAGATGTGTGTGTGTGTGTGTGTTTTATGAGATGTGTGTGTGTGTGTGTGTGTATGAGATATGTGTGTGTGTGTATGAGACGTGTGTGTGTGTGTGTGTATGAGATATGTATGTGTGTATGTGTGTGTGTATGAGATATGTGTGTGTGTGTGTATGAGATGTGTGTGTGTGTGTGTGTATGAGATGTGTGTGTGTGCGTGTGTGTGTGTGTATGAGATGTGTTTGTGTGTGTGGGGTTTGTATGAGATATGTGTGTGTGTGTGTGTGTGTGTGTGTATGAGATGTGTGTGTATGTGTGTGTGTATGAGATATGTGTGTGTGTGTATGAGATATGTGTGTGTGTGTATGAGATGTGTGTGTGTGTGTGTGTGTGTGTGTGTGTATGAGATGTGTTTGTGTGTGTGTGTTTGTATGAGATATGTGTGTGTGTGTGTGTGTGTGTGAGATGTGTGTGTGTGTGTGTATGTGTGTGTGTATGAGATATGTATGTGTGTGTGTGTGTATGAGATGTGTTTGTGTGTGTGTGTTTGTATGAGATATGTGTGTGTGTGTGTGTGTGTGTGTGTGTGTTTTATGAGATGTGTGTGTATGTGTGTGTGTATGAGATATGTGTGTGTGTGTATGAGATATGTGTGTGTGTGTATGAGATGTGTGTGTGTGTGTGTGTGTATGAGATGTGTGTGTGTGTGTGTGTGTGTATGAGATGTGTTTGTGTGTGTGTGCTTGTATGAGATATGTGTGTGTGTGTGTGTGTGTGTGAGATGTGTGTGTGTGTATGTGTGTGTGTATGAGATATGTATGTGTGTGTGTGTGTGTATGAGATATGTATGTGTGTGTGTGTGTGTATGAGATATGTATGTATGTGTGTGTGTGTGTGTATGAGATATGTGTGTGTGTGTGTGTGTGTGTGTATACCTGTATACAGTTGAATACAGAGAACAGGTAGTGAAACAGAATGAGATCAGTGTTTACAGAGAGCAGAGCGAGTAAACACGTCACTGTAACCAGGAACAACACACCACACGCCATCCGCAATCCACACCTGTACACACACACACACACACACACACACAAAATGCTTTATTTATACAGAATCTGATAATCATGAAGGTTTTGTGTGTGTGTGTGTGTGTGTGTGTGTGTGTATAAAACTCACTCTGGAGGTTTTCTCTTCTCACAGCTGTGTGTTTTATACGAGCATGATGTTCTGGAGGCCAGAATGTACAGGAACAGGTTCATCTGAGAACAGAAGGGTTATGTTGTTAAAATGCAGTGCTCTAGAGGAAAACATCCTACAACAGGAAGTGATGTCACACTCACGGCCACCACCAGAGCGATCGGTCCGGCGAGACTCCAGACCAGCGTGTCGTACACAGAGAGCCAGCAGAAGTCCGGGTTTCCGTAACCCTCAG
>JAUCMX010000023.1:19855710-19860710 GCA_033459395.1 Hemibagrus guttatus | reverse complement strand
ATGAATAAAAGTGAAGTGTGTGTGTGAGTGTGGTGCCCCCTGGTGCTCTGGTCAGGTGTGTGCAGGTGTGAGTGTGGTGCCCCCTGGTGCTCTGGTCAGGTGTGTGCAGGTGTGAGTGTGGTGCCCCCTGGTGCTCTGGTCAGGTGTGTGCAGGTGTGAGTGTGGTGCCCCCTGGTGCTCTGGTCAGGTGTGTGCAGGTGTGAGTGTGGTGCCCCCTGGTGCTCTGGTCAGGTGTGTGCAGGTGTGAGTGTGGTGCCCCCTGGTGCTCTGGTCAGGTGTGTGCAGGTGTGAGTGTGTGCCCCCTGGTGCTCTGGTCAGGTGTGTGCAGGTGTGAGTGTGGTGCCCCTGGTGCTCTGGTCAGGTGTGTGCAGGTGACTCACTAGTGGCTTGAGCTTAGTGAATGTAATGGAAGAGCAGTTAAAGAGGTTGGGAGGCAGCCAGCCTTTGTGTTCATCACAGTGTCTGATTGCTGTTCCTGAGAGAGAGAGAGAGAGAGAGAGAGAGAGAGAGAGAGAAATGTTTTCTAATGTGGTTTAAATCTGGAAGTCACTGTATGATGTATTAATACAGCACTCAGAAAACACTGACCTGTGGAGCCTTTAGGACATGGCACCGCTGCTGGGAGACCAAACTTCGTCCTCGGCCACCAAATCCCTCCCTCAATCGCCAGGGGACAACTGTCATAGATCACTGAGAGACAGAGAGAGAGAGAGAGAGGAAACTGGTAAAATCAGAGCTTGAAGACAGGGTAATTCTGTCGCCATGACAACATTTCCCATAATTGCCGGGGTTTGGGGTCACGTGACGTCACGTGACCTCATCCGGACACACGTCACTCACTTCCCCTCATTGTACTGAGTGTTGTGATATGTAATATGTCTATGTTGCAGTGCGTGTGTGAGTTTTATTGAGGATTGAAAATTCCGCCTATTCATTTCTATGGGACTTTTTGGGGCGTCCTGAGGGGCGTGGCGGGAATACCAAAATTCCAATCGCTTATAAAAGTCATAGCACATCTTTCCTGAACAAGCCGCACGATATGATACCTCATTCGTGGGGCTACGACAAACGGTGCAGGACTAGTTAGCGGACAAAATTTTGTACGGAAGAAGAAGAAGTATGTTGAATAGTAATAGCACCAATAATAATAATAATAACAATAACAATAATAATAATATTAACAATAACAATAATAATAACAATAACAATAACAATAATAATAATAATAACAATAACAATAACAAAACAATAATAATAATAATAACAATAACAATAATAATAATAATAACAATAACAATAACAATAATAATAATAAATAATAATAATAATAATAATAATAATAACAATAATAATAATAATAATAACAATAAGACAATAATAATAATAATAAATAATAATAATAAATAATAATAATAATAATAATAATAGTGTGCTTTTCAAGCACCAATAATAAGCTAATGAATTAATTGTCCAGTGTCCAGGTGTAGCTCAGTCTACTGTGTCATGTGACCTCTCACCTTCACAGCCATTGGCTGAGACCTCGGCGAACGGATTGTCACAGCGGTCACACTGTCGGCCGATGACACCTGGTTTACACTGACACTGTCCACTCTGTCGGTCACACACACGCGAGAACGAGCCCACGGGGTAACAATCACACAGCGAACACACATCACTGCCCAGTGGCCGGTAGTGGTTATCCTACACACACACACACACACACACACACACACACACACAGGAGCAGTGTGAGAAAGTCAGGGATATAAAGAGAAACACTCATTAATGTGGCATCATTCACTGCTTCACACAGTTCAGCCAAAGGTCTGCACTAAACCTGTCAGAGTCAGTGCTAATGCTAACTAATGCTTCTGATGTGGACACACACACACACACACACACACACACAAACACACACTTGGAGCATTTGAGCAGGCCAAGGGGTGTGGTTGTTTGGTTGCTAAGTTAAAAGCTCCTGACGATTTCACCAGTTTCCATCAGATCAGATCTGTTAGCACAGCACAGTCTGATATGGGAAATGAGGAGGAAACACTGCATATCTGCAAAGGATTATGGGATTGCAATCAGGAAAAACCCAGCAGAACATGGCCACCTGCTGCTGCTGACTTCAGGTGTTTCTCCAGAACCATTGGGGTGTGGCTACAGAAGATGGCTGAAATAATTAGACTTCAGTCACAAATCCTCTGGTAAAGATGAACAGATGAAGTGATGAACAGATGAACAGATGAAGTGATGAACAGACGAACAGATGAACAGATGAAGTGATGAACAGATGAAGTGATGAACAGATGAACAGATGAAGTGATGAACAGATGAAGTGATGAACAGACAAAGTGATGAACAGATGAACAGATGAAGTGATGAACAGATGAACAGATGAAGTGATGAACAGATGAACAGATGAACAGATGAAAACATGAAGTGATGAACAGATGAAGTGATGAACAGATGAACAGATGAAGTGATGAACAGATGAAGTGATGAACAGACAAAGTGATGAACAGATGAACAGATGAAGTGATGAACAGATGAACAGATAAAGTGATGAACAGATGAACAGATGAAGTGATGAACAGATGAAGTGATGAACAGATGAAGTGATGAACAGATGAACAGATGAACAGATGAAGTGATGAAAATGATGAACAGATGAACAGATGAAGTGATGAAGTGATGAACAGATGAACAGATGAAGTGATGAACAGATGAACAGATGAAGTGATGAACAGATGAACAGATGAAGTGATGAACAGATGAAGTGATGAACAGATGAACAGATGAAGTGATGAACAGATGAAGTGATGAACAGATGAACAGATGAAGTGATGAACAGATGAACAGATGAAGTGATAAAAAAAAACAGATGAAGTGATGAACAGATGAACAGATGAAGTGATGAACAGATGAACAGATGAACAGATGAAGTGATGAACAGATGAACAGATGAACAGAAAGTGATGAAGTGATGAACAGATGAAGTGATGAACAGATGAAGTGATGAGCAGATGAACAGATGAAGTGATGAACAGATGAACAGATAAAGTGATGAACAGATGAACAGATGAAGTGATGAACAGATAAAGTGATGAACAGATGAACAGATGAAGTGATGAACAGATGAACAGATGAAGTGATGAACAGATGAAGTGATGAACAGATGAACAGATGAACAGATGAAGTGATGAGCAGATGAACAGATGAAGTGATGAACAGATGAACAGATGGAGTGATGAACAGATGAACAGATGAAGTGATGAACAGATGAACAGATTAAAAAACAGATAAAAGTTGATGAACAGATGAAAGATGAAGTGATGAACAGATGAAAGATGAAGTGATGAACAGATGAACAGATGAAGTGATGAACAGATGAAGTGATGAACAGATGAAGTGATGAAAGATGAACAGATGAAGGATGAAGATGAACAGATGAAGTGATGAACAGATGAACAGATGAAGTGATGAACAGATGAACAGATGAATGATGAAGGATGAACAGATGAAAGATGAAGTGATGAACAGATGAACAGATGAAGTGATGAACAGATGAAGTGATGAACAGATGAACAGATGAAGTGATGAACAGATGAACAGATGAAGTGATGAACAGATGAACAGATGAATGATAAAAGATGAACAGATGAAAGATGAAGTGATGAACAGATGAACAGATGAAGTGATGAACAGATAAAAGATAAAAGGATGAACAGATGAAGTGATGAACAGATGAACAGATGAAGTGATGAACAGATGAACAGATAAAGTGATGAATTTCATTTACACACAGATCACTTTCTTAATGAACACCAATCTACTGTGTGCACTCAGATCACAGCTGATTTGCATTTAGCCACGCCCACTACATGGCAAAAAAGGAAAATTCATACAGAGCTGAAAACAGTGTGTGTGTGTGTGTGTGTGTGTGTGTGTGTGTGTGTGGGGGGCTGTTACCTTGCAGCGACACTCTCCGCTGGTCTTGTTGCAGTCTGAATCAAAGCCCTTGTCAATTGGACAGTTACACGGCCCACATGTCTTGTGTCCCCACCAACCGCGAGGACACGGCAGGTCAGTCCTGATCACAACACACACACACACACACACACACACACACACAGTGAGACATATTAGGGAATACTGAATAAATCTAAACACACACTAAGAATGTCTCTCTAAGACACTCCTCACTTTTTCTCACAGTAGCGTCCAAAATAATTACTGCGGCAGTCACACGTGTAGCCGTGGGCGGAGCTTGACTTCTTACTGCAAGCTGATTGGGCTCACAGGGGTTCAGAGAGCACACATCAGTACAGTTGTCACCGTAGTAACCTGTCACACAAAAACAGATCAGTGATGAGGTTACCATAAAAACACACACACACACTCACACACAAATTCACACACACAAACCCACACCCCCACACACACATGTTCACACCTGGCAGGCAGGGGCAGGTGTAAGAGTCCCAGTGTTTGGTGCAGGTTTCTGTGGGCGGGGGAAGGGCTGGAGGCACAGGGGTCAGACACATGGCAGCCATCTTCCACATTTAATCTGTGAGCCTGAAACACACTCAGCACATCATCACTCACACGCACACCCCACACACACACGCACACACACACACACACACACACACACAAAGGGAACAGCTCACACATCCCTTGTTTTTCAGTAGATATATATATCAGTAAAGAAGACTTCACTGTACCTGGACACACCCCTGGAATCCATGATGTACTTTTTCATTGCCGGGGAGCAACACCTCCAACACTCAGAACCTTCAACATCGCTCCCTGAATCTCACTGTCCACCTCCATAGAGGACTAAAAACACACACACACACACACACACACACACAGAGTTAAAAGTCCTGTGGAAAATTCTGATGGTTAGCATTAGCCTTCCATGGTAGCTTTAGCGTTACCGTGTAGAGGCCGTGGTCGAGTGTGAGGGTCGCTGTGGTTCCTGTCCAGAGTTCCCT
>JAUCMX010000023.1:19823698-19855210 GCA_033459395.1 Hemibagrus guttatus | reverse complement strand
GTTTTTATTGTTGCTGGAGGCTCTAGTAATACATGAACTGTAAGCTTTACAAAAACAAAAGAGGACACGTAATATTCCACCCCCAAACAAAACCACACAAAACAAACAAAATAAAAAAACAGCAAAACAACAGACTGCCAAGTTTTGGGGGGAGAGAGAGAGAGATACAATGTTTAAAGGGGTATGTGCACACACCCACACACACTCCTGCAGAACCAGTAACAGTAATATTAATAATGATTACACAAGTGCCTTTATAAGAGAGATGTTGTAGGTGTGGCTTATGTGGGGGTGTGGCTGTATATACGATTCAAAATGTTACACAAAGAGGCCCAAATCCTTGGTGTGAGACAGATGTGTCACTCAGGGGACAGATGTGTCACTCATTAACCTAGCCGTCGTAACGAGCCGAGCGACAGAGAGAAAGAGAAGCGCCGTGAAACCTGCAGGAAAAAGTGGAACCTAAAGAAAAAGCCCGAAGCCATGCGCGTCTCTGCTTTCAGTCGGTCCACAGACAGAGCGCAGCACAGAGGAGATGACCAGAAGGAAACTGGAGAGACCAAAGAAACGTGAGGGCAGAGAGGAGTGAGAATGGGGTGGGGGGTGAGAGGGGAGTGTCTCTAGCTTTGCAGTTTGCGTTTGTTGAGTGCGTCGATCAGATCGGTCCTCAGAGCCTCCTGCTTGGCTCGAACCGCCGCCAGCGTCTGCACACTCCTGTACAGAGAAACACCACCAGCATGAGGAGTGCGCGCACACACACACACACAGTCCTGGCTTCAGGCACATGTGAGTATTAAACATCTGATTTTTAATCAAATCAAATCGACAATGATCATTAATGTCACAGAATAACAGATACACAAACTACAACACCTCCATCTGTCTGCGGTTACACCTCTTTCTGTACATCACACACACTCTCACATGCACACACTCAAACACACACACCCCGATAGCAGAGTACAGCTGGAACCAGAGTTCACTACAGAGTGCACTAGGAGATCAGAGAAGTGCACTATGTAGCCTGTTCAAGCCTGTAACGTGGTTTGGGATGCAGCCTAGAGATATTCAGCCCGGAGAGCAGAGCAGTAAGGAACACATCCAAAACTTCTCTCTGCAGACAGTGAGTAAAAGAGAAACCAGAGCCTGCAGGTCTGTCATGCTAAACAACATGTCATGATGTCACCACACCACACCCACCCGAGACTCCGCCCACTGTCACAATAAACTTACATCAGATGTTAGTTGTTAAGAGAAAACTGCAATAAACGCCAGCATTAGTGTGAACACACCAAACAATTCTCATTTCCAAGTCTGTGCCAGTGGCATGCGCGCGCACACACACACACACCGAGCCCTATACCTCCAGCCCTACTCTATGAAGATCTGGCGCTGAGTGAGAACCTGAGAGAGCTCTCGCTGCAGCTGCCTGTACTTCTGATTATCAGGGAGAGACTCAATAGATCTGAAAACACCACACAGACGGGGGGAGAGAGAGAGAGAGAGAGAGAGAGAGAGAGAGAGAGAGAGAGAGAGAGGAAGAAGAGAGAGAAGGAGAGAGAGAGAGAGAGAGAGAGAGAGAGAGAGAAATGAAAAAGAGAGAGAGAGAGAACAGTGTAAGAAGCAGAGAGAGAGAGAGAGAGAGAGAGAGAGAGAGAGAGAGAGGGCAGTGTAAGAAGCAAAAAGAGAGAGAGAGAGAGAGAGAGAGAGAGAGAGACAGTGTAAGAAGCAAAAGAGAGAGAGAGAGAGACAGTGTAAGAAGCAGAGAGAGAGAGAGAGAGAGAGAGAGAAAAAGAACAAAAGGAAGAAGAGAGAGAGAGAGAGAGAGAGAGAGAGGAAGGAAAAAGAGAGAGGGGGGAGGAGAGAGAGAGAGAGAGAGAGACAGTGTAAGAAGCAGAGAGGGGAGAGAGAGAGAGAGAGAGAGAGAGAGAGAGAGAGAGAGAGAGACAGTGTAAGAAGCAGAGAGGGGAGGGGAGAGAGAGAGAGAGAGAGAGAGAGAGAGAGACAGTGTAAGAAGCAGAGAGGGAGAGAGAGTTACAGATAAGAAAAGAAAACAAAGACATCAGAGGAAGAGTGTAGAGGATTTTATGGAAACAGGATGAATAATAAAAACACAACACCACACACACACACACACAAATCTCTACTGTACCTCAGGCCATTGACGATGTCCTTGGTCTTGCCAAAATAGATCTCATTGAGGGTGGAGCGGATCTTATTCTCCATGTCCTAAAACACACACACACACACACACACAATCAGTACTTACACAGGTCTACTCAATCAGACAAAGTAATAAACACAAGAGTATGGTGGTGTGTGTTGTGGGATGTGTTTTACCTCAACCAGGGGTCCAATGTTGGCGATGTGTGGTGAGGACTCGCTGACCGTCTCATCTTTCTCCATCTGTGGAATGAAAGATCAGGATGTGAAGAAGAGAGACGGAGAGAATTATAGAGACAGAGATAGAGACAGAGAAAGAAATAAAAAGATAGAGAGAGATAGATAGAGAGATAAGGATTAAGTAAAGGCCTGAATATAAATGATGTTGAGATGGTTGCAGCTGCTCTTTAAACAGTGACCCAAAGTACCTTTGGTTTGTTACAGGACACATTACACCATCTCTGTCTCTCTGTGTCTCTCCTTCTCTGAGACATTAGGTTTATAATAATTAAACTCTGCACTAATGTTAAGAGTTCTTTACAGCAGGAGCTGAGAGTGAAGCAGGAAGTGCTGCAGCGTCTCGTCCTCTCAGAGACGGAGGTGTGCTCTACCCGTCCTGTCATGTGACCCAGTTTCACACACAGCAGGAGCTCACACTCTTATTTATCTGTCAAAGATTTCAGCCCGGATATAACAGCTTCACACATCACAGGTCACTGAGCACGGAGTGGCTTCACACTGAGCTGAGCGTGTGAAACAAGGGTCACATCTACTGTACACACACACACACCAACACCAAAACCAACCTACAGCTTACATGGTCACCATGGTTACCTCTCTCTTCCCCCACCTCCCCCAGTGCCTGGTCATTAGAGTTACCCATCTCTCACTGAAGTTATCTAATTGTTGTACTTATCTTTGTCTGTCAGGCTTTCTGAATATACCTGGTTGCTATGGTTACCTGTCGAGTGAGGCTTCCTCCCAGGTTCATGGTTCCAGAGCCGGTTTTGGTTGTCTGCAGCCACAGCATCACCGTGGAGGTGAGTTTATAATGAGCAGTGCGGCCACTCGACTTCTCCTGAGACAGAGAGTGATAGAGGGAGACAATGTGTGTGTGAGATTGAAAAAACAAGTTCATTACAGGTAGAACTCCATTTCTCAGCATGCCGAGCTCTCACCTGCACCTCCACCACATGGATGGAGTCCCAGCAGCCCTTGATTTTTTTGGAGCCGTCTCCAGCCTTCTTAATGAGGATGACTCCAGCAAACCCGTGATCCAGATCCCACAGGTACACGGAGGACACGCCACCCTCAAAATACCTAAGACACACATATACATCACCAAGAGATGAAGGACATCAACACACACATAGTGTAAACTAAAGCAGTCATACTGTGTGTAATTACTAATGTTCATTAAGATCAAACTATATACACATAAGAACCAGTTACAGGGTCAGAAAACCAGTTGAACAAATTACTGGCACCAACTTGGGCAGCAGCGTGATTTAAACACACTCACAGGTCTCTGTACTGGTCGAAGGCGTTGTTGGCCTCCACCTCCAGCTTCCTCAGACGGGCCGAGGGCATGGCACCATCATCAATTGGGGGCTCATATTTATTACTCCATGGAGATCTAAAAGAACACACAGACACACACAGTTGTCATCAACAGCAGTGTGGTTGTGGGAGTGATTTAAGACAGAGCCACAGTGCAGTTCTGATTCTAACCTGTAGGAGTCTCCATCACGGTTGTAGTCACAGAGTAGATAATCTTTCCCAACCACTTTATCCCGAGCGATCTTTAGTGGCTGATCCACGGAAGAGAGCAGATCCTCACACAGACTGGGCACCTACACACACACACACACACACACACACACACACACACACACACACACTTAAGTAAATGGGGAGAGGGAGACTGAAGGAGGAAAAAAATCTGTTACCAGGTGTTTCTATTTAGCCAAGAGAGAGAAAGACAGGGAGACACACACACACTACATCTGGTCCTGCTGAGTGAGTGACAGTTACACTAATCGTCACTAACAATGGTGTGTGAGCAAGAGAGGAAGATGGATGTAAATACAGATGTGGGGAATAAAGTGATGCAAAAAGAGAAAAGAATGTGTGGGCTTTATTCCACTTAACAGTTAAAGAGGAACGGCAGGTGTTTCAAGAGAGAGAGGGGGGAGAGAGAGGAGAGAGAGAGAGAGAGAGAGACTAACACTGGGCTAAACTGGAGGCTAGAAGCTTCCACTACATATTGACATTATATTTCTAGGTCCACTGTGGAGACAGTATTCAATGCTGTGTGTTAATGTGTGGAGGATTTGCCTTTAGGAATGAAACACACACACGCAAGCACATGCATATACATGCGCACATACGCACACATGTACACACACCAGATCAATGAGGTCGCTGAGATTCTTCTCAATCTGCTGTGGAGGGAGACGCCTCATCAGGTCCAGGGCACAGTCTAACTGCTGATCGTTCTGTAAACAGAGAGAGAGAGAGAGAGAGAGAGAGAGAGAGAGAGAGAGAGAGAGAGAGAGAAGATTATTAGTATTATGATTACAGACAGAGCTGTTTAATGTTTACTTTTACAAATGATTATCAGCGCACTGACCAACGGCTAAAACTCAACTCATACGTCACTCAACCTCACCCTTCACACACTCACACACAGACAGTAATAAGTGGTGTTGAGGTGTTAAATGTGAGGTGTGTAATGGTGTTGAATGTGAGTTGTGAACTTGGTATAAGTCGATGTGTGAGTCACTTCCTCAGAGACACGGCCTGTTGTCTCTCTTTCTTTGCACACAAAACCCAGACTTCCAGCTCCAGTTGTTTATTTATTTACTCTTTTCCTCCTTTAATGATGCCTGGTGTCTAGCCTCTCTTACACATGTAAGGCTGGCTCGGAGTTGGGGTGGGGGTGGGGGGGGGGGTATAGGGTGTGTCAGATAATACAAGCGTGCCTTGAAACACACACTACACATTTACCTTGTATGTTATGTCTCAAAATCAATCAAAATATTGCTGAGAAACACGGCCTGCAGGATCCCCAGCGCTGCCCGAATCTCCACTGTGTGAATGTGTGAGTGTGTGTGAATGTGTGAGTGAATGAGTGTGTGTGAATGTGTGAGTGAGAGTGTGTGTGAATGTGTGAGTGAGAGTGTGTGTGAATGTGTGAGTGTGAGAGTGAATGTTTTTTTGAATGAGTGGGGTTGTTTTCAATGTGGTGGTGGGGGTGGGGGTGTGAGTGTGAGAGGGTGTGTGAAAAAAGGGGTTTAAAAAACTACAGTTTTTCCTTGTAGTGATGTCTAAAATGAAGTGTGTGAAGTGTGAGTGTGGGGTGAATGTGTGGGGTGAGAGTGTGAGAGTGTGTGTGAATGTGTGAGTGAGAGGGGGTGAAGGGGAGAGTGTGAGTGAAGTGTGAGTGAGAGTGTGAGTGAGAGTGTGAGTGAGAGTGTGAGTGAGTGTGTGAGTGAATATGTGAATGAATGTGTGAGTGAGTGTGAGAGTGAGAGTGTGTGTGAATGTGTGAGGTGAGTGAGAGTGTGTGAGTGAGTGTGTGAGTGAGTGATTGTGTGTGAGTGAATGTGTGTGAGTGAGTGAGTGTGTGTGTGAGTGAGTGTGGGTGGGGAGTGTGGGTGTGAGTGTGGGTGCGGGTGTGAGTGTGAGTGAGTGAGTGTGTGAATGTGTGTGAGAGTGTGTGAATGTGTGAGTGAGTGAATGTGTGTGTGAGTGAGTGAGTGTGTGTGTGAGTGTGTGTGTGAGTGAGTGTGGGTGTGAATGTGTTTGAGAGTGTGAGTGAGTGTGTGAATGTGTGAGTGAGTGAGTGAGTGAGCGAGTGTGTGAATGACTGAGTGAGTGTCTGAGTGAGTGAGTGTGTGAATGTGTGTGGGGGAGTGAGGGGGAAGTGTGTGAATGGGGGTGTGTGAAGGGGTGTGAGGGGGAGTGAGTGAGTGAATGTGTGAGTGAGTGTGTGAATGAGTGTGTGAATTTGTGTGTGAATGTGTGTGAGTGAGTGTGTGAATGTGTGTGTGAGTGAGTGAGTGAATGTGTGTGTGAGTGAGTGTGTGAATGTGTGAGTGAGTGAGTGTGTGAATGTGTGAGTGAGTGAGAGAATGTGTGTGAGAATGTGTGAGTGCGTGTGTGTGAGAATGTGTGAGTGAGTGTGTGTGTGAGAATGTGTGAGTGAGTGTGTGTGTGAGAATGTGTGAGTGAGTGTGTGAGAGAATGTGTGAGTGTGTGTGTGAGTGAGTGAGTGAATGTGTGAATGTGTGTGTGAATGTGTGAGTGAGTGAGTGAATGTGTGTGTGAATGTGTGAGTGTGTGAATGTGTGTGAGTGAGTGTGTGTGAGTGAATGTGTGTGTGAATGTGAGTGAGTGTGTGTGAGTGAGTGTGTGTGAGTGATGTGTGTGTGAATGTGGTGTGTGTGTGAGTGAGTGTGTGTGTGAGTGAATGTGTGTGTGAGTGTGTGTGTGTGTGAGTGTGTGTGTGTGTGAGAATGTGTGAGTGAGTGTGTGGTTGAGTGAATGTGTGAGTGAGTGTGTGTGTGGTGTGAGTGAGTGTGTGTGAGATGTGGAGTGATGTGTGAGTGAATGTGTGAGTGAGTGTGTGTGAATGTGTGAGTGAGTGAGTGAAGCAGCTACAGGATCTCAGATGTTCACCTGAACATTCTTACCTTTAATAAATCAAAGTGACCGACTCGTTCAGAATAAATCTAGCACACTACAAAGTGCTCATCACAGCTCACTTCATCTTCACACAGGACACATCACCATTATCCCCCCCCCTCACACACTCACACATTCACTCACTCACACACACTCACACACACTCACTCACACACACATCACTCACTCACACACACTCACTCACTCACACACACATACACATTCACTCACTCACACACACTCACTCACACACACATTCACTCACTCACACACACTCACTCCACTTACACACACATCACACATTCACTCACTCACACCACTCACTCACTCACCACACACATCTCACTCACTCACACACACTCCTCACTCACACACACATCACATCACACACATTCACACACACACACACACATTCACACATCACTCACTCACACCACTCACACATCACACACACACACTCACTCACACATCACACACACACTCACACATTCACACACACCCACACCACACACCACTCACACACTCACACATTCACTCACTCACACACACACATTCACACACTCACATCACACACCACATTCACACACACACATTCACACACACCACACACTCTCACCACACACACACTTCACACACCACACTCACTCACACCACTCACACACATTCACACACACATCACCACACATTCACACACACATTCACTCACCACACATTCACACATTCACCACTCACTCACACATTCACTCACTCACACATTCACTCACCACACATTCACTCACTCACACATTCACACACACACATTCACACACATCACACACACACATTCACACACACACATTCACACACACACATTCACACACACACATTACACACACACACACACACCACTCACACACACATTCACACACACTCACACACACATCACCACACTTCACACACCACACACACTCATTCACACACACACTCACTCACTCACATCACTCACTCACTCACACACTCACTCACTCACACACTCACTCATCACACACACTCACTCACACATTCACACACACTCACACACACACTCACACACACTCACACCATCACACACCACTCATCACACACTCACACACACACTCACACACCACTCATCACACACTCACACACACTCACACACACTCACACACACTCACATCACACACCACACACTCACACTCACTCACACATTCACTCACACACACTCACACACACTCACACACTCATTCACACACTCACTCATTCACCACACATCACTCACACACATCTCACACACTCATCACACACACACTCATTCACTCACACACTCATTCACTCACACACTCATTCACTCACACACTCATTCACATCACACACTCACTCATTCACACACACACACTCATTCACTCACACACTCATTCACTCACACACTCATCACTCACACACTCATTCATCACACCACTCACTCATTCACACACTCACTCATTCACACACACACACATTCATCACACACACACTCATCACACACCACTCATTCACTCACTCATCATCACACACTCACACACATTCACTCACTCATTCACACACTCACTCACACACCATCACTCACTCATTCACACACTCACTCACTCATTCACACTCACTCACTCACTCATTCACACACTCACTCATTCACTCACTCATTCACACACTCACTCACTCATTCACACACTCACTCACTCACACACACTCACTCACACTCATTCACCACTCACTCACTCACTCATTCACACACGTCATTCACACACTCACTTCACTCAGTCATTCACACACTCACTCACACACTCACTCACACACTCACATCACTCACTCATTCACACACTCACTCATCATTCACACACTCACTCACTCAGTCATTCACACACTCACTCACACACTCATTCACACACTCACTCACTCAGTCATTCACACACTCACTCATTCACTCAGTCATTCACACACTCACTCAGTCATTCACACACTCACTCACTCAGTCATTCACACACTCACTCAGTCATTCACACACTCACTCACTCAGTCATTCACACACTCACTCACTCAGTCATTCACACACTCACTCACTCAGTCATTCACACACTCACTCACTCAGTCATTCACACACTCACTCACTCAGTCATTCACACACTCACTCACTCAGTCATTCACACACTCACTCACTCAGTCATTCACACACTCACTCACTCAGTCATTCACACACTCACTCACTCAGTCATTCACACACTCACTCACTCAGTCATTCACACACTCACTCACTCAGTCATTCACACTCACTCACTCAGTCATTCACACACTCACTCACTCAGTCATTCACACACTCACTCACTCAGTCATTCACACACTCACTCACTCAGTCATTCACACACTCACTCACTCAGTCATTCACACACTCACTCACTCAGTCATTCACACACTCACTCACTCAGTCATTCACACACTCACTCACTCAGTCATTCACACACTCACTCACTCAGTCATTCACACACTCACTCAGTCATTCACACACTCACTCACTCAGTCATTCACACACTCACTCACTCAGTCATTCACACACTCACTCACACACTCATTCACACACTCACTCACCACTCATTCACACACTCACTCACACACTCATTCACACACTCACTCACACACTCATTCACACACTCACTCACTCATTCACACACCTCACTCACACACTCATTCACACACCACTCACTCATTCACACACTCACTCACTCATTCACACACTCACTCACTCATTCACACACTCACTCACTCATCACTCAGTCATTCACACACTCACTCAGTCATTCACACACTCACTCACTCAGTCATTCACACACTCACTCAGTCATTCACACACTCACTCACTCATCACACACTCACTCACTCAGTCATTCACACACTCACTCACTCAGTCATTCACACACTCACTCACTCAGTCATTCACACACTCACTCACTCAGTCATTCACACACTCACTCACTCAGTCATTCACACACTCACTCACTCAGTCATTCACACACTCACTCACTCAGTCATTCACACACTCACTCACTCAGTCATTCACACACTCATTCACTCAGTCATTCACACATCATTCACACACTCATCATCAGTCATTCACACACTCACTCAGTCATTCACACACTCACTCACTCAGTCATTCACACACTCACTCACTCAGTCATTCACACACTCACTCACTCACTCACTCACCCACCCACCACTGGGCATCAAACTAAACCCTGCCATCACAGCGTGCGGTCTGTGTAATGAGCTCACTACAGTGACTTATACTGTGTGTGTGTGTGTGTGTATCTATGAAGCATGAAGTGTGTGAAGCATTCAGGCGATTAGAGCTCAGTGATCTGCTCTGAGGAACACGGGAAGAGGATGTGAGGGCAGGTGTTCGTACCTCTAAGACACCACACAGTGTCGCTCTCAGCCAATCAGGTCGCACCAGTGAGGACCTTTAATTCCTTTTTAACCATAACACACACACACACACACACACACACACACACACATCCCTTTTCTCAGCAAACTTTCTCTTGTTCCTGATTCTTTGTAGCATGTGATCATTGTGAGTACAGTGCAGAGAAATACCAGGAGCATCTACACACCAGACTCGGGTCCCAGGCCTATGATTACACCTCCAATCTGGAACCGAAATATACTTTTTTTCAGTCAATCATGTCCCGGACTGTCCTGATCTGAAAATCTGATCCGTCGTGGCTGATGTGCTGTTCCTCCTTTCCATGTGATTTATACACACACAGTTAATCATAGTTAGTTGATTTCGGCTGCTCCCTGTTCGCCAGTTCACAACAACCGGTCCGCACAACAACTTGGCAAATGTTTTACGCCGGATGCCCTTTCTGACGCAACCCTCCCATTTTTCTGGGCTTGGGACCGGCACTGCATCCAGTGGCTGGGGTTGAGGCATTGGCTGGAAACGAACCCGGGCCTTCCGCATGATAGGCGAGAAACCCACCACTGAGCCACCAATGCCTCCAACACACCGTTAATCATGCAGTGTAAATATCAGAGTTGACTGTTTAAAGTGTTGAAAACTACACACATAAATATGCTAATTAGTGCAGACTGGTGACAGGTGACTCATTTCAGAAACATGAGTAGAATAAAATGTGTCCTGTTCATCGAGGTGTGTGCAGCTTTGTCCTCATAAGGTGACTGGACATATGATGGACATGTCCTGGTGTTTCTGAAGGTCAGGTCACTTTTAGAGAGACATTTCTTGGACATGAGGGCATTTGACCTGCAGATGGACTCCCACAGCAGTGTCAGAATCAGAAAGAAAACTGGAACTTTTCCTTTAAAAATGTCCAGCTGTGAGTTTCTGTCTACTTCTACATCCTGTGAGTGTCGAATGAAGGGGTTGGTGCTGGTCAGCGAGGCGGTGAACCGGACAGGACGATTTACAGCCTGCAGAACTGCAGTAACCTGAAGCGGCTTCAACATATCAACACCCATTAAGAGTTAATCCACACACACACACACACACACACACACACACACACACACACACAGAAAAACAGAGCGGCTAGCACCGCTAACCACCCACCCACACACACACACACACACAAACACACACAGAGGGAGCTCAGAACACTCCACTGGTCAAGAAAACACACATAACATCCTTCGGTTCCTATCAGAATGAACAGAAATAGTTTTCTGGGGTGGTACCGGACACGCAGCGCTGCTCCTATAAAAGGAAACGGCAGTGACTAGACTAGCCTCTTAGCATAGCATAGCCTGTCTTAGCTTAGCGTAACGTAGCAACCCCTCAACAGGCCTTACCATGTTTGCGACGGTCTCGGAGGGATAAATACGAGTTCCCGGAGGAGTCTAAGCGCTCGTCTTGGAGGCTGATTGCAGGTTCGGCTCGGTTCTGTCGGTGTTACACCGTGTTTTTAGCCGTGCCGTGCGTATGCTAGCAGCTTTCTCCTCAGAGCCCAGCCCTGTCAGCGGAACTCACTTCCTCAATCGGGGGCTACGGTGGAAATTGGGCGGGGCCGTCAGAAAAGAGGCGGAGACCGAAAATAAAAGAGCATATCCGGGTCATGATAAGTCGTAGCGCCACCGACCAATCAGAGAGAGGTAAGTTAGGCATGGCCATGTATGGAATATGAAAGGGCGTGGCCTGGACCTGCCGGCTGCAGTACCGCGTGTGGTCAATAGAAGGAGAGCGAGAGAGAAATTTTTTTTTTTCGTATTTTATTTTATTGTATGTATGTATTGAGGCATTGGTGGCTCAGTGGTAGGTTTCTCGCCTATCATGCGGAAGGCCCGGGCTCGATTCCCAGCCACTGGCTGCAGTGCCGGTCCCAAGCCCGGAAAAATGGGATGGTTGCGGCAGGAAGGGCATCCGGCGCAAAACCTGTGCCAAGTTGTTGTGCGGACCAGTTGGTACGCTGTGGCGATCCCGAACAGGGAGCAGCCGAAAGCAACTTCTATTTTATTGTATGTTGTATACTGTAAGTTAAAGATCCAGCTTCACCTCTGACCGCTGACACTGGACACTCCTTCCACACATCATACACACACATTTCCCCAGATATGTGAGTATTTCATGAGCAGCCACGTGAGAAAGTGAGTGTTCTGGTAAAAAGAGAGAGAGAGCTTGTCCTTGTGCACAGAGAGAGAATTTTTTTTCTCTTCGTATTTTATTTTATTGTATTCTGTTTTGTATTATTATTTTATTTCTCCCGTTTTTGCACTATACTTCCTTTTACCATTATTATTATTATTATTATTATTATTATTAACCATCAGTGAATCTAAAAAACAATCAAATTAAAATGTTGAAACAGAAACATTTTTTTGTATTTTTTCACATATACATTATTATATGTTACTGACATGCTATCACGTCATCACACCACAGCTTCCAGTCTCGCCAGTTGAATGACTGTATTGTAAAACTATCTACATTAATCATTTATTACATTAACTATCCATCCACTTATTCATTCATTTATTCATTCACTCACTGATGTAAAGTATTCATTTATTACCGAAAAAGGAAAGAGAGCAGTACATGTCGGCCTAAAATGCTACTTTGAAAAATCCATGTAGTAATGTATGAATCTAAATGTTGTCCACGTACTTCACCTGCATTGTCTCCATTCGCTGTGCGTAGATTATGCGTTTATTTTGTTGTTTATATAATAATATCAACTTAAAGAGAGATCATATAGTCTTGACTCTTATGTGGTCTTATATCTGTGGATTATAAGCGTTTATAATAGGTCACATTTATTATTATAAATAAAACGCACGCTGTATGCGCTCTTGATGATTTTATCTCCTGATTTTTCTGTAACGCCCAGAATCGCACACTTCCGTGTTAATGATGTTTACAAACAGAACAACAACATGGACACGACAATAAACACAAATCGGGCATTTATAAGTCTCTCCTGAAGAAGCGCCCACTTCTCGCGAGACTTCCCGAGAACTGTGTCCAGCAGGAGGTCCGACAGCTGCAACATGGCGGACGAGCGCGGCCGGAAGTGGGACCGGTGTCTCGCGGACAGCGCTGTCAAGTTAGGTAAATAAAGGCTCGGAGAGATTTTATATTATATATTCCATTATATTTTAAGCTGGATCTGTGTATGAACCATGAGCCTCAGTGCTTTTAGCGAGACCCCTGGGCTTTAGACGAGCCGTGTCAGGAGAAGGTCATCCTGGGATGAGACGTGATCACGTGATCGATTAGGGCTCAGGAAATATTGCAGCACCTCGGACCTTGTTCGTTATAATCGTTTTCTTTACCTGCAGCTAATGCACACCGTGTATCCGTCTTAATGCAAGGCTCCGGAGTGATGTCCTTCAAAACAACACGCGTCTGCTCAAATGTAGCTAGAAGTCGCCAGATGACGTCAGAGAGCGGTTTGGATGTTGATGGGATCGTCATGAGTGTTACTGCAGCCTACAGTTACAACAGGGTTTAATTATTAAAAACAGACCTGGTATATGTTTATCCGTTTATAATTACATTTACAGCAGACTGGAATTTAGTTCCTTACACACACACACACACACACACACACAGTGTTTATTAGTAGCTTGTTGTGTAAAACCTTCAGGCTGCTTGACGAGGAGTCGAACACACGATGCTGGTTTTATTCTGCAGCTCGGTTGGTGCTCAGCGAGTCCTGGAGCAGTGTTTAAAATCTTCTCTGTTCCTGGAATTTCCAGAATGTGTGAATCGAATTATTTTTTCATCAGAAGGTTCTGCAGAAGTTCATCTGCTTGGCAGGAACGCCGTGGCTGTCAGATTGTTTCCAGAATCAGGGTGAAGATTAACGGTGCTGCGAATCGCCGGACTTGTTCAGTTCGTCTCGTCCCGTGGCTCGGCTCCATTCTCCCCGTGCACTCCAGCACCATTTAGACACATCAGTCACACTGATCGTAGCCTCATCGAGATTATACACTGAACAAACCCAGCTAGGGGGCGTGGCCTAAAGTCTGAATGCAGGGCTGGGTGGGATTCAGATGATGATATGAAAGTTATGAAATGATGAAATATACCACGAGGTGTTAATGAGGGGATTAGACATAAAGAATTAGTGCATGATGCTAAACTGGTGGCCATAAGCTTCCTTCACTGGTATGGTACATTAGCATTGTAGCTAAGTTGTGGTGAGCGAGGTTCAGGACGCAGCCTGTGTGTGAAGAAGAGGCTAGAAACACATGCTTTTACAAGAAATCACTGTCACCAGTTTCTCTGCCTGTGATTGGCTGGCACTTTTTGATGACCTCATCATGTTTTTTTTTTTGCCACTTTGCATTTCATGTAAGGCATCAGCTGAGCTCGTAGTGAGAGTTAGCGCTGCAGAGCTAGCGCTGTGAGACTCACAAACACACACGTGGTTTTAATGTTGCCGATTCCCCTCTGTGCTCCGATAAGACACGCCGTAAAACATCAGACAGTGTGCATGACTCTTAACAACACACACACACACCCACACACCAAGCAACACAAGAGAGGGGGTCAGAGTGCAGTGATGTTGATGTTAGTTGCATCATGTCAACACACAGCACACAGTTATTCCATATACACACACACACAGAGAGAGAGAGAGAGAGAAGGAAGCAGGATAAAAAGAGAGAAAACATGAGAAGAGGGAAGACAACAGGAAGGGAGAAAAGGGGAGATCTTAGACAGGATAAGAGAAGAGAAAGACAAAGTGCAAAACAAAAGAGTAAGAGACGGATTACTGAAAAGAGAAAAGTTAGGAGGTGAGTTGAAGAGGAAAAGAGAGAGCGAGCGAGAGAGGAGGTGAGTCAGTTCAGCCAAACTGAATTGTTGAACTCCCAAAGTTTTGATTGGAGAGAAAATGCAGGGAGAAAAGGGGGGGAGTTAGTGGGAAAGTGAGAGAAGGGAGGAATGTTGTTTGGTGTTTTTGCGGTTGTGTAATGGCTCACTCTCCCCATCACACACAAATAAAACCGAGTGGAGAGAACGAGTGCAGGGTCTGACTCCATCCTGCTGAGAGAGAACGGACAGAGAGAGAGGGAGAGATGGATTAGGAAAGATAGAGACACTCGTTTCTCTTTATTCCTGTGTTTATATCAGGTTTCATATAAACTGAGTTAATACTTCACTGTGTGTGTTCCTTTAGCTGTGTTTACACTAATTGTAAGTGTGTGTGTGTGTGTGTGGTGTGTGTTATGTAACTTCTGACATTAAGGCCAATAAAGAACTGATGAATTGAACTGAGAGGGGGGGGGAGTGGGGGAGAGGGGGAGAGAGAGGTACAGCACATATCTGACTCCATTTCAAGTCTTTTTTAATCTCTTCTCCCCCCCCAGTCCCCCCTCCTCCCCCCCCCCCCCAGTCCCCCCTCTTCTCCCCCCCCCCAGTCCCCCCTCTTCTCCCCCCCCCAGTCCCCCCTCTTCTCCCCTCCCCCAGTCCCCCTCCTCTCCCCTCCCCCAGTCCCCCCTCCTCTCCCCTCCCCCAGTCCCCCCTCCTCTCCCCTCCCCCAGTCCCCCCTCCTCTCCCCTCCTCCTCAAGCTGCATCTGGTTAACAGGTGCTATTCAACAGTTCAGAGGTCAAAGGTCACATCAGGGTGCCCCTATACCTTGGTAGAAGAGACGCACCTTTGCAGGAAGCCTGGGGCTCATACCTGTGTGTGTGTGTGTGTGTGTGTGTGTGTGTGTGTGTGTGTGTGTGTGTGTGTGTAAAAAAGTCTAACCTCTCTCTCTCTCTTTCAGTAACGGGGCTCAGTGTCGGTGCTGTGTTCTCCATACTGCTCTTTAAAAGTGAGTTACAGTGAGTGTGTCAGTTGTCAGTGTGGGTAGAGAGACTGCAGTGTGCTGATATGTAATGAATCTGTGTGTGTGTGTGTAGGGCGTACATGGCCCATAGCGCTTGGAGCAGGAATGGGGTTTGGTATGGCATGCTCCAACTGCCAACATGACTTCAGATCACCGTACCTGCTACATGGCCATGTCGTGAAGGTAACACACACACACACACACACACACACACACACATACACACACATAAATTCATACACACACACAGACACACACATAAATACATACACATAAATTCATACAGACACACACACACATACATACACACACTTACACATACACACACACACACACGTACATACATACACACGCACACATACACATACATACATACACACACTTACATACATACGTACACATACATACACACACGCATACACACACACATACATACATACATACAGACACACACAAACACACAAATACGTACACATACATACACACACAAACACGCACACACACATGCATACATACACACACTTACATACATACGCACATATACATACACACACACACAAATACATACACACACTTACATACATACGCACATATACATACACACACACACAAATACATACACACACTTACATACATACGTACACAGATATACACACATACATACACACACGCATACACACACACATACATACATACACGCGCACACACACACGTACATACACACACACACACACATACATACACACACACATACACACACACACAAATACATACACACACACACTCACATACATAGGTACACATACATACACACACGCACACACATACATACATACACACACACATACATACATACACACACACATATACATACACAGATATACAAAAATGTTATTTACATCCTTGCACGATTTAGTGTCTTTACCAAAAGTTTTAACTCTCTCTCTCTCCTTTTCTCTCTCTCTCTCTCTCTCTCTCTCTCTCTCAGGATCAGTAGATGAGACCTGTCTGCTGTGTGTGTGTGTGTGTGTGTGTGTGACAGGATCTTTAATAAAGTTGAAAGAACTCAACAAGAATGTGTGTTTGACTTTTTGACCTGTGTGTGTGAATCCGTGAGTGTGTGATTTTATGCATGTAACAGTGTGTGTATATCTGTGTATGTGTATATCTGTATGTGTATATCTGTGTGTGTGTGTATGTGTTTATTTGTGTGAGTGTGTGTGTGTGTATGTGTATATCTGTATCTGTATATCTGTGAGTGTGTGTCTATGTATATGTGTGTGTGTATGTATATCTGTGTGAGTGTGTGTCTATGTATATGTGTGTGTGTATGTGTATATCTCTGTGAGTGTGTGTGTGTGTGTGTATGTGTATATCTGTATGTGTATATCTGTGTGTGTGTGTATGTGTTTATTTGTGTGAGTGTGTGTGTGTATGTGTATATCTGTATCTGTATATCTGTGAGTGTGTGTCTATGTATATGTGTGTGTATGTATATCTGTGTGAGTGTATGTATATCTGTGTGAGTGTGTGTCTATGTATATGTGTGTGTGTATGTGTATATCTGTGTGAGTGTGTGTGTGTGTATGTGTATATCTGTGTGAGTGTGTGTGTCTATGTATATGTGTGTGTGTGTGTTAATGAGAAGGAGAGCTGTTCAGCTCCTGCTGTTTTGGAAATGGAAGCCAGGATCAGCACCTGCAGCCCTGAGGGACAGAGAGTGAGACAGGCAGATAGTGGGACAGACAGCTAGAGAGTGGGACAGACAGCTAGAGTGAGACAGACCGAGAGTGAGTCACACAGACCGAGAGTGAGACACAAGGATAGAGAGTGAGACAGACAAAGAGTGGGACAGACAGCTAGAGAGTGAGACAGACAGACAGAGAGTGGGCCAGACAGATAGAGAGTAGGACAAACAGACAGAGAGTGAGACAGATAGAGAGCAGGACAGATTGATAGATAGTGAGACAGATAGAGAGTGAGAGAGACAGATAGAGAGTGGGACAGACTGATAGAGAGTGAGACAAATAGAGAGTGAGAGAGACAGATAGAGAGTGGGACAGGCTGTGAGTGAGACAGATTGACAGACAGACAGAGAGTGTGACAGACAGAGAGAGTGTGGAATAAATAAAAGAAGACCAGAGGAGAGAAAGAAAGACAGAAAAGATGGAGGGAGTGATATGCAGGATAAACACTGCAGCTGGAGATGAAGGGAAGTGAGTGTGTGTGTGTGTGTGTGTGTGTGTGTGTGTGTAATTAGGACTATTAGTCAGTAATGAGTGCTGTTACAGTAATGTTGGCTGTGCATGTAATGCTGCTAATACACCCACAATGCTAACTCTGGTTAACACAGAGCAGGCACGCACATACACACACACACACACACACACACACACACACACACAGCTGCTCTCCAGACTCCACTTACACACACACACACACACATCAGGGCTGGAACAGGGTATAACCATCATGTGGCCATGACGACTTGGGAGTGTATTTAGTCTCATTGTTTTGTGTGTGTGTGTGTGTGTGTGTGTGTGTGTGTGTGTGTGTGTGTGTGTGTGTGTGCATGCGCCTCCTGGTGCTGCAGAATGTTGGGAATGTTCTAGAATGCCTGTTATGGGCCGAGGCTCACAACTTATTACTAACAGGTGAGACACACACACACCCACATACACACACTCACTCCTGTAGGCTTCATCTGAAATCACAGAGTGTAGAATAAACACACACACACACATCTTTATGGGTTCAACTTGTGTGTGTTATCGGTTTGTTTCAGATTGACCAGTCAGGGCTCAGGGCATGGAGAAGTGCAATAGAATTCATAAACACTAACGCTGCCTAAACAACACACACACACACACACCTCGAGACAAATGGGAATCGGTTAGACCGATTCATTAAAAGGAATCAACTCAAAAACGATTCGTTCTTCAATACGGTCATTCACTTCACACTGAATACATCGCTGCTCTAATCCTGCGCTCTGATTGGTCAGCGGGTGATGATTAGTTCTCCAGGACAGCAGCTCTGACAGTAGTGCAAGTTTATATTAATACTCTCGCTCTGATACCTTATCGTTTCCATAGCAACAGCTCGTTCACATACAGATTTATATGTAGATGTTTATGGCACATTTATGGAAGGAGTCTCCAGTGTCAGTGAAAACATACATCCAACATACTTACATCAGACGGTCAGTGTCATGTCATCATGAAACATCTCACACACACACAGTAGGAGGTCTGTGAGGGTCAGCAGAGTGGTCAGTGTTCCACTCAGCTCTTCCTCACTCCTCCTGCTCTGAACTGGTTCCAGTCTCTACTCTGTAACGTGGAAGTGTGTGGGTTCTGTACCTCCTCTGAGGTCATTATTTCAGATCTGTTTTTCATTCTGTGCATGAAATTCAGGCCTCTGATGCGAATGGGTTGAACCTACAACCCCATGGTGAAGGTTAGAGTCACCTTCCAGACTGGAGGAACTTCTAAAGAGAAGTTTTAATAAAACCCTGATGGATTTTCCACATGCTCGTGTTTTGGATCCCATGTTTCGTCACGACGCTGAATCCAGCAGGTGCTGCACTGGATCTCTCGTCACTCTGCTGCACGGAGGAAACCCGAGTCTTCACGCTGAGATTTCAGAGTGGTAGAGCAGAGAGGGACTTAACCCCATAACCACGTGGTTTTACACTCGCGTGTCAAACTCTCAGAACCCGACATATTTAATGGAGCTGCTGTGAAATTTCATTCAGAAGGCAGTGATGAAGTGTTAACGTGAGAGTCTGTACTCTGAGATGTGCTTTAAGGAAAGTGTTGACTAGCATGCTAACATCAGCTAACATGGAGCGGAAGCTAGTAGACACCAATCAGCTCTGGTGTGCATGATAACAGTGTCAGTTCTGGTGGAGAATCAGAGCTGTGATGGGATTTGAACCTTCAACCTTGTAATTCTCAGTCAGCTGCTGCCAGGAATCTGCACGTTGCTGCTGTCGCTGGTGAAGTCAAGCTTCTCATCCGATGGGGCTGCTCAGAACCCAGGCAGAACCTCAGCAGGACCTGGTGTTTGTCTCAGAGACGTCTGGGGAAGAATCGAGTGAACGCGTGGAGAGTGTGTGAAGCCACCTACTTGCGCCCTTCAGAGAAAACATGTGTGCTTTATTTCTCTCTTCAGCTTCCTGAAGCTTTTGCTGCTAAACAATTTGATTCAGATGTTTTTTTGGACTTCAGAGAGAACTTCGGCTCTGGAATCCAAACCTGGGGTTTCTGTGGTTTTGTAGTTTGTGTTTGTACAAACTGACCCTCATCTCTGTTTTGACAGCGTTTTCCTCTCAGAAAAAAAGCTGTGAGAAGATCTGGAGGAGCTTTATACTCCTGTGACCGGAGACGAGATGGTCAGTGTCTTTATTAATTCTCCTCAGTCCTTTTTCATGACATTGACACCAGACCAGCTGCAGATCTCTTTCCTCATCCTAACAGATGGAGATCACTTAAAACACACTACAAAGACGCTTGAAAGTCACGTGATTATGACGTGTTTTATACTCGGTGTGTGAGTTAGCACACAGCAGCATGCTTCAGGAATAAAACAGTGTGTGTGTGGTGCTGTTAGAGGAGTTTCAGCGATCACTGATCCTCTAGCAGAACCACCCCGAGTGTTTACTTCCTCTCACACCGGAGCGACTTAACAACTATTACAACCCTCTCACTTATTAACGTCACTGAGTTAAACTTGAAGATCCAGCTTCACCTCTGACCTCTGACACTGGAGACTCCTTCCACACATCATACACACACATCTACCTAAGTGTGTGTGTGTTTCATGAACAGGCACGTGAGAAAGTGAGTGTTCTTGTAAAAAGAAAAAGAGAGAGCTTGTCCTTGTTCGTGTGCAGAGAGAGAGAGAGAGAGAGAGAGTGAGAGAGAGAGAGAGAGAGAGAGAGAGTAACGGAGGGGTGGGGGCGGGGGGCGGGGAGCGGGGAGGGAGGATCTACCGGAGAGAGTCAGATAGAGTTACCGTTACTGCCGCCGCACTGCTTTCTCTCTTCACTGGGAGAGTCCGTGCGCTTTGGATTCTCTGCTCCGTCTGATCTTCCATCATCATCATCATCATCGTCATCATCATCGTCGTCGTCGTCACTCATCAGAGACATCACCCTGTTCCCGCGGCTGGAGCGGCGCTTCCGCAGTGTCCCGGACTCGCTCCTGCGGCTCGGCTCGGCTCGGCTCGGTACGTCACCTTCACTTTCTCTCTCTGCGCTGCTGCTGCTTCATCCCTCAGCAGATCGCCGAGACTCTTCCTTCAGCTATATTTGGGAAAGAATGGTCACTGCGGGTTTGTGTAAAAAGGCTTGAAAATGTAGTGCACTTCCTGGCTGCAGAGAGAAGTTTATTAAACAATGGCTCCATTAAAAAAAAAAAAAAAAGTTTCACGAGTTTCAGCTCCTTAAGCTACTGAAGCTTCCTGCTGACGGAGAGGTGTACAGTTTCACCTCCACAACTGTCTACAGGCTTCAGTCAGATCCATCTCAACACCAAAGTGTGGTGAAGAACACTGGGGAGTGTGTGTGTGTGTGTGTGTGTGTGTGTGTGTGTGTGTGTGAGAGGGAGAGATCTGATTATATCTCTAGGTCCATTAGCCCAAACTTGTACGACTTTTCCAAGCATGAAAGCGTCTCTTCCTCCTGTCGAATCCTCCAGTCAGATCTTTCCTCTCCTCCCAGCTCGTCTCCGTTTCTCCTGCAGCGTCCCGCAGGCCACGTCCACTCTGGACAGGAATATTGAATCAGTGAGGAATGTTATTTAGCTAAAGTGGGGCTCGGGGCCAGTTACTGACACGCCGCTTGTGTCTTGGAAGGAAAAGAAACACGAGTGCGGGGCGTTTAGTGTCTCCTCAGTTAAACATACAGTCCCCAGGGGACATGGTGAAGACATTTTGGAGACATGTTGATATGCTGTGGTGTGTTGTGCTTTATTGGAGTCAGGTGGAGTCTGTCTCTCTCTCTCTCTCTCTCTCTCTCTCTCTCTCTTTGTGCCTCTCCGTGTCGGCCATGTGAGCTCTCTGAAGCTCATTAAAACGCTCTGAAGCTGTGACACACCACTGGAGCAAAACCGTCCTGAACAACAGAGCTGTTGTACACACACACACACACACACACACACAGTCCAACAAGTCAGAATAATAGTTTTATAAGGAGGTATTTTTATAGCCCTCTCACATGCCCTTTGTGAAGTTTCCATTGGAGTGGAGTTTGTGTGTTTCTTCAGGCGATACTTCATCTGTTCTGGAACAAATCAGAGACCGAAAGCCAAATCTCTCTGCAGGTTTCCTGTTATGACCTGTTCAATACTGAGAAAAACACACACACACACACACACACACACACACACACACACACCAGCACAAATATGAGCTAGGACTCTACATGTAGTGCACTATGGAGGGTGGAGAAGCTATTAAACACACTACACACACTGAGCTCAGTTCCACTGCACAGATCCTGCACTAGCTATAAGCATGGTGTCTACATCACATGGTGTGTGTGTGTGTGTGTGAGGTGTGTGGATATTAAATATGTGTGGATGTGATTATTAAAGCAGCTACTCGTAACCTTTTCTGGTCCTTCTGGTCCTTTTCTGGCTTCAGTTTAAGTGCTCAGAATTCTCACTGTAAACCCTACTGGTAGCAGGCCTGATACTGGATCTGATCACTACACAAACACATAAAGCATGAACAGAGTGACCCCCACACTGCACATCACCATTAATCATTACAGGTCAGACGGGGAAAGATCGGACACGAGCTCTCTACTTTTCCAGGAAGTGATGAGACAACTGGGGTCATGTGTCACACTGCAGAGTCTCAGAGTTCATCACACAGCTAATCTGTGATCTTACATTCAGCCTCCATCTGACCTCTGTCCAACCTCCGTCTGACCTCAGTCCAACCTCCGCCTGACCTCAGTCCAACCTCCGTCTGACCTCAGTCCAACCTCCATCTGACCTCTGTCCAACCTCCGTCTGACCTCAGTCCAACCTCCGTCTGACCTCTGTCCAACCTCCGTCTGACCTCAGTCCAACCTCCGTCTGACCTCAGTCCAACCTCCGTCTGACCTCAGTCCAACCTCCGTCTGACCTCTGTCCAACCTCCGTCTGACCTCAGTCCAACCTCCGTCTGACCTCAGTCCAACCTCCGCCTGACCTCAGTCCAACCTCCGTCTGACCTCAGTCTAACCTCCGTCTGACCTCTGTCCAATCTCCAGCTGACCTCTGTACGACCTCCATCCAACCTTTGTCCGACCACCTTCCAATCTTTGTTCAATCTTTATCCGATCTTTGTCTGACCTTCTACCAACATCTGCCCAACCTCCATCCAACCTCCATCTACAAAGTGCAGGTGGCAGTAGATGGTTGGTTTTATCTGGATTGTGTTTCACATCACATTACTTTTTTATGAGTGTAAAGCCTATTTTCTACACACTGTGGTCTGTACAGTCTGTGGTTTAGACAGTCTGTGGGTGGTCAGTCTGTGGTTTAGACAGTCTGTGGTTTGGTCAGTCTGTGGTCTGTACAGTCTGTGGCTTAGACAGTCTGTGGTCTGTATAGTCTGTGGTTTGGTCAGTCTGTGGTTTGGTCAGTCTGTGGTCTGTACAGTCTGTGGTTTGGTCAGTCTGTGGTCTGTACAGTCTGTGGTTTGGTCAGTCTGTGGTCTGTACAGTCTGTGGTTTGGTCAGTCTGTGGTTTGGTCAGTCTGTGGTTTGGTCAGTCTGTGGTTTAGGCAGTCTGTGGTTTAGGCAGTCTGTGGTCTGTACAGTCTGTGGTTTGGTCAGTCTGTGGTCTGTACAGTCTGTGGTCTGTACAGTCTGTGGTTTGATCAGTCTGTGGTCTGTACAGTCTGTGGTTTGGTCAGTCTGTGGTTTGGTCAGTCTGTGGTCTGTACAGTCTGTGGTCTGTACAGTCTGTGGTTTGATCAGTCTGTGGTTTGATCAGTCTGTGGTCTGTACAGTCTGTGGTTTGATCAGTCTGTGGTCTGTACAGTCTGTGGTTTGATCAGTCTGTGGTCTGTACAGTCTGTGGTTTGATCAGTCTGTGGTCTGTACAGTCTGTGGTTTGGTCAGTTTGTGGTTTAGACAGTCTGTGGTCTGTACAGTCTGTGGTTTGGTCAGTCTGTGGTTTAGACAGTCTGTGGTTTGGTCAGTCTGTGGTCTGTAGAGTCTGTGGTTTAGACAGTCTGTGGTCTGGGCAATCTGTGGTCTGGACAGTCTGTGATCTCCAAATTGACTTGTGGCTAATGAAGTTTTATGGTTTCAGCAGGACAGGTGATAGAATGTTAATAATAAAATGACTCTGCATTGGGCATGTAGTGCTCTGAGGGTCTAGAGCCCTTATAGATGGAGCTAGGGTAATGGACAGTTTAGGGAATAGAGAAGATAAAGCTAACTGACCATGCATGCAGTGTAAAATTCAATATTTCACCCTCATTGTAGCGCACTAAAAAGGGTATAGGTGGCATTATTTCATCCCCCACATAGTGCACTTCTGTGAAGATTATGAAATGTGTCCTGAGTGGGCATGAACACACCACCCTAACTTGGTACACTACATAGTGCCCTTATGTATGGAAATTAGGGAGCCATGTGAGACTAAGCCTACATCTGATTATGACTCCGCCCCCTCCAGGTGCAGCGATGCTGCTGATTGGCTGCGTCCTGTTGGCTGTGTGTTCCGCAGCGCCACCTGCACACATCAACCGCCTGGCGCTGTTCCCTGATAAGAGCGCCTGGTGTGAGGCCAAGAACATCACACAGATAGTGGGGCACACGGGGTGTGTGTCTCAGTCCATCCAAAACAGGTCAATGCACACACTCACACACACACACACACTCACACACACACACATTCACACAGACATACGCAGCAAAAATGTTTGTTTAAATGTCTGTGTGTTTGTGTATGTGTGTGTGTGTGTGTGTGTGTGTGTAGAGCGTGTTTGGGACAGTGTTTCAGTTACAGTGTCCCCAACACATTCCCTCAGTCCACTGAGTCTCTGGTGCACTGTGACTCGTGCATGCCTGCGCAGACGCAGTGGGAGGTGGTGAGTCTGCGCCTGCTTTATGATTACACTCTGATTGGTCAGAAGGTGTTGATTAATTCTCTCTAACAGCAGCTCTGACAGTGGAGCAGCTTTACATTAATCCCCATGATCTGATACCTTATCGTTTCCATAGTAACACCTCAGTCACATGGACAGATTAAAGGAAGTGGTCGATGTGGTGAAGTTTTCTGTAACTCGTTTCACTGGACATTAATCATTACTGGACATTAATCATTACTGGACATTAAACCTGACTCTAAACTGCTGAGAAATAAACAGCATATAATTGTTGACAGATTGCTGTGGAGTGAGAGAAATCAGTCACACCAAACCTGCTGGTAGACGATGAGCTGTAAAGCAGCTCTACATAATTCATTCACATTCTACTCTATTCTATTCGAAATATTCTACTCTACTCTGTTCTAAATATTCTATTCTATTCTATTCTATTCTATTCTATTCTATTCTATCAGCTTTATTCAGTTCTCTAATTAATGTATTTGATTACAGGGAACGCTAGAGGGTAGCAGTGACACACACACACACACACACACACACACACACACACACACACAGACCAGTCTTACATGCTGATGAGTCGCTGTGTCACTCCGTGTGTTAGTGTTACTACAAAGAAGACAAAAGTTCAAAGTTTATTAAACATGTTATACTTTTATCCATTTAGAGCTACATTTAATGTCCCTAAGAATGAGCTTGTTGCTGCTGTCACTTCCATTCTATCAGCTATACAGTGGATCCTTCAGCAGTCTCTTTATTCTCTCTCTTCAGGTTAATAAGAGGAAAAGTGCTGACACTGGAGACTCCTTACATCCATGTTCCACAAGCATCTCCTTACGTTAAGAAATCTTCACCAGTTTCAACACGCTTTAATCTGTTTCTGATCAAATGAGAGGTGAAATGCTGAATGTTGCTATAGAAATGAGAACATTAGCAGGGGGTCATTAATGTAAACCTGGGATTTGCACTGCAATGGGATTATAGTTATATAACATATTTCAGTCTGTGTGTGTGTGTGTGTGTGTGTGTGTGTGTGTGTGTGTGTGTGTGTGTAGGTGACTCTGGAGTGTCCCGGCAGTGTGGAGACTCCTCGGGTGGAGAAGTTGGTGGAGAGGATTCTGCACTGCAGCTGTCAGTCGTGTGGTAAGGAGCTCGGACAGGAGGGGGCGCTGCTGCAGCTCTACAGCCCTGAGAACACACTCGATCCCGACACGCACAATACACACACCGACCCGCAAAACACACACCTGCACGCCGACATACACAAATCAAACATGCCTGCACATGGAGACACACACACGCAAGGCGAGTCCAACACACACACACACACAGCTGAGGGAGGATGAGTCCTTGCTCACATCTCTCCCACACACACACACACACACACACAAACACACCTGTCTCTCTCTCTGGGGGTGAGAGATTAATAATATGACATTTCCTAGTCGTGTGATTTCTCTTGGTCATGTTACACAGTCTGATTTTTGTCTGTTTGTTGTTCTCAGTATTTTAAGAAAAATAATCACGTTTTCGAGGAAATACTCCAGTGTGTAAAATCAAACCTACAGACAAATTTATAATATTTCAAAAATGTTGCTGTTTTTCTAAAATATTTCTATTTTTCCCTTTTCTACCATATTCTCTCTTCATCTCTCTTTTCTTATATCTCTTCCTTCTTTATTTCTTTCTGTTGCCTGTTCGTCCTCCATTGACCAATTACAACCTTCCTGCTCTCTGCTGGGTGTAAACACACACACACACACCCACACACACACACACACACACACACTATACGTTTTGACTCACATATAATATGTATAAACACACATCGCTGTACAGAATCAAACATTTGTTCTCCAAGTCCCAAGGCACTTGCACACACACACACACACGAACTTGCACGCATGCACACAAGAGCACACACACACACAATCTCTGGCTTGATTATTGAAGTTATATGTCACGTGTACGTCTGTGTAAACACAATAAACCCTTTAAACACTGCTGGACATCTCAGTGTGGTTTATTCACAGCACTAATTCTCACTAACATCAAGTTTTATTGTTTAAAGCGGCGGTATGCAACTTTCTGTTAGAGATTAAAGGTGGAGTGGAGAGCAACAGGACAGAGTGTGACCTGTTACAGCTCCAGCTATAAATACCTTCAGATTTGTTTATATATGTGTGTGTGTGTGTGTGTGTGTGTTTCAGTTTTAATCCAAACTTCCAAAGAGTTCAGGCTCATAGACACTCCATTTCAGAAACACACACACACACACACACACACACACACAAAAGTAAATCGTTTATGATGATTGTTGACTCTGAACATGAAAAGGCCGTCTGGTCACATTACTGGGACTATGGCAACGTTGCCATGGAAACCACAAGGGCCAACTGCAAATAGCAGTGCCCTGATTCTGTGTGTGTGTGTGTGTGTGTGTGTGTGTGTGTGTGTGTGTGTGTGTGTGTGTGTGTGTGTGTGTGAGCATGATGGCAAAGGTCCATTAGTGCTCAAAGCCAGTAAGCGTGTGTGTGTGATGCGTGTGTGTGATGGGTGAGGTCCATTAGTGCCAGTAAGTACAGACAGACACACACACACACACACGTTGCAGAGGGCAGCACTCCACTAGATGTGTGTATAATGGAGAGATTTCATGGATTTATTATTGTTCTTTTTTAATGTGCTTGTTATTGACTGTGTTGTGTGTGTGTGTGTGACTCAGAATGTGTTTAGTGTATCAGTGATAACACACTGGCACTAAATTAATTACATTTAGTTCAGTCTCACACACACACACACAGAGCTGATGGGTATTGGGCAGCAGCGGATTGTGGGCTATAGATAAGAAAATCTCATTCCTCTGTTCCCGTGGTAGGAAGTTAATCAGCTCATCTAAATGTCCATTATTTACCCATAATGCATTTCTGTTTTCACTGGCTTTAATCCCCTAATCTACACATGCCTGTCTGTCTGCCTGTCTGTCTGTTTGCTTGCTGGCCTGTATGTCTGCCTACCTGTAGGTCTGCCTGTCTGTCTGCTTGTATGTCTGTGTGTCTGTCTGCCTGTTTGTTTGTCGGTCTGCCTGTCTGTCTGCCTGCATGTCTGTCTGTCTGTATTGTGATTGGGTGAGAACAGTGCAGTGTGTTATGATTGGCTGAGAGCAGTACAGTGTGTTCTGATTGGCTGAGAGCAGTACGGTGTGTTCTGATTGGCTGAGAGCAGTACGGTGTGTTCTGATTGGCTGAGAGCAGTACGGTGTGTTCTGATTGGCTGAGAGCAGTACGGTGTGTTCTGATTGGCTGAGAGCAGTACGGTGTGTTCTGATTGTCTGAGAGCAGTACGGTGTGTTCTGATTGTCTGAGAGCAGTACGGTGTGTTCTGATTGGCTGAGAGCAGTACGGTGTGTTCTGATTGGCTGAGAGCAGTACGGTGTGTTCTGATTGTCTGAGAGCAGTACAGTGATACATTCTTTCTATTGTTAAATACTGAGGTGTGTGAGGATAAAGAGTGGATCATAATGGCTTTTCAATTGCTTTCTATCACACACACAGACACACACACACACACACACACATCCTATGAATAAGAAAGTGACTAATGATGACATGAAAAGTATAAAATGGTTTATTTCGTTTTACTTCTCTCGCTTAAACCCTCCCCTCATCCCTCTCTCTTCATCCACCTCTCTCTCTCTCTCTCTCTCTCTCTCCCCTCTCTCTCTCTGCCCCCCCCCACTCGATGCTGATGTACTGATGTGGTACACTCCACACACACTCAGCACTGCGCTCTGATCTCCACGCGACTGCATTCATCACCACCACAACTAAAGCAGGTGAGCAGTGCACACACTCAACACTTTAAAGAACCGTGTGTGTGTATGTGTGTGTGTGTATGATTTTTACACAATGTCTTTTCTTTTCTCCCTCATTATTTCATTAGAAAAATGTCTGAATTGTTTATTTACTTTTCTACTAACTGCACACACACACACACACACACACACACACACACACACACCCCTGCTGTTGTTTTAAACCTCACTGCCTCAGTAATCCTTAAAAAATAATAATGCTTTTATTGTGTTTGTGTGTAAGAATTCAGGCTGTCATCAGTATAATTACATTTTCCTCTCCCTCTCCCTCTCTCTGTCTGTCTGTTTCTCTCTCTCTCTCTCTCTCTCTGTCTCTGTCTTTGTCTCTCTCGCGCTCTCTCTCTGTCTCTCTCCCTGTTCGTCTGTCTATCTTTCTGTCTGTCTCTCTGTATGTCTGTCTCTTTCTCTCACTGATTCTTTCTTTTTCTGTCTGTCTGTCTTTCTATCTCTCTCTCTCTCTCTCTCTCTCTCTCTCTCTCTCTCAGTAAGATGTGTGGTGTTGACGTGGATCTGGACGATGATGGTGTGCAGGACGAGTCTGAGGTGGAGGAAGTTACCCATGATGTAGTGCGGTTGTTGGCCCCGCCTCCTGCAGAGTGTGATGGGGAGGCGTGGGGGTCACGGCGGGGTCGTGGTGTGTGTGTACTGTGTGGCCTGATGCTGGCGCTGTGGAATACGGGAGTGGGCGTGGCCTGTGTGACGCTGCTGTGTGTCGTGTTCATGTTGGTGTTAACACCACCAACACTTCTACTGTACACTGGCTTCCTGTGTCACACACGGGTAACACACACACACACACACACACCTGCTGAACTAAACACACACCATAGCTGCATCTGAATGAACTGCTGATTCTGTGAGATGCGACACTGTGTGTGTGTGTGTGTGTGTGTCTTAAGTGACTGACAGCTTAGGGGTCTTACTGACAGCATAGTGGCCAACATCTGTCACACATGACTGTCTTTCTGTCTCTCTCGCTCTCTCTCTCTTTCTCTATCTCTCGCTCTCACACACACACACACACACACTTTCTTTACTAACTCCACCCTTCTCCATTTTCCCGCCAAACAGGTCCTGGCTTCCCCCTCCCCTGTCTGCAGTTACCTTGATGACAACAGTTGCTCCGCCCTTATCATCCTAGGCTTCGTAATGATGTCACCATTAGTCGTGGTTGCCGCGGTGACTTTCTGCAGCCTGCTCAGGAGATTCCACATCCTTCAGCTCTTTCAACCGATCAGCACAGCTCAATACAGGGGGCGGGGCTTCACCTGGCGGCAGGATGTCCATGCTTGGGTTTGATTGGATGGTTCTTTTAATTCCGGGAGAAACCTGAATTTTTGACCATAAATATGGGTTGAACACACACTTGTGTGCACACTGATAGTCGCCAACTGTTAGCAACAATGCCGCTAATCACAACATAGAAGGGAGTAGCGCTGACTTTAATTAAAGCAACAATTGGGCCAAAAATCAAACATGCACCATGTTTCTGTACCACAGATATAGTGAGATAGATGACTGAGGCATGTTCGCTGAGGAAGAGGACATTGTGGTGTCAGTCAAAAGGACATTTTTATTTTCTACTAATTAAACTGTAAAATTTTGCTCCTGTTCACACTAGCAGTCAAATCTCATCTGGCTTGTAGTTTGTGTCTTGTGGGCGTGGCCTGTACAGCCCTGTTTTAGCTCTAGTAAGAGACTGTCGATCTTCATGCTGCTTCTGCTGATGATGTCCTGCGGTTTTGTGTCACACTCTCAGCTTCATGCTAGCTGTCTTCTCAGATCAGATGAGTCTGCTAACTGTATTAGCAATGTTTCCTCACCACAGACTCCAGAGAGTTCCTTTACGTCCCTCCAAACTTACCTTCTCTTCTGAATGTCTCTGTACACATGCAGTGAATTCGCAGCTGTGTGTTAGGATGCAGAACATGAACAAGGACTTAATCGCTCGTTACTGTGTGTGTGTGTGTGTGTGTGTGTGTGTGTGTGTGTGTGTGTGTGTGTGTATGTGTGTGTGTGTGTGTGTGGATTTAAAGTAAATGCTATTCAGTTGAACTAGTGAAGTGATACTAAAATCTGTTTATTCTGTTGCTTCCAGGCCACTGATCTGATTGGCTGAGAGTTGATCAGAGAGTGCTAATGTCATCATATCACTGCAGTGTGTGTATCACTCTGCACTTACTAAAGTCTGTCTGTCTGTCTGTCAGTGTCTGTGTGTTGCCATGGCAACATGCATCACTCTCGCCAGCTGTGGTTTCTTTGGGAACTATTGGGAAAAGAGTGAAAATAAACGAACCAGTCAATATTTGTTTCTGGTGCGTAGCGCTGTTAAATAAAAGTCACA
>JAUCMX010000023.1:19819771-19823198 GCA_033459395.1 Hemibagrus guttatus | reverse complement strand
ACGTCCAGTCAAGTCCTCCTCAGTTCCTTTTTTCCTGGTTTTGAAACCTAAAATATTCCATTTCACCTTGGTGTTGGTTACTCTCACAATCAGGCAGGACAAGTCCAGGCATTCCTCAGACTCAACCACATCATTCCACCAAACCACTGGTACCTTCTGTGGAATCTGTTCTGTCACAACACCGAAAAACATGAACACAAATCCACTTGGTATCATAATCCTCCAATCTGTCAGTGAAGTGAGGAGTGTGCAGAGAGCCAGAGCTGAAAAAGTGAAGGAGATAAAAACAAACCTGTCTGGTTAGCGAACGCTGACTAGCCTGCTAGTGTTAGCAATGATGACCCTTAATAAATACGCCATTTTTTTCACCTTTATAATTTGTTTATAAACATCTATCTATCTATCTATCTATCTATCTATCTATCTGACTATCTATCTATCTATCTATCTATCTGACTATCTATCTATCTATCTGACTATCTATCTATCTATCTATCTATCTATCTATCTATCTATCTATCTATCTGACTATCTATCTATCTATCTATCTATCTATCTATCTATCTATCTATCTATCTATCTATCTATCTGACTATCTATCTATCTATCTATCTATCTATCTATCTATCTATCTGACTATCTATCTATCTATCTATCTATCTATCTATCTATCTATCTATCTATCTATCTACTATCTATCTATCTGACTATCTATCTATCTATCTATCTGTCTATCTATCTATCTATCTATCTATCTATCTATCTATCTATCTATCTATCTATCTGTCTATCTATTTGTCTGTCTGTCTGTCTGTCTGTCTGTCTGTCTATCTATCTATCTATCTATCTATCTATCTATCTATCTGTCTGTCTGTCTATTAGCGCTGTGTGTGTGAGGAGGTGTGTATATGAACGTCAGTGTGTGTATTCTTCAGGCTTGGACATGACTCTGCGGTTGTTATAGTGACGATGATGTTACAGTGTTGTTCTCTGTAGTAACAGTTCCTCAGAGTCTCCTGGGTTCCTCAGATGATGAACTCTCATCACTCCCTCTGCAGGATGAGGAGGTCGAGCTGTGACATGTCCATGCAGGACAGAAAAAGCTCTAATCGGACATCTGATGTTTTCATTTTTTCAGCTGTTTGTGGATGAGTGAAACAGAGCAGGAGAGAGAAGCTGGGAGATTTAAAGTTACCTCGCCCCGAGTCTGAGTCACTTCCTCACACGCTGCTCTGACTCCAGCAGACTGATGGATTCTTTTTTATTTTCAGCTGCAGCACAGTTTGAAAACAGCTTTCATACATCATTAAACATCCTGAACCTTCAGAGCTCATGATCTCCAAACAGAGAGAAAATACAGCAGAAAGAAAACACGCCTTCATCATGGCACTGAAGTGTCCTGCCTCACTGTGATGACTTTGAGTTAACGCGCGTGCACACACACACACACACACACACACACACACACACACACACACACACACAGTTGGACTTGATGAAACACAGCAGGGGTTTATTCAGAATTGATGACACAGTTGTTAATAGAAGTGTATAAATTAAGAAGTGATAGATGAGGAAATATCAGTCTGTGACGGCGAGTCTGTACAGGAAAAATCTCTGAGGACAAAACAAACGTTTGACTCAGTAACAGAGGGGCGGGGCAAAAAGTGAGGGAGGGATGGAGGGAGGGATGGAGGGATGGGCAGGTAAAGTGCAAAAGAGCGGAGTAGGATTAAAATGTGCACGAGATATCGATCTTCATCACCATAATCTGAGAGCTGAGCAGCACGAGACACCGACATAAGGCTCTAAAGAACACATGAAGCTGCAGGAGTGAAGGATCTCAGGTGAGGTTGAGATGAACGAGTGAAGGATCTCAGGTGAGGTTGAGATGAACGAGTGAAGGATCTCAGGTGAGGTTGAGATGAACGAGTGAAGGATCTCAGGTGAGGTTGAGATGAACGAGTGAAGGATCTCAGGTGAGGTTGAGATGAACGAGTGAAGGATCTCAGGTGAGGTTGAGATGAACGAGTGAAGGATCTCAGGTGAGGTTGAGATGAACGAGTGAAGGATCTCAGGTGAGGTTGAGATGAACGAGTGATGGATCTGAGGTGAGGTTGAGAAAAGAAGAGATGTTCTTGTGTTGAAGAGATCAGGAGCCGAATTAAACCTGACGGAACGAACTGATTTACACAGCAGTGCGCATGTCTCAGCAGAATGGACTTCACTGCACTTCCGGTTCTTAATCCACATGTCCCGTGTGTGACCATGAGACGGACAGGGGTCGCGTGCTCGCTGCTGCTGCTGCTGCTTAGCGCGTGCGTGCCGCGGAGCAACGCGCGAGACGCCGCACATGGTTCAGGTGAGCCGGTGAAGGGTTTAGGGGTGCGTACACACACACACACACACACACACACACGCACACACACACACACACTCACTTTAATATACTGTTTTAATCATTACCTAGTTTGGAGGCGGTGGAATGTCGCAGCGCACGTGAAGGTTTAACATCGGTTGAATCTGAGTCAGTGTTTGATCTTAAAGGAAATTATTTAAAATGATTTTTATTATGAAGCTTCACTCTGTTTCTGAATTAACATCTGCAGCTAGGAATCACACACACACACACACACACACACACACACACACACACACACACCTCCCATCCCTCCTCTGCTCATCTGTCATATATCTGCAGGGGGACTGCAGGGGTGGGTGTGTGTGTGTGTGTGTGTGTGTCTCACACCTGTAGAGAGTCTGCAGAAACACCAGCACAGATCTCCGTAATCAGATCCTCTAACACTGAGTGAAGTGAAGACATGTTTATAAATAAATATTTAACCAGCTCACAACTGCACTGTATTCATAAGAGGCTTTACTTTATACTCTCTCTCTCTCTCTCTCTCTCTCTCTCTCTCTCTCTCTCTCTCTGTAGAGGAGTGTAAAGGTCTTGTGCAGTCTGGACTCTGACTCTGACTCCAGAGCTCTGGAGTGTTATTTATGTAATGGATGAGAAAGCAGAGGAGCGAGACTGAAACTGAGCCGCGTGACAGAGAGCCGAGCCGCGTGAGAGAGAGCCGAGCCGCGTGAAAGAGAGCTGAGCGGCGTGAAAGAGAGCCGATCCATGTGAGAGAGAGCCGAGCCGTGAGAGAGAGCCGAGCCGTGAGAGAGAGCCGAGCCGCGTGAGAGAGAGCCGAGCCGTGTGAGAGAGAGCCGAGCCGCGTGAGAGAGCCAAATCGTATGAGAGAGAGCCGAGCCATGAGAGAGAGCCGAGCCGTGTGAGAAAGCCAAGCCGTGTGAGAGAGAGCCGAGCCGTGTGAGAGAGAGCGCCGAACCGTGTGAGAGAGCCAAGCCATGTGAGAGAGAGCCGAGTCGTGTGAGAGAGAGCCGAGTAGTGTGAGAGAGAGCCGAGCCGTGTGAGACA
>JAUCMX010000023.1:19749771-19817271 GCA_033459395.1 Hemibagrus guttatus | reverse complement strand
CTGTCTCTCCTCCTGTCTCACTCCTGTCTCTTATTGCGGTCACACTCCTGTCTCTCCTCCTTTCTCACTCCTGCTCGAGGATCTCAGCAGAGACTCATTCATCATTTCTCCATGTGGTGTTGATGGAGGAAGTGATCAGGAGCTCGAGTGTTAACTTTGACTCTCTCTGCTCTTTCCTCTCTGAGGGTTCGACTGCTGCAAGAGCGACATCCTGCTTCTGCTCGACTCATCTGGAAGCATCTCTTACTACGAGTTCTCCCACATGCTTCACTTCCTGTCTGACTTGCTCCGCCCCTTCCAGGTTGGGCATGGTCACGTCAGGGTGGCACTGGTGCAGGTGGACACGGAGCCACAGGTGGAGTTTGACTTTGATGCCCACAGCAGCCAGAACACTCTGCAGGACGCACTCCTAAGAACACCGCAGCTACGCGGGGACACCAAGACGGAAACCGCGCTGCTATTGGCTCAGAAGTTACTGCGGCAACAGGCAGGAAAGGAAGCTCCTCCCAGAGTGCTCCTGTGGCTGACAGACGGGGTGGAGCCAGGGAACGTGGAGGGTCCGATCGCAGCGCTGCGTGAGGACGGCGTGACTGTGATGGCTGTTGGTACTGGACACTCTAATTTACAGGTGTTTAGCAGAGCTGTGACTCCGCCCATCGAGCAACACCTCTACTTTGTAGATCCTGATTACATGGACATCATCACCAAGGACCTGAGAGAAGCCATTACAGGTGAGAGATACTGCTCGTGTCCCATAATGCACTGCAGCGGTTGTCTAAATGGTGTGTTAAAGAATAAAGACTGATGAAGACCATGATCACGCTGTGCTCTGTGTAGCGAGCAGTGGCTGTGTAAAATAAAAGCTGTTATCTACATTAGCCTCGTAGCTCCAGTGCAAAATCAGAGCAGTAAATTTAGCACGTTGTCTCAGCTAATCATCTACTGTGCATATGTTCAGCTTCCTTTATTTCCCCAACCGGTGCTTTAATCGTGCCCACAGCAGCAGATATTTTTCCGGATTCTGTCTGAACATCTGGGCTTTTTCTCTGGGCTTCAGCTCTCAGGAAGAAGTGAGGAAGAAGATGTGACGGGATGCGGACTGAACATCACAGTTTGTGCTGCTAATCACAGAGCTAGCCGTCTCTGCAGGAAAGCCGTGCGCTAATGTTAGCAGATGGTGCGCTAAGCTGAACAAACACACACCTCACAACACACTGCTTCCTTCTAACTAACGCTAACAAGTTTCTTAATAATGCTGTGTCAGATCTCTTCAGCTTTCTCCTGCTGTGAGACGTGAGAACTCTTTCATTATTATTGAGGCAGGGACCAGGCTAACCTTAAACTCACCTGATATATTGAGCTAGAAACTATGACAGCATGCAAGCTAACAGCCAGGTAGCATTAAGTTAAATTAAAGTTAAGCTACAGCTTAGTCAAAGTCTTCATCAGACCAGCAGGCAGGTGTGAAGATGAGGTAGAACATCAGAAGACCTAATCATGAAAGAACAGCCCTCTCGGTGCTAAACTCTAGCATGCTAGCACATGGTCACATGGCCTCTAACGAGATCCATGGCTCGTTGAAATCTCGGAGGTTAAATCTTGCTTGAACTCTGGATTATTTCAGTAAAAGCTGAAATGTCCTCAAATTCTGTCTGCAGTGTATATAAAACATTCTCTGTTCCACACGTTACCCATGTGATCACATCTGGCCAGATCACATCTGCTCACCTTTAGTAAATATTCTGCAGCTGCTGGACGTCTGAGAAATTCAGCACGTTTTGATCTTTCTGTTTTAGTTCCTAAAGTCCGGAGGTCTGCTGATGAGATTCTGTGTGTGACTGCAGTTAAAATAAAAAGATGTAATCTAAAGCCATTGTATCAAGCGAGATGAAGAAGTTTAGCCGTGTGTCCAGCAGACCGAGCCTTTCTGACCTGACGGCTGACATCTCCACACGTTTCGGTGACTATGTCAGCCGTGGGTCTGATCTCAGCTGCCAGCTTTCACGCGTCCGCTCTGTTATCGCTAACTTTATTCACAATGTTCATTAAACGTTGTGTTTTTTATTTCCTCTGCTCAGCACTGATCTGCGGCGAGTGTCTGCACGTGCGTGACGTGACTTCCCATAGTGCCGTGCTGCACTGGCGGCCCGTTCTGATTGAAGGATCCGGGTGGTATGAGATTCAGTACGGAGAGACGGAGTGGAGCTTCAACACGCAACGAAAACTCATACTGTCATCTGATGACACCAGGATTGACCTCGCTGACCTGCAGCCTGACACACACTACAGCGTGCTGCTCATTGCACACACACCACACACACCTCACAGCAAATCGCTCAGCACCAGCTTCACCACCCTGCCAGGTGAGGAGGTGCTTCTGTTGTTCTGCACCTTCCTGTGTGTGTCATTAAGCTTCAGTCTGCTTCTCAGTGCCATGGTCGTGATCATTGTTGTTGTCGTGGTTGTGTTCTCCTCTCCGGTGTGTAGATGTGTTGGGTCCTACCACGGCGCTGGTGTCAGATTCTGCTTCGGACCGGCTGCGTGTGAGCTGGGCCCCGGTTCGGTCGGGACGAGTGGAGTGGTACCGTGTGGAGTTCGGGCCTATTCCACATGGAGACGTGCGCACTGTAACGTTACCTGCGTCACAGAACAGCATCCTGCTCACACACCTCCAACCTGACACACACTATCTCATCACCATCAGCGCCCTGCACTTCTCCGGCCACCAGGGGGCCATCTCCATTAAAGCCTGCACTCAGGAGGGTGAGAGAGAGAGAGAGAGAGAGAGAGAGAGAGAGGAGAGGAGAGGAGAGGAGAGGAGAGGAGAGGAGAGGAGAGGAGAGGAGAGGAGGAGGAGGAGGAGGAGAAGAAGAGGGGATGTGGTAGCTTAGTGGTTAAGGTGCTGGACTAGTGATTGGAAGGTTGTGAGTTTGAATCCCAGGTCCACCAAGCTGCCACTGCTGGGCCCCTGAGCAAGGCCCTTAACCCTCAATTACTCAGCTGTATAAAATGAGATAAAATTGTAAGTTGCTCTGGATAAGGATGTATGCCAGAAATGTAAATGGAGAAGGAGAGGAGAGAGATGGAGAGGAAAAAAGATCTGAGAGTAGAGTAGAGGGTTTCTTCCTGTGGTCACTCAATAATGTTTAACTGCACAGTTCCTACTGCATTGTGCTTCTTCTGCTCTGGGGTTTGGTGATAAATGAATCAGATGAATCAGTAATAAACACAACACACTGTTTCATATTAAACTGCAACTTTAACCTATAATACACCAGCTCCTGCTCCGCCTCCACGTTCTCCACCTGATCAGCGTGATGCAAGTTACTTCATTAGAGACGTTGAGGTGGAGGTTTGGTGTGGTGTGTGAGGAGGAACCGCTGTTGAAGTCTGTGACTCTGTGGTTTGTTCAGTTCTCGCAGCGGTACATGGCCTCCGACTGACGCCGATGGGCTTCAACTCCGTGAAAGTGGACTGGAAGGCTCCGGAGCAAGGGGCGGGGCTTCAGGGTTACTGGGTGAAGTGGGAGACGGCGGAACACTATCCATCTTCATTCTCTTCATCCTCATCATCACGTTACCTGCCTGCTCAGTCACTGTCCACCGTACTGACTCATCTGACCCCAACGACCCGAGTGTGTGTGGCTCCGGTGTACAGGACGGCACGTGGAGAGGGGCAGTGCTGCACCGCACACACCTACACAGGTACAGACCAGAGAGAGAGTGTGTGAGAGAGAGAGACCTGATCACTCAGAGCAGTATCCGTTAGTGTGGTCAGTAAATACGAGCACATGAGCTGACAGGAAGTCTCAGTGTTTGTACAACTAAAGAGCTTTAATGTGTGAGAGTTTCACTGCCTGCTCATGTCACTGCTCCACATTTACACAGAATCCCTGACAGGTTCTTTGTTACAAGCGCTCTCACCTGTACGCGCTGTGTTCAGCCCTCGGGCTCCACACGCTCTCCATTAACAGACACACTGATGAAATGCCATGAAGGTGTTAATCAGGTGTCAGCAGGACGAGGCTGTACTTCCTCCTGTTGATATTTTCCCACTTAGCACTCTGCTTGGAATCCATCTGCTTGGAATTAATCATGAAATATAAAAATATCCATGCCGCTATCTGTATCCATGCAGCCCTCAGAGTTAAAGTCCAGAAGAATAAACGGCTTTACTTTTAGCTGCCTTGCTCACACACTCTGGTCCTTTATGCTAATGAATGACTGTTTCATTCTAATTGCCATTTTCTTTGTCTAACACACCGCACATCTGTCTCATCTTTCTGACAGCTGCTTGGTGAAAAGAGAGAAGCTTCCAGACTCCAGAGGAAGAAGCGTGACCGGCTTTTGGTGTGCTGTGGAGGAGGAAAAAAAACTATTACACTAATTCCCTCAGACACACAGTCGAGTTGGTTCCTGTTAGCTAACTGACTACATTAGCAGTACATGTTATGAACATTTCTAAATCTGACTAAAAATCTTCTTAGCTTTTTGCTCAGCGTTAGAGTTGAAGAGTTGAAAGCTACTTTAAAAATCTCTCTGAAATTCTGACCGCTAGCTCTGGTTAGTTAAATAGCTTGCATTATGAACATTTTAAACTTGGCTCAGACTTCCTGTCAGGTGACGCGAGCTAGCTGCCTAGCGTCAGAGCTTAAGGTTTTATTCATTTTACTTTACATTCCTCAGAAATCTGAAGAGGTTTTCTTATATTAGCCAGCTAGCTAGCTAGTGCAGATCAATAACTTTAATGAATGTCAGAATGTCTTAGCCTTACAGGTAATGGACGCTGCATCATGCAATAATGTAAAATCTGCTTTGACTTTCACTTCTGTTTAAACCGCACAGCATCAAGTGCTGAAGTCTCTTCTCCAGTGTTCTAAAACACAATGAGGTTACAGTCAGAGCTACAGATTTACAGACTGTAAAAACAGAACTCTTTGATTCATGATTAAACTGGTGTAATGGACTCTGTGATTAAACTGGTGTAATGGGAGTGAAGCCTGGTGTCCAGCGTCAGCCTGCTGCTGCAGTGGTGCCACACCGAAGGAGAGAAAAATCTTTACTTCGTCTTCACACGTGACGCTGTGACCTGAATAAAGCCTTCTGGATCAAAAGAGGTGATGGGTGAGGATCAGTTAGAGGTGTAAGAGGTCAACGGTGAAGGAGCAAACTAACGAGAGGAAATGAATCATCTCCACATCTCTGAGCTCTGATGGCTTCAAATACTCTCTCTCTCTCTCTCTCTCTCTCTCTCTCTCTCTCTCTCTCTCTTTCTCACTGTCCCTGTCTCTTTCCCTGCCTCTCTGTCACATACACACACACACACATTCCTGCCTTCTCTCTGTCTCTCTTTCTCTCTCTCTCTCACACACACACACACACACACACACACCGCCGCTTTGCACACACTGCCACCTAGTGGCTTGTACACACGCTTACACAAAACATTGCACGCAATCGCAAAGTACAAAACAAAATGAACTGAAAAATGATCAAACAGATCCAAAGGCCAAGAAGATTTTTTTAATAATGCTTTATGGATCATTTGTTACAGAGATGCAGGTATAAAATATACACAACACATTTATAACGGAGACTGATGGCAGGTTCATGCTCACTGTAGACGTTTCTGTTAGCTGTGATGAAGACGGAGGTGTCTGTGGAATAAACATCTGGAGGATGAAACTCTCTCTCTCATTTTGTCCTAAAGGTGTACAGACATTTGCTCTCAGCTGTATGAACACTCACTCACACAGCTAAGATATTTAACATTTTTAACAGTTATAGAAAATAGTGTGCAAATAATGGGATAAAACTACAGAAGCATATTTACAGCGGGTTTTTTTGTTTGTTTGTTTTTTCATCTCTATAGTTCTTGTGGTTTATTTGATCTCTGTTTAAAATGTTGAAAATAATGTCTGATGGAGTTGAGTGTAATAATTAGGGCGTGGCTCCGTAAAGAGGCAGTCACGTGGTCGAGCTAAGCAAACTAATTAGAAGCGAGGGCGTAATGGTGCTTTATTCAGATGTCCGGCTCTGCTGACCACTAGGGGCGCTGTGCAGGAGATTTCACACACGGGGAAATGCTATATCCATTTATTTGATAGCTTCCCTTTTTATAGTAATAATATAATTTAATGATGTTTGTTTATTTAAATGTAGTTATAATCTAGTTCTGCTACAGAAAAACGTTTGTGGTATCGTCTGTAGGTTGTGAGTTCAGTCAACAGCCAGAGGCACGAATGAGACGCCACCCACAGAAGCGTGTAGACGTGTACACACGTGATCGGATGTAGTGCTGTTGTCCTCAGTTATGAAGTCACATGGTCACTTTCTTTGTCTGCGTGTCTTGTTTGTACGAGACGGTGGAGCTCTCCAGAGTTTTCTTCTTCTTGTTGTTGTCTTCACTCTTGGTGGTTCTGCAGCCCGCCCAGACGCCCAGTCCCTGTGCCATGACCCCGATTCTCTTGCGTAGTTTTCCATGGCCGAGTGCCAACACCATGGGGCTGAAGCCCACGAAGACGGAGGCGGAGAACTGCGAGACGGTCAGCAGGCCCTCGGCATGCACGCCACCGTTGTAGTTGTAATACGTCACGGCAGCCACCTGCAACACCCAACTCACGATGAACAGAACCACCAGAGTCATGATCACATGACCCGCCTTCCGCTCCATGTGCACGTGAGCTGCTCCATTCTCCACGCTCGCCGTCACCATGCGGATGTGTTTCGCCAGTGCCCGGAGAGTCGCCAGGTTAGTGATCACCATCAGCAGCATAGGTAGCACCTGCAGGAGGACATCATCATCATCATCATCATCATCATCATCATCAAGTCATTCTAAATTCTGTCTGTCTGTATCTGTCAATCTTCATAGCTAGCGATCTGCAGTCTGTCTGTCTGAACCAGTAACAGACTGTGTAAGCTCTCTACTTCTGTACTTATCACTGAAGGACACGGTTGCTCGGTGTTCAAACCTCGTTGAGGGCGAGTGAGGTGGAGGCGAAGGCTGTTCCTTCCTTTTTGGAGGGGAATTCCCACATGCAGCCTAGCAGCGGGCGAGTGTTGCAGCTGATCACCATGATCTCTGAGCTGACATTTCCATTCACGTGTTCGCTGTAGATGGCGGCCGGTAGAGAAAACACCAGGTTTCCCCCCCAGATGAGTCCCATCGCCAAAATCACACGTCTGCGGTCCTTCTGATGTGCTAGCGCACCCACGGCCACGTGCTTGCGCCTCAGTGTGGTGTAGTGGAAGATGCTGAGGGCCAGCGTGGTCCAGCAGCCCACGGAGCGCCACCACACCCAGAGCAGCATGAACACTCGGCACCAGTTCGTCTCCAGATACACCTCCAGGCCCAGGTCCGAGATGAAGATGGGCACGGTGCGGAACAGCGAGATCAGCAGGTTAGCGAGCGACAGGTTGAGCAGGATGAGGTCAGATGGAGGCATGTGGTGAGATGAACTCTCCTTGAAACACAGTACCACCTGAGAGAGGAAGAGGAACACATGGAGATGGGAAAAAAACACGCAGACTTTTCACATAGCATTGGATAAAAAATGACCTCCATTTATCACCTGTGTTTATCTCAAACTCTTCTGTGTCGCATTAAAATAAAACAAAAAATTCACTGCAGTGTTGGAGTTACTCACTGCTTTACAGTGGAACTGAGTGAGTGTAGTGTGTGTGGTCAGAGTGTGTGTAGTGAGTGTATTGTGTGTAGTGTAAGTGTAGTGTGTGTGGGTAGTGAGTGTAGTGTGTGTAGTTTGTGTGTAGTGAGTGTAGTGTAAGTGTAGTGTGTGTAGTGTAAGTGTAGTGTGTGTGTGTGTAGTGAGTGTAGTGTGTGTGTGTGTGTGTAGTGAGTGTAGTGTAAATGTAGTGAGTGTGTGTAGTGTGTGTAGTGTGTGTGTGGTCAAAGTGTGTGTAGTGTAAGTGTAGTGTGGGTGTGTAGTATGTGTAGTGTAAGTTTAGTGTGTGTGTTTAGTGTGTGTAGTGTAAGTTTAGTGTGTGTGTGTGTGTAGTGAGTGTAGTGTCTGAGGAAAAAGCCTGATTTTTGCGTGTGTTTGATTTCCATATGTAAAAAACCTGAAGTGCGGTTAAATATGGAGCACATGCCGCTTACAGAAACCTTCTGTTTAGACGACTGAATTCGGCTGAAATCAGATCTCTGTCATTTATGTACCAGTGAAAATGTCATGAGCCTCAGAGGCTCACCTTCACGTTCCACACGCTGACACGTAACACTGAGAGCCACCAGTTTAGCCCTGAACACACACACTGCTCCTCCACCATCCACAACAGCACAGCGACTGGACCGTGAGGCCCGGGACTGGATCCTGAACAGAACAGGTCTGATTCTGCGTATCAAATTCAGACCCAGTCTTACTGACCCTTTCATCAGGTGCATCGAAATAAGACACGTAACACTGACTGCAACTCATTTACTGCAATGCACAAAGTATTGGCACCCCCTACCTCATCTTCCTGCTCTGTTTTCAGCCAACACACTGAGCTTTGAAAACATCCACAGAGTCCACAGCCTTCCTCTTACCGTGTAGATGACCAGGATATTTCCCAGAATTCCAGAGAAGACCAGAAAGCCAAACAAGATGGCATCTAAGGTGAGCACTTCAGCCATGCTTTCCCCTTTCCTCTGCTTCTGTCCCTCTGATCGCTCTGTCAATGTGTGTTTTGTCCATCGTGTGTGTGCGTGTGTGTGTGTGTGTCACTGCCTCCAACTTCCTTTCTGATAAATCAGCTTTTTGCTTTTATGCAAACAAACACACGCACACACTAGCCCTCTGTCAGCAGTACCTGTGCTGACCAGGACACAATTTAAGACCAATTTAACATTAGCATCAGTGGCTAAGCAACTGTAACCTGGCGTTCTTTCCCAAAAGGCTCACGGAGCCGAGCGCCGAACAAGACGAGGGCGTGATATGCACAATTCTGACATCACTGAGGAAGTTCTGCATGAACATTACTTCTCATCATCATGTCTTTAAAGGAACAGTTAGGCCAGAAGGACGCGTTCCCTTGAGTCCGTTAGTGCTGAGTGACTGAACATGTCTGACGTCTGATCTTTACTGCTTTAATCTCCTATCAAGCAAAAGATGTGTAGATGCTCGACTGTGGTGATGTAGACATGGAGACAGCTGCATGGAGGCTGCCATTACACACAGCCTTGTAGTGGTGCAGAGGAGCAGATGTTCCAGCTGGATTTGAGCTCAGAAGAACGTCTGTGTCTCCTTCAGAAGCTGATAATCGCTGGTCTGTGATGAACTTTCTCTAGTTCCTTCTGTTTTGATGAAACGTCGTTCTGATACACAACAAACACCCGAATGAGTGAGCCATGTTTCTGTGTAATGTTCTGTAATGCACAAACACAAACATACAAACTACACAAACTTCGCACAACACAGTCTGACCGCTTCTAACGTTCTGCATTATTTCTGTAGAACATTTCCACTTGGAAAGTTCTGGCTCACGAGCACCACATCACCAGGTCAGTTCAGTTTATTTGCGTCTGGATGGATCAGACAGGTCCGGAAAGAAGGAGTGGTCACACTGGGAACTCCAAACACTGGGAGCTCATGAGTGGGACATATAGCTCGACAGAAAGACACAGAGAGGGAGAGAGAGAGAGAGAGAGAGAGAGAGAGAGAGAGAGAGAAAGAGAGAGAGAGAGAGAGAGAGAGATATTAAGTATGATTGTGATCATGTGATGTTTAAAGACAATGTAGATTATGAGTAAAGTGCAGGCAGGGACTCCGGCAGGACTAGCTATGACATCATAACTGAAAGGGAGAGCCAGAAGGTCACAGATATGAAGGCTTCCCGGGACATAAAGCGTCCAAACACTTCACAGTCAGTGACCTGAGCGACTCGTGAGAGTGGTAAGGCGACAGCATCCAAACATCCCAGTACACCAAACACTCTACAACATTCCAGATCTGCTCCTTTACCTAAGAAAAACTATACATTGAAGGCTTGACTAAACAAATGTGTCTTCAGCCTAGACTTAAACACTGAGACTGGGGACACTGATTGGAAGACTGTTCCATAACTGGGGCTTTGGAAGAGAAAGCTCCGCCCCCTGCTGTAGTCTTTGCTACTAACAAAAGCAGTTTTTCTGCATCAGGAAGTGACATCATATTTTTTTATCTTAGCAATATTTCTGAGATGGAAGAAGGCTACTCTAGAGATATTATCTACATGAGCTTCAAACGAAAGACAAGAGTCAATAATCACACCAAGATCTTTTACTGCTGTACGAGATGAAACAGAAAGACCAACCAGATTTACAATGCGTTATGGTTGCTATAGTAACAGGGTCTCATATGGCAGTCACTCCATATAATCTAAGTCAGTAATATTCATGACGTGTGAGAAAGTCGACTGTACAGACACTGATGTGCTGAAGGTTTGTCTTGGATGCAAGTTCTCTCAGACTCATGCTGAAATGACAAGCTCTGTGTGTGTGTGTGTGTGTGTGTGTGTGTGTGTGTGTGTGTGTACCCATGGGTATTACATTGCACTGACTTAACATTTTTTTATTATTAAGAGGAACGCTGACGCTCTCAGAGCTGTGGAGATAAAACCGTCTGTATCTCTGTTCTGTTCTGATCTGGTTGTGTGTTCCAGTGAAGTGCAGGTGGATGTTTTACACACTGCACACTGAACGGAGTTTGGTGAAGAGTGAAACGTCCGCATTGTCCTCTTTGACCCCAGAATCGGTGCGTTAGGAGACGTGTTCGTTTAGAGGAGGAACTGTGCACATTTTGTCTTTTCTTTATATAAAGTTGTGTTCTGTAGCAGGGGTGAGGATTAATCAGCACTCAGACAGCACACCTTACAGCAGGACGTCTGATTTAGCAATAAAGAGTGACCAGAAATGTGTGTGTGTGTGTGAGTTTAAATGTACAGCACTCGTCTGTCTCAGTCTTCTAATGAAGTGATTGAGTGCTCCAAAGGTCTGAGGCCACACTGCAAATCTGGGGTTTATTTATTTAAACAAATATTATTTAATATCCTGAATATTTAATACTGAACTTTCTGCGCTGTTTCCAGGTCCATGTGATATCAAGCATGTTACACACATGGACAAAACTGTTGTGTTTTGAAGCATAGGAAGAAAAGAAGACGGTAGCTACTGTGAAACATGGAGGAGGCTCGGTGGTGTCTAATGTGATACGCTCATGTCGGTTTCGGCCATTTCTATCCACACAGGCTACTCAGGTGCTTGTTCAGTCTCTGGTCATCTCGAGATTGGACTACTGCAACTCTTTTCTGGCAGGTCTACCTCTGAACACAATCCGTCCACTACAAATGATCCAAAATGCAGCTGCACCACTTGTTTTCAACCTGCCCAAGTTCTCCCACACCACCCCACTGCTGCGTTCCCTCCACTGGCTTCCGGTAGCTGCACGCATCAGATTCAAAACACTAATGCTCGCCTACAAAGCCAAGAATGGACCAGCGCCATCTTACCTCAAAGCTCTCGTCACTCCTCGCACTGCACCTCGCTCCCTCAGATCCACAAGCACTGCTCGACTGGTCCCACCATCTCTCAGGGAAAAAGGTAGGTATACATCTAGACTCTTCTCTGTTCTGGCACCGAGGCGGTGGAACGAACTTCCCCTAGGTATCCGTACGGCCGAGTCTCTGACCGTCTTCAAACGGAAACTGAAGACTTACCTCTTCCTGAAGTACTTACACTAGCTCTTATTTTTCACTGTTTATGTATTATGTTACAAAGTTTAAAAAAAATATAAATAAATAAAAAATCAAACCCACCTCAGTTTAGGCTAATGCTATCCCGAGTGTGTGTCTTATTGAACCAGTGTTAATGTATTCAGTGACTGAGAACTAAAGCACTTTTGTACGTCGCTCTGGATAAGAGCGTCTGCCAAATGCCAGAAATGTGTCCCGGAGCTGCTTTGCTGCATCTGGCACAGTGTGTCTTGAATCTGTGCAGGGTACGAATCTGTCTCAAGACTATCAAGACATTCTGGAGTGAAATGTGTTGCCCAAGGTCAGAAAGCTTGAGGTCAGTCGCAGGTCATGGGTCCCCTAACAGGAGAATGATCCAAAACACACAGCTAAAAACACCCTAGAATGACTAAGAACAAAACACGTGGCCTTCTCTGAGCCCTGATCTAAATCCTATTGAACATCTGTGGAAAGAGCTGAAACATGCAGCCTGGAGAAGACACCCTTCACACCTGAGACAGCTGGAGCAGTGTGCTCACAAGGAGTGGACCACAATACCTGTGGACAGGTGCAGAGGTCAGGTGGACAGGTGCGAGAGTTACAGCCTCAAAAGTTTGTGCAGCAAATATTACGTTAAGGGTACCATCATGTCTGTCCAGGCCAGTTTCATTAGTTTGTTTTTATTTTAACGTTTCTGTTGAACTTCAAAAGCAACATTTGATTTTCATTAGTTAATTCTGAGTAAAAGTTTGATTTATTATTACTTTTTGTCAGTTTCAGGTTATTTCAGTGACCATTGTGGGGTTTTCTTTCTTTAATGGAAGGATACCAACTTTTAACCACTTTGTTTAATAGATGATTTCTCTTCTGCGTGTGATCAGACGGCACTCGGACAGACTCGATCCAAATTGTTTTGTAGTGTTTTGGAGAAAAGCAGCTGGAGTGAACACTGTCATTAAAGCACCAGCATGAAAATAGGAAAAAAGATGTACATACTGTATTTAAAACTTTATTCTCAGCTTGTTATCTGTAATATCATTTCTAATGAAATTGTTTAATTAATTTTTTTAATGCAAAATGGAAGCACTCGTGTTTTCAGAATTTTTAATGCATTAATTCATCCTTCACACACTTTTATAATCCCTCTTGAGCATGTCCGACTGGATTTGTGGTGCAGTTCTCATGTTGACCACAAGATGGCGCCTGACACTGACGGGAGGAGCAGAGCACGGCGCCGCGCCTCACTCCGCGTTTGGGAACCGGCGCGAGCTGAACGTTCAGGAATCGGTTTGTAGCCTTCTTCATTTTCATATCCTCTTTCTTTCCTTTCTTATCGTTCATGACGTCATGACCGTTCCCCCAGATTACAAACACTCGCTGACGTCATCACGTCGCTCACCTACATTCTGTACGACAGCCGTCAGGCGGCCAGATGAAGAGAGGAGGACAGCGACATGGTGCCTCGTCACGTAAGCAGTGCTGCAGCTAAAGAGACTCGTGTGTGGAGAGAAACGCAGCTGTTCTGAGGGAAATTCTGTGATGTGTGTTTGAACGTGTGACTGCTGCATCTCTGTCTCTCGGAATAAATCAGGGATTGTGTCCCATATGTTTGATGACTTCCTGTCTCCAGACTGTGATGTGATGTGATGGTCATCCTCTCTCGGGTTCCTCCCACCATGACCGTGCCGCCTGCTTTCGCTGAGATGCACGCTGAGACACCATAAGCTACAGGAATATAATAACCTGCTCAGGAGGGAGAAATGAGGAGCCCCCGGAGCTCGCTGGTCGTCTCCTGTCTCTCCGTGCTGCTCTGCTGCTGGACCGGAGCGAGCACCTGGCAGACCCGTGACGTCAGAAATAACAATTCTTACAGCCTGATAAAAGTCACATCACCTCATGTCAGAAGCAGAGACGGTGAGTTTGAGCCGAAGCAGCAGGAAAGCAGAACAAACTCGAGCAGCAGCAGCAGCGACTTGCTCCAGGAAGAGAGTGTGTGTGCGTACCGCGTCCTGGAGAGAGGCGATGACAGCCGGCTATGCTTCCGACACGCTCGGGTCAACTTCACCTGTCCCAGCAGCATCTGCAGGCAGGTCAGATCACCCGGAGGTCACCTGCTCGCCAACCTGCTCTCCAACAGCACTGTGCTGCTCCAGTGGACTTACCCAATGGTGCAAGAAAAATCAGAACACATTGTAGTGAACTCAGAGATCCCTACAGAACCTGTGACAAGGTCTCCACCTGCTGCACCAAAGAGCCCCGGTGTGGGGCAGCAGGAGCCTCAGGGGGGCTTCAGGATGAGGTGCTGGTGGAACGGCAGCTACACTCAGTTTGAGTGTGCGAGTGTGCACCTGGCCAGTGGCTGCAGGGACTATCTACTGAGCGAGCTGCACGAAAACGTGCCCTACCGGATCTGCCTACAGCCTGCGGTTTGGGACGGGCCCGGCGAGTGTGTGGAGTTCAGCGTGTCGCCCACAGGGATGCAGGACATCGTGATCGCCATGATGACTGTGGGCGGAGCCATCTGCGTGATGCTCGTCATCATCTGCCTGCTGGTGGCCTACATCACAGAGAACATCATGAGTCCCAACGTGCAGCACACACACGCCACACATCAGCACTCTCGCCATTCACACAACACGTACCTCTGAACACACACACAAAGCTGAGAGCATGCGTTCTTCAGGAATGCCGTCTTTTTAACCAATCACTGCCCTCTGATGTCATCAGTTTTTCCCTCAACATTTATTCTAGCAGTGTGCACTTCCTGCGTTAAAGTTCACCCCGTACTCCACAGGAAATAAAAAGGACTTCATCGTGGTGTATTATTTGCTTTCAGTGAGAATGAGTTGGATATTAAAACATGCTCCAAAGTTTTCAGAAATGAAATGTTTTGGCTTCGTGTGTGAACTGATCAGAACTACAGTGTAGTGTTGTGTTACTGGAAGCTCAGGCGCACACTGATGACATCAGATGGCAGTAACTGCTTAAATGAAAACATTCCTCTTCACATTCATCTCTCTGAACCTACACGTACATCCAAAAACACACACACATTTCCTCCTACTGAGCTCTCAGAACACACGCTCCTGCCATGCCACTCAACACAGCCGTAACAAGAGAGGCCCTGGACAAACTCTCAACAGCCCACACACACGCACACACACACACACACTACTATCTCTGTAAGCTTCTGGTGAAACCCACGGTAAAAAGAGCGTGGCATCATATAAGGCACTGCTGCATTTTGTGTTTCTTTTCATCTTGAAGCAAAAAAAACAACAACAACAAAACGATCTCGCTAGAGCCTCGGTTCTGTTTGGATTCATGTTCACATATCACAGCGAGTGTGTGTATAAACACACAGATCAGGTAGAAAAGCAAATAAAATCCAGACTTTCTCCCTTTCCTGTGACTGTGTGAACTGGCACTAGCCACTGAACTGTGCACATTAGCAAAACTCCATTAGCCAGGTAGCTGTAGGAACATGTCACTACAAGAAAAGGTTTCAGTATAAGATTATTGGTTAAATACAAGATAATTGAGTGAAATTGATCATATCCTTACTGTCATGAGTTTAAAGGAGAAGCTTGTCTAAAGATGCTATCGTGGCTAATGCAGCGAGCATCTTTCTGCTCCATCTGATTATATTTTCAACATAAACATAGCCAGGATGTTTTTTATTCCCATGGAGATATGAATATTAGGAAATTAAGCTGCATGGTGAAATCTGATGGGGAAATAATTGAATGCTAACTGGATCCCATTAGTATTCATTTAGCATTAGCAACATTAGCATTTTAGGCAAAATGTTCTTACTGCTTTGAGAATGGAAGAAGGTTGTTTTTGAATAGTTTTTCTCCTCTATGGGAGCGATGCTGTTTTATTTCTGTAGGACTTTACAGTAATACAGTCGGCTAACGCGCCATTGTTGTGATGGCTACAATAAGATTTTATGCCTTACAAAGTTAATAATATTCAGTTATACTGAGGACACGCAGACTGGTGAAGCAATCTGAATACTGTGCTATTTTTCTCTCTGTTACATAAAACCTCTTGTGTCAATAAACGAATAATTAATCTAATTTAAAATGTGTGTTTTTTTGTGTGGAACTTGAAATCAGGACATTTATACATCGCCTCATGGATGCTGATTGTGGTAATATAGCTGATTGTTTACACTGAGAAACTCAAACAGAAACTTTCTCAGAAATTGTGGATAAACCCTCTGACTCTTTGAAAACAAGCTATAAGTTCATTAAATTCAGGTTTTTTGCCAAAGAACGTGTGTGCTAAGCAATCTAGCTAGCTATCTTAGCTAATGTTAATGATAGGCATATGTTGGTCGTGATAACATTATATTTGGCGGATTTTAAATAAGTCAAAAGTCTGTGAGTAAGACAGAGAATAAGGATGTAAATCTAGACTCTGCCAGTGAAACGTCCGGGAGTGATTAATGTGCGCTAGTTCACCGGTAGTTAGCTAGCTAGTTATTTACGTTAGCTAGTGTTAGTGATGTTGTGGATGACAGGGCGACATGGGAGGAGTTTTAATTTGCATTTTCTTCTTCTTTCGGCTTTTCCCTTCAGGGGTCTCCACAGCGAATCATCTCTCTCCACCTATCCCTATCTTCTGCATCCTCAACACTTGCACCCACTAGCTTCATATCCTCATTAATTCCATCCATATACCTCCTCTTTGGCCTTCCTCTTTGCCTCCTGCCTGGCAGCTCCATGTCCAACATTCTCCTACCAATATACTCACTCTCCCTCCTCTGAACATGTCCAAACCATCTTAATCTGGCCTCCCTAACTTTGTCCCCCAAACGTCCAACATGAGCTGTCCCTCTGATGTACTCGTTCCTAATCCTGTCCAATCTTGTCACTCCCAAAGAGAACCTCAACATCTTCAGCTCTGCTACCTCTAGCTCTGACTCCTGTCTCTTCCTCAGTGACACTGTCTCTAAACCATACAGCATGGCCGGTCTCACCACTGTCCTGTACACCTTCCCCTTGATTCTCGCTGATATTTTCCTCTCACACAGAACTCCCCACACCTTTCTCCACCCATTCCAACCTGCCTGCACTCGCTTCTTTACCTCTTTCCCACACTCTCCATTACTCTGGACTGTTGACCCCAAGTACTTAAACTCCTGTACCTTCTTCACCTCTTCACCCTGTAACCTTACTGTTCCACTTCCCTCCCTTTCATTCACACACATGTACTCAGTCTTACTACCACTGACTTTCATTCCTCTTCTCTCCAGTGCAAACCTCCACCTCTCCAGGTTTTCCTCCACCTGCTCCCTGCTCTCACTACAGATCACAATGTCATCTGCAAACATCATTGTCCAAGGAGACTCCTGTCTGACCTCCTCTGACAACTGGTCCATCACTATAGCAAACAGGAAGGGGCTCAGAGCCGATCCCTGATGCAGTCCCACCTCCACATTGAACTCCTCTGTCTGACCTACAGCACACCTCACCACTGTCCTGCTCCTCTCATACATGTCCTGCACCACTCTGACATACTTCTCTGCTACTCCTGACTTCCTCATACAGTACCACAGCTCTTCTCTTGGCACCCTGTCACACGCTTTCTCCAAGTATAGGAGTTTTAATTTGCATATTCATATATATTTATAGATCCTGGCTTTTTAAATAAACAATAATAGTGTGGAGATTTTTCTATTGTAGATTAGCTCAAATTAAAATGTATTATTTTACATGTGGTTGTGTGGTGTACGTTTTATGTTTTCGAGCACTACTTTATTTTTATATTCTATTTTACTACATCTTATAACGTTAGACCAATGCAGTAAAAACAAACGTCACGTTCCCAACAATGCGCAGCAAAAGCCCCGCCCGCCGTATTGCGTCAGCATTAGTCTCTGCCGGTCCGCCATTTTGTTCCAGATTGTGTTCTAGACAAAACCCGGCGTAGTTGTTGTAACTCTGTGTCGCTGAATGTACTCGGTATAAACGTACATTATTGTGTAGTACAATTTTTGGGGGGGGGCCTATATTCGCGTAAACTAAACCTAAAATCGTTTTAGTTGAAATTTTTGAGTTGTGAATTAGCAAAATTTTGGCGAGAAGTACAATATGCCAAGCCATCCGCTTCGCGTAGCGGTGGTGTGCTCGAGTAACCAGAACCGCAGCATGGAAGCACACAACATCCTCAGGTAACGTCGAAAAGAGGCAAAGACAAACTTAAATAAAACTACACGGTCACCAGGATGTGAAGGATGACAATGGCGATCACCGGCTGATTGTTTTTTTTGTTTTTTTTTTGACAAGGCTTTTTGTTTCCTTCTGACTGATTTTGACAGACGACATTTCCCGAGAAAGGAAAACATCGAAACTAACAGGACACAATTAATGCGTTTAGAAAACTGAATAATACGAGCAACTTCTACCAAGTCAATAAACTTAGAGTATTTCTGGGGTTTTTTTTTAAATTATTATTATTTGGTGATTTTTGAAGGAGGCAGCTCTGCTGTGTCATAGAAACCGGAAGCAGATGGAGTTTTCTGTAGGGCTGGGAGTCGATCTCCAAAATGAATCGATTCTTCTATTCTGTTCAATCGAAAATTAAGAATCGACACTGAGAAAACTGATTCGGCTCAAGGAAAGCAAAAGAATGACCACATGCATAAAAAAAAAGTGAAGATCTGAAGGTTTTTGCTGTCTGATAAATAACTCTGCACAACACGAACATCAGCAGTCTGGCAGTATTTTACACAGAAGGAGACCGTTATTCTGTGGAGTCGATTCCACTTCGGTTCCTTACATCGGAATCGAATAGTTTTCCGTCGCTCTTCCGGGATTCCTGGTGACAGTTCAAAAAAACTTAGTTGGAAATACTGACTGCTGGACAGACAACACGACATATTCGGCGTTTACACTTTAGGCATAGATTATTTTTTGCTTGTTTTATTTAAAAGGCTAGTCCTGTGAACTAAGAGTTCAGACCAGTTTGGTGATTTAAATTGTGACGTCACACCTCTGGAAAGATTATAAATTAACTGATGATACACAGCGAGATACTTTAATTATCAAGTTAAATCACTATTCTCTTAGGTATCTTTTTTAATGTAGTCAAAGATGGGTCAGGTAAGTTGTAATACAGGAGTATTTACTGGAACACATGTTTGTCTGTCTTTATCAAGCTGTTTTAACACAGTGTTTTTCAGCTGTTCACACTTTCTCCATGTTTCTGCAGCAAGCGCGGTTTTGATGTGCGATCTTTCGGCACCGGAAGCCACGTGAAACTCCCAGGACCCACTCCAGACAAGCCTAATGTGTATGACTTCAAAACCACTTACGAACAGATGTACAGCGATCTGGTCCGAAAGGACAAGGAACTGTATCCCACACACACACACACACACACACACACACACACACACACACACACACCCCCCCGAGTCCCTTCCCCTTTTCTAAATGCACAAACTGTAGTAGTAAAAGTGACACATTTTACTCTTTGACCTGAAGATGGCGAATGTGTGTATGCATGAAGAGTTTAGCCACGTTTTTTTTATTATTTTTTTTAACATCCTCAGTGACGGTGGAGATGAGAGGACTGACTGGTGAGCGGTGGCATCAGTAGAATGCAATGCTGATACACTCACTTCTCCTTCACACACACTCTGATGGACTTGTGTATATAATCCATGTGGAGGACAGGAGTCCCACATGCAGGCTGAAGCAGTAGGGCAGATGTGTGATGAGACGGGCGTTAAACCTAGAGTTACTGTAGGGGAAAACTGCAAATATTTAATATCCTAGTTTCAGAGTTTTGTAGAACAGTGTAGAAACTCAGCTTTCATTTTCAGGTCTGCAGTGTAATGTGCTGTAAAAGATTTCAAGGACTTGAAATGCATGCTTTTTAAGCAATAAATCTGGTGCTGAAATGATACTGAACTGGTTAAGTCACCCCATATCTGATGTAGAACTTGGGGAGGGGGGAATTTCTGCTGTAATCCCTGACTAGAAATGACTGACCTGTGCTGGACTGGAGCTTAATCATCAGCGCTGGATTAAAACGATGCCTCATGTTTAAAATCTTGACTGAAGTGTCCTCCAGCAGAGTGTTAATACACAACTCTCGCTCTGAAAAAAATCGGAGCCGGTGGTGTGTCTCCTGAAAAAGGGCTCCTGTGTGAGAGTAGGATTAGTGAAGCAGACACACTGCACACTCAAAGCGGGATGTTTCAAATGACTCTGTTTAGGCTGTGAACCTGCTCTGCATGGGTTGGGGCAATACTGGAGAAATTACGAGCAAATTTTCACTCTCCACTAGGGGATGCTAATACAATCCATTCTAATCCATGTCTGGTTATAGGAGATCTCACTTGATTTTATCAGCTAAAAATATTAGTTTATTCATTTGAGTCAGAAATGAGAAGTTTGGTTCCACATCATACAGTGATTTATGAACAAAATTAGAGGTTACAATGAAAGGTTTCATTTAGGCAAGATGTTTATCAGGTCAGAGTTTTATGCCTTTTACTAAAGACACACCGTCAGTGGATTTTCAGTAAAAGCAGCTGTCGTCTATAAGCTAATTATTATTTATCTGCTCAGTGTGTGGAGGGAGCATGGACCTGCTGTAACACAGTACGGTAAAAGACTGGCTTCATTTCTGCAGTAATCAGACTCGGAGCTTTTTATTGAAATGACCTCAGTTTCTACCAGGCTCCCGAGTTCCCTCGGAGCAGAGCGAGTTAGCTGAGTCATGTGTACGATGGAGAGATCCGATCTGAAGGGCAATAACAATTAAGATTAACAAGTGGCATATTGTGTAGTGTTTACAGAAATGGTGCATTAATGTATTCAGTCCTGAAGCAGCACTAGATTTCAGAAAGGGCTTTAGTCACACTGGGTGTGGAGAGTAATATGTGCGTCAGAATATGAAAGAAAAGAAGTGTTTGTAGTGGACTACTGTCTGTCCACACTGAAATACATTTTTCACCAAATGTAGTCAATTAACCCAGCCATGTTTAGTGTGCAGAGTTTACTCTTTAGTTTTCAGATTTCAGTTATAGCTGAAATGCTAATGTAGCTAACAGTTATGAGATGCTTCTGGCCAGCAGTTTAGCATGTTACAGGAAGTGTGTGTGTGTGTGTGTGAGAGAGAAACAGCTTTGTGTGGAGGGGATCAGTGTCGCACACAGAATTACTGATGTGCTTTCAGATGTAAAACATGACCCGGGTTTATCTGGATGTTTATTTCTAAATGCAGTCTTATTATTTTCAGTGCATGCTGCTGCGCACAGATGAACGTTCTAGATATTCCAGGAGCAATGACTCACATAATCACTACTGTGCATGATGATTGCGGTGCGGTGCTGTGCCGGGCCTCCGCCGGCAGAGCTGATGTTGTTGATCTGGAGGGTTTGTCCTGTAGGGGGCGCACGGGTGCCACTGCAGATCTGCTGACCCTGAGTGTGAAAGCTTGATGACCTCTGCATGGCTGAACCTCCTCAGTGTTCAGCTTTTACACACTCCACACATCCAAGCAGTGTGTGTTCCAGTTCTTTACAGCAGCATGCTCTATTTACACTATAATGTGATAAATTCAGTCGTAATGCATGTTCCCGACAGAACCGCAGGTACCCTGAGTGAGTCGGACTGCCTGGATGTTATTTCTGATCTCTATTCTCTCTGGCATCAGACACGAACAGGAATAAATCTGGTGCCATTGTTTATCACAGCAGCTTGAATACTGATCTATGTGTCATGTAAATCCATGTTAGTTTCTACTTATTGAACACCTCGCACATTTTTGGTCATTGTGTGCGTGTGTGTGAGAGATTTTATCACACGCTTGTTGTGTCCTTGACCCAGCTTGTCCTCAGATATACACAAAACGGCATCCTGCACATGCTGGAGCGCAACAAGCGCATCAAGACAAGACCTGAACGCTTCCAGAACTGTAAGGACCAGTTTGACCTGGTGATCACCTGCGAGGAGAGAGTGTACGACCAGGTGCTGGAGGGTGAGACACACACACACAGCCTTTAGAGATGAATGAGGAACTTGGCAGCAACTGGCCAGTTCTCTGATGCATTTGCGTAGTCAGTGGTGTAGTCAGTCTTTACAGCTTTCTACAATCAAAACTGGCTTGGATTGTAGAGAAGTTCCAAAGTGTGTGTGTGTTCCATGCAGACCTGAACTCCCGTGAACAGGAGACGTTCCAGCCGGTGCACGTCATCAACGTGGACATCCAGGACAATCACGAGGAAGCCACGCTCGGAGCTTTCCTCATCTGTGAGCTGTGTCAGTGTGTGAGTGTGACACTGCTGGAGCTAACACACACGAACACACGCACGGCCTTTACAGTAACTAAAACAGGAGTAGAACCATGTGACTGTTAGTCTCTCTCTGCCCTCCCCCTCCCTGTCTCTCTCTCCCCGCCCTCCCCCTCCCTGTCTCTCTCTCTCCCCGCCCTCCCCCTCCCTGTCTCCCCGCCCTCCCCCTCCCTGTCTCTCTCCCCGCCCTCCCCCTCCCTGTCTCTCTCTCCGCCCTCCCCCTCCCTGTCTCTCTCTCCCAGCCCTCCCCCTCCCTGTCGCTCCCCCCCCCCCTCCCTGTCGCTCTCCCCCCCCCCCCCCTCGCTCTCCCCCCCCCCCCTGTCGCTCTCCCCCCCCTCCTGTCGCTCTCCCCCCCCTCCTGTCGCTCTCCCCCCCCCTCCCTGTCGCTCTCCCCCCCCCTCCCTCCCCCCCGTCGCTCTCCCCCCCCCCGTCGCTCTCCCTCCCCCGTCGCTCTCCCTCCCCCGTCGCTCTCCCTCCCCCCCTCCCTGTCGTTCTCTCCCCCCTCCCTGTCGCTCTCTCTCCCCCCCTCCCTGTCGCTCTCCCCCCCCCTCCCTGTCGCTCTCCCCCCCCCCTGTCGCTCTCCCCCCCCCCCGTCGCTCTCTCCCCCCGTCGCTCTCTCCCCCCCCCTCCCCCTGTCCTCTCCCCCGCCCCCCCCCCTGTCTCTCTCCCCCCCCCTCCCTGTCGCTCTCTCCCCCCTCTCTCTCTCCCCCCCTCCCTGTCGCTCTCCCCCCCCCCCTGTCGCTCTCCCCCCCCCCTCTTCCCCTCCCCCCCCCCGTCGCTCTCTCCCCCCGTCGCTCTCTCCCCCCGTCTCTCTCCCCCCTGTCTCTCTCCCCCTGTCTCTCTCCCCCCCTGTCTCTCTCCCCCGTCTCTCTCCCCCGTCTCTCTCTCCCCCCCCGTCTCTCTCTCTCCCCCCTCCCTGCCTCTCTCTCTCCCCCCCTCCCTGCCTCTCTCTCTCCCCCTCCCTGCCTCTCGCTCTCCCCCCCCCTCCCTGCCTCTCTCTCTCCCCCCCCTCCCTGCCTCTCTCTCTCCCCCCCCTCCCGCCTCTCTCTCTCCCCCCCCTCCCTGCCTCTCTCTCTCCCCCCCTCCCTGTCTCTCTCTCTCTCTCCCACCCTCCCTGTCTCTCTCTCTCTCCCACCCTCCCTGTCTCTCTCTCTCTCCCACCCTCCCTGTCTCTCTCTCTCTCCCCCCTCCTCCCTGTCTCTCGCTCTCCCCCCTCCTCCCTGTCTCTCCCCCCCTGTCTCTCCCCCCCTGTCTCTCTCCCCCGTCTCTCTCCCCCGTCTCTCTCTCCCCCCGTCTCTCTCTCTCCCCCCCTCCCTGCCTCTCTCTCTCCCCCCCTCCCTGCCTCTCTCTCTCCCCCCCTCCCTGCCTCTCTCTCTCCCCCCCTCCCTGCCTCTCTCTCTCCCCCTCCCTGCCTCTCTCTCTCCCCCCCCCTCCCTGCCTCTCTCTCTCCCCCCCCTCCCTGCCTCTCTCTCTCCCCCCCCTCCCTGCCTCTCTCTCTCCCCCCCCTCCCTGCCTCTCTCTCTCCCCCCTCCCTGTCTCTCTCTCTCTCTCCCACCCTCCCTGTCTCTCTCTCTCTCCCACCCTCCCTGTCTCTCTCTCTCTCCCACCCTCCCTGTCTCTCTCTCTCTCCCCCCTCCTCCCTGTCTCTCGCTCTCCCCCCTCCTCCCTGTCGCTCTCCCCCCTGTCGCTCTCCTCCCTGTCGCTCTCCCCCCCTCCTCCCTGTCGCTCTCCCCCCCTCCTCCCTGTCGCTCTCCCCCCCTCCTCCCTGTCGCTCCCCCCCCCCTCCCTGTCGCTCTCCCCCCCTCCCTGTCGCTCTCCCCCCCTCCCTGTCGCTCTCCCCCCCCCTCCCTGTCGCTCTCCCCCCCCTCCCTGTCGCTCTCCCCCCCCTCCCTGTCGCTCTCCCCCCCCTCCCTGTCGCTCTCCCCCCTCCCTGTCACTCCCCCCCCCCCGTCGCTCCCCCCCCCCCGTTGCTCCCCCCCCTCCCCGTTGCTCCCCCCCCTCCCCGTTGCTCCCCCCCCCTCCCCGTTGCTCCCCCCCCCTCCCCGTTGCTCCCCCCCCCTCCCCGTTGCTCCCCTCCCCTCCCCGTTGCTCCCCTCCCCGTCGCTCTCCCCCGTCGCTCCCCCCCCCGTCGCTCCCCCCCCCTCCCTGGCTCTCCCCCCCCCTCCCCGTCGCCCCCCCCCCCCGTCGCTCCCCCCCCCCCCCGTCGCTCCCCCCCCTGTCGCTCTCCCCCCTCCCTGTCGCTCTCCCCCCTCCCTGTCGCTCTCCCCCCCTCCGTGTCTCCTGTCTCTCTCTATCTCGCTCTCTCCCTCTCATTTCACTTCCGTTTCATTTAGATAGTGTTTCTCTCCCTCCCTGTCTCTCTCTCTCTCTCTCTCTTTCCGTCTCTTCCGTTTCATTTAGTGTTACTCTCCCTGTCTCCCCTTCTCTCCCTCCCCCTCTCCCCCTTCTCTCCCTCCCCCTCTCCCCCTTCTCTCCCTCCCCCTCTCCCCCTTCTCTCCCTCCCCCTCTCCCTCTTCTCTCCCTCCCCCTCTCCCCCTTCTCTCCCTCCCCCTCTCCCCCTTGTCTCTAACCCTGTCTCTCTTTCTCTCTCTCTTTCTGTCTCTCTGTCTCTCTTTTCACTTCAGTTTCATTTAGATAATGTTAGTCTCTCTCTGCCCCTCCTTCTCTCTCTCTCTCTCTCTCTCTCTCTCTCTCTCTCTCTCTCTCTGTCTCTCTTTTCACTTCAGTTTCATTTAGATAGTGTTATTGGCGTTTGTTGCTGTTGTACAGTCTGGCCAAAGCTGTGCTGAGTGTGATATAAATCAGCTTTATAGACTGGCCTTCATAAATCAGTGTTATTATAAAGCAGAAAAAAAGAGAAAAACAGATTACAGCCATCACAATAATGCAACATAATCAATAAGTAAATCACACAGAAAGCGTTTATTTACTGTTTCTGCAGAGAGACAAATGCACACATTTTCACAAAGAACAGGAAGTGTGTGTGTGTGATTTCCCACCTCTATTTGAAGACACTTATATTTAATATTGATATCACACTTACAGTATTACACGAAGTTCCTGATGGTAAATGATAACTGGTGAGAGAGAGAGACACGGCGAGCGAGTAGCCGTGTGCATCACAATTCTCTTAGCATGTGTTTGTGGAGAAGGAGGAAGACTTTAGGTGTGTGATTGATCTCTTCCCTCTCTTTGTCTGTCTGTCTCTCTCTCTCTGCCCGTCTCTCTCTCTCTGTCTGTCTCCGTCTATCTCTCAGATTCAGCACACTGATGATATGGAGAATGATATCGACGAGCTACTGCAGGAGTTTGAGGAGAAAAGCAGCCGTCCGTTCCTCCACACGGTCTGCTTCTACTGATTTCTGTTGCGCATGTGCAAGCATACGCGCACACACACTCACTCACACACACATGCACACACCCACACCATCCTGAGGCCCAGCTGGACTGGTCACACTGACATCATCATACTGACATCATTCTGATCTCAGAGCTGTAGCATGTATTACTACATCTCACACACACACACACACACACATTCTGTTTCATCCCTGATAATGATGTCCTGTTTCCTGCCCCCCCCAACACACACACACACACACACACACACACACAGCCTCACCACATCCATACACAGGTATTAATTTCAGAATGCAGGACAGACCTTTCTTTTTTTCTTGAGATTTTTTTTTAGTGCTCTAATATGCTGAATAATAATTAATATTCAGGTTGTACAGTTTGGAGAGGATCTGCTGTGTGTGTGTGTGTGTGTGTGTAAGCATTGACATGTTTTTACTTGAATACAGATGATGATGATGATGATGATGACTTATGATGCTGAAGCAGAAAATGAGTTTCAGATGTTATTTCTCTTTGTGTTTATAGTTATTTAAACATTATGGAAACTCTTCAGGATCTGTTAATTGTTTCTGGGTTTTTTTTGTTTTTCTTTATTTTGTAATCTGTAAGCGAGTGTGATTGTAAGTCCAGAGTGCCTGAACATTTGTGTAAATAGTACACTTAAAAGAAAAAAAACCCTAATAAACCCAGTGAAATGCAATGAATACACACCAGTGACTGTTACTGTCTTCAACTCAGATTTGTCCACTTCTGGGGGTTTTTTCAGGGTTTTTTTTCTTCTTATTTTAATGTTAAGTTTCCAGATCTAAAAGTTCACAACTTCCCAAAAGATAAATAAAACACTTTTGAGCATGTGCTCATCAAAACAAGGTGTGTGAAGGATTCACTGGCATCAAGATGGAGCTCATAAGAAGCACACAGTTGTAGAGTTTTACCAAGAACCTTTCAGGGTTCTCTCAGAGCGAGGAGTGAAGGACGGCTCACAGGACACAGCTTTCTACACCTCCACAGTCTGAGCGATTTGGAGTTGTGTTTTTTTTAAGGTTTGGATTCAGAGGAAGAATAAGTTTCAGTGTAAGTGTAAATGGGTTCTGAAGCTTAGTTGCTGGAGATTTGAAGTCTTGAGCTTTTCAGTGGTTCTCCGTCCCGTGCCACTTTAACAGTTTTAGTTTTCTATTTGTTCAATTTTGTTTTTTGTTTCTTTCCAAAAGAACCAATGCTGTGTGGCCAAAGGTTTGTGCACCCTGATCGTCACACCGAATATAGCTGTTTGCTGTTACAATCAGCTCTGCTCTTCTGGAAGGTTCTCCATTAGATGTTGGATTGTGTCTGTGGGGATTAGTGATCATTCAGCTACACGAGCATTAGTGAGATCAGACTGGTGTTGGGTGAGAAGGTCTGAAGTTCCAGTTCATCCCAAAGGTGTTGAGTCAGGGTCAGGTCTCTGTGCAGGACACTCTAGTTCTTCTACTCCAGCCTTCACCTCCACACCAGGTCTTCACGGAGCTGCTTTGTGCACAGTTTGGGGAAGAATTGCACACGTGTTTGTATCGTGATGAATCAAATCAGATTAGAAAATGAAATCCTGCTCTGTTGGAATAAACTGTGCATCAGAGTCTGAGGAGTAATCCAACCTCGTGTGTGTGTGTGTGTGTGTGTGTGTGTGTGTGTGTGTGTGTGTGTGGTTAAAGTGCACGGATCTTCTCTGCATCCGTGTCATATGTCCCGTGCTCAGCGTTCCCAATTAAGCTAATGGGGGTTTGCTGTCAGTCTTATACACACACACACACACACACACACTGCAGAGAGAGGGAGAGTACATTCAGTACATTTATACTCCAGCTCAGGTTCAGCAAAGCATTCACAGACATTCAACCTCAACATCTAACCAACTTCATCCATCACCGAGGCCCTTGGATTTCCTCGAGGAACGATAATGATGATGATGATGATGAAGCTAAAGATGAAGGAGCTGCCCAGACTTTAATGTGAATGACTGCGTGTGCATCCTGTTGGACCAATCGCGGGAAGGGAGGAGGATTCATCTAGCAGCAGCACCAGAACCGAACCCGTCTATAATGAATTAGGACTGGAAATGGAGCCGGTCGTAATTCGCACGCGCTACATCCGGATGTGATGTGATGTGACGCTTCTTTCGGAGATAATTAAGCACCGCGTCGGTGGTGTCGGTGGTGTTGCGATGCTCCTGCTGTCCTGCTGCGAGTCCTAAATCCGACCTCTTAATAATAATCTGTTGCCTCGCGGTGAGATCTCCGGGAGCCGCACTTGCGTGACACCTGATCGGTGAACGGAAATTCGGTGGCCTCGAGGCTCCGGTAAAGCCTCACGTTTGTTTTTGTTTTTTGTGGTGGTGTTGTGTGTGTGTGTGTGTGTGTGTGTGAGAGAGAGAGAGAGAGAGAGAGTTGCAGTGGGGAAGTTGTGCCTGATGGACTGTGATGGGAGACGATGATCTTTATGGCCGTCGGCGCTGCTCTGGTGATGGTAAGGAGATCCGCCTCGCACTCCTCTCAGTTTTTAATGAATGTTTCTTTTATAACGTTCTCATATTTGTGTGGTGCACAATGAAAAGGACGCCACCGATAAGAAGTGAAATGTCCGCTTTGTGCAGTTACAGCTGTAATTCGGAGCATAATGTTGTGTAACTAACACGTCGGTGTCCAGCTGAGTTGTCTGAAGTCTTTATTTCTGACCTCATCGCCTCATTATCTGGGACAGAATGACCACACAGGTGTTCAGTGACTGGTAAAGGTCACCTGTAAATGAATAGTTTAATGAGACAGTGTGTGTAAGTATTCACCTGGCCGCATCACACAGTCCTGCACGGTTATTCACACTGACTCATACAAATGCTCTTCATGTCAGAGATGTATCTGACAGGGCTTTAGTGTTTAGCATAACCTACTACTAACTACTACTAACTACTACTAACTACTACTAACTACTACTAACTAGTGCTCCAAACTCCGGTAACCAGGGCAACGTTCGAACGGGTCTCGTGCCGCGCTATCGTGCTGTATAGCATGGCAGTTTAGTGTGTGCAGTGGGAGACGTAGGCGTGTCCTTACTTCTGGATTAAACATTTCTATTCATTTCTAACATTTCATTTCTATTCGCATTAATGCGTTAACTCGGTTGATTGAAGAAACATTTTGATAAAAGTTTAAACACTGAAAGGGAAAGAAAACCGTTAAAATTCATGAGGGGAAACAATGAGGTGAGTTTTATTATTATCATTATTATTATTATTATTATTATTATTACTATTATTAATATTATTATTATTATTAGTAGTAGTAGTATTATTATTATTATTATTATTATTATTATTATTACTTTTTTATTATTATTATTATTATTATTATAATTATTATTATTACTATTAATATTATTTTTTTTTAATATTATTATTATTACTATTATTATTATAATTATTAATATTATTATTATTATTATAATATTTGTTGTATGATTTAATGTTGTTGTTACGCATCGGAGTATTGTTCACCTGGAGTTGTTTGGTTTTATTTATATACATATATATGATTGATATTTTTTCCTTCACTATATTTTACTACATTTTTATACACAAAAACTTTATTGTAAGTTGAAACTCACTGTGTGATATGGTCAGGATTTGACTGTAGCTCCTGACAGAGCTGTGTGTAACGTGTTAAACTAAATCAGCAATATTTTTACTGTAATGCTTTATGGTCATCATGTTTATTATGAAATCAGTGAGATTATCATGTAGGATGTGATTTATTATAATTGATATAGATTAAATTCTGTTTTGTGAGGCAGTACAGTAAGATAATTGAATAATATTTACATATTTTTAAAGATCTTTAATCATGTTTATCTGCAGTTTCAGTCACACACAGTAAGGTCTGAGAAGTTTAGCTAGCTCTGAGCAGAAAACGGAAAACCGGCACATTTCATCTCCTGAGCTTGAAAATTCAGTGTGTCTGTTCCATTTTTATTTATTAATCCATATAGTCACATGAGGTTAATACGGACCTGACGAACTTCAGACAAACCCACGGCGTGCGACTGATCCGAGGGATGTAGTGAAGTCGATCTCGTGGTTCGTTAGTGTCAGGACTCATCTGTGTACGACGAGGAGCTGAGTTTATTGTGACTGATGTCCTGTTTGTGTCCTGAGTCATGTTGTCTGACAGGAAATAAAAACACAGCTTCAGAATGAATTAATTAGCACACCTGTACTGGATCTGAGTAATGTTTACTTCATGACCTCCTCCCACACATGGCATTTCAGGGAAATAATCATGTGGAGAGCTTGGACAAGGCGCTGCTGTTCCTGCACATAGTTTGGGATGTCGATTAAAGTTGAGACACTTAATTGTTGTTCTGTAAATGATTTTGCATTCAAGATTGCAGTATGAAAATGAAAAGATTTATAAAACTGTATAATTTGGTAAGATGCATTAGACAAGTAGCATAGAGCTGGATCTGAATTTTGAGGATATGTATAATTTTTATTTAAAACATGTTAACAGCTTGTTCCTTGCTGATGTTCTGTGGTTGTTTTGCAGGTGATAGCGCGCTGTGTGGACATGAACGCGCTGCTCGATCGCTTCCACAACTACATCCTTCCTCATGTGCGAGGACCGGAGCGGGTGTGTCACTGCACCTGTGGCAGGTAAAACAAAAAAAACCTTAAATCGAGTCTCCACAAGGGGGAGCTCTAATCTAAGTAGCTTGTGCTTTTGAAAGGAAAGAATTTTGACCCAGGCTTTTTTGTGTAGTTTAGCACATGAGCCATCTGTAGAGCTCCACACCGCTCGCTCAGGTGTGTTCTGAGCTGTTCAGAGTAAACCTGCGGAGTGCCTGAGGAGCAGACCGAGAACCGGCGTTTAGCTTGTGGTTGACAAATCGTCAGCAGTGCCGTGTCGCTTGTCCCTGGTGTTCGTAACCGAGGCTTTAACCGCAGCAGGAGTGAGATCCAGGCTACACAGCCTGCGGTGTGTTGTGGCATTTTAAGCAGCGAGAGAAGCGTTTCACTCCTACACACGTCTCTCTGCCGGCGGCCTAATCCCCGCCTGATGTGTGGAGAACGCAGGAGTGTGTGGGAGTGTGAAGCTAACTATAACTCCTTGAAGATCTGAGTGTTGTTTGAACAGGAGGCCATGACATAGACATCATAAATAAACCTGGGTCCACTCCTGCTCCTCGTCACTCATATTTACTGCTGATAAATCCTGTAACGCTTGTTTACCGCAGTACGCGGTACTCAGCTCGGTCACTCTACTTTAGGCCTTATTGACTGTTTATACACTTTGCCGTGTGGCTTTGAGCGTGAGGCGCATCCGGGCTGGAGCGGGACATTCTCACTCGTACAGGTGGTCAGATATCAAACTTGCAGATGAACCAAATTATTGCTTATTTGTTTATATTTTGGGAAATAGAACCAACCACATTTTATTAGCAAATGTTGTGGGTGGGTAACAAACAGAAACAACTGCAGGATATGGATTTATATTAAAAAAGATCGTGGTTGTGAAAACAGAGAATTCTAAAAGGTTCTTCTTCTTGAAGGCATCATAAAAAAACTCATTTCCTTTTTCTTCCTTCTTAATTGTATTACTTCCTAACCTATAACCAGGGTCACTGTTTCTTTCTTTCTCAACATCTCTTGACTATTTTTCTCCTCTAGTGTCTTTCATATGGCTTGTATCCCCCTCAGTCCTGTACTTGTCCCCTGCTCCTCTCCTGCAGACACCGGGTGCAGTACGTCATCCCATACGAGGGTTCAAGCTCGCCAGATCGGGACCTTCCAGCAGGGGGCAGCAGTGTGACTAAGCAGGAAGTGGACCTGGTTCTTGGGCTGCTGCTGGGCTTCTGTATCAGCTGGGTTCTGCTCTGGTTGGACAGAACCCTGCACCGGGTTCTGCGGGCTTGGAGAACCCACCCACAGAAAGGTGAGGTCAGAGACAAAATGTATAAGGTTCAGCTGCAGAAAATCCCCAGCTGAAACATGATGTGTGTGAAAGGGTCACTTAGGTCCACCCTCATGCGTGGTGGTGATGCCTGTACGTCCACAGGCACATTTAGGATAATCATTTTCTTAGCAGAGAAAATGCAAAGGCTCAGGCCTTTGTCTTTCAGTTTCACGCATTATCTTTCAGTAGCTATATGATTTTGTGTCATGTCTCTCATCTCCACCACTGTCCTCTTCTCCTCTTGGTCTCTCATCTCACCCATCAGCCTCGGCGCCCTCAGCTTGTCCGCTAACATTACGGATGAGATACGTCAGAGCTGCAGCACTGTCTCATCCTGTCAGCTTCTCATCCCTCTCGCGTCTTTTCCTTCATCAGTCCTTTCATTCTTCTCTTCATGAACTCGCCGCAGGAGAGCAGGTCAGCTTCAGCGGCACGTGGGTTCTCTGACACACTTCCACCTCATGAATGGTCATCAGCATGTTTGTGCTTGCAGAAAAATAATACAAGTGTGTGAGGACACTTTCTGTTTAAAAAAAGCATTGTGTATCTCGCATAACTCTGACTCTTTGACGTAACCAGCTAAAGAGCTTATTTGGGTTGATTTATTATTTTTAGCTTTGCTGACTAGCACTTTTTTCTGGCGAGCATGAACAATGTCCTCACTCCATTCAGATGGAATAAGATTTGTGGACTGGTCTGTTACTGGACGACGTCTGTAGTGATGATGATTACTGATTAGAATATACGATTAGTAGACTGTGAATAACTAAGATTACATCCTTTAAAACTTTGAAAATAAATTAAACTCGGACTCTGTTTCAGTTTTGTTTATGGAACATGATGGTATATACACACACTATATAGCCAAAAGTTTTGGGACACCCCTCCAAATCACTGAATTCAGATGTTGTTTTTCAGGGGTTGGGCTCGGCCCCTTAGTTCCAGTGAAAGGAACTCTTAATGCTTCAGCATACCAAGACATTTTGGACAATTTCCTGCTCCCAGCTTTGTGGGAACAGTTTGGGGATGACCCCTTCCTGTTCCAACATGACTGCACACCAGTGCACAAAGCAAGGTCCATAAAGACATGGATGAGTCCTGACCTCAACCCCATAGAACACCTTTGGGATGAATTCGTCTTCTCGTCCAACATCAGTGCCTGACCTCACAAATGCGCTTCTAGAGGAACGGTCAGAATTCCCATAAACACACTCCTAAACCTTGTGGAAAGCCTTCCCAGAAGAGTTGAAGCTGTTATAGCTGCAAAGGGCGGGACAACTCCATATTACATTCATGTGCATGTAAAGGCAGACGTCCCAGTTTTGACCTGGCTCGCAGTCTCCGCTCTAATTCATCCCAAAGGTGTTCTATGGGGTTGAGGTCAGGACTCTGTGCAGGCCAGTCAAGTTCCTCCACACCAGACTCACTCACCCATGTCTTTATGGACCTTGCTTTGTGCACTGGTGTGCAGTCATGTTGGAACAGGAAGGGGTCATCCCCAAACTGTTCCCACAAAGTTGGGAGCATGAAATTGTCCAAAATGTCTTGGTATGCTGAAGCATTAAGAGTTCCTTTCACTGGAACTAAGGGGCCGAGCCCAACCCCTGAAAAACAACATCTGAATTCAGTGATTTGGAGGGGTGTCCCAAAACTTTTGGCAATATAGTGTATAAATAAATGTTGCTAAACCCATCTGAATGACCTCAGAATTAAACTGGATATTTTGTTTAAGAATAGCACATTGAAAATCTCAGTGTTTTAGAACCATAAATGTACGCAAAAACACAAGGCCCCGGTGCTGGTCCTGCAGAACCCCCGAGCCGAATGGTGTGTGTTATTTTCCCCGAACACACGTAACAGGACCTTCTCTTGTGAAATACGATAGGTTGAGAATGCTTGAGAGTTGAGCACTGTTATTTTCACTCTGTATTCATGTAAAAATGATTAGGATTGAAGTTTGAATGATGGGTTTCATCTCTGAAGCTCATCCACACGTCTGTAACACACACACACACACACACACTAACACCCCTCTCTCTGTGCAGACATGTGGAGGTCGTGGAAGTGGGTGACGAGAATGTGTAACGTCCAAGAGCTCCGCAGGCGGCTGCAGCAGCGGCGGAACAACAGTGGAGGGGACAACAACGTGGTGCACGTCAAACACAAACACTACCACAACGGGCACCTGAGCCCACGCAGACTCTAATTTACTTACACACACTCGGTAGTGGACATCTGGTCCTAGAAAGACACTAACAATGGTCTCAAAGCAGCTCTCAATCTCTCACACACACACACACACACACACACACTAATTGATGCTTCCCCTGAACTCACACTGACCGGTTTCTCCAAGGATGTGACTGTATTTAGTGCACAGCAGGACGGAAGTCACTGGACTTTGTGTGTTTTTATAAATGTGTCCACGAAGGTCCCGCGCAGGGATCGGACCCGACTTGCACTTTCTTTCCTGCCTGAGGTATTCCATTTTCTGATGATTAGACGTTTATTTTGCTTGCCGATGTCTGTTTTTACGAGTTTTTGTGCAGACGTGCTAGTTTTGTATAGTGCCCGGGGTGAACATACGGACATTACATATGCATTTGCATTTTTTAGGGGCTGATTTTTTTGTGTATCAGGGATAAGTTTTTTTGTGTATATTTTAGAGAAAGAGATAAAAATAACAGCATGCCCACACAACTTTAGTACTGTGGTGCAGTTTTATTCGTAATGTGGGGTGTGTGGGGGCAGGGTGGGGGGTATATTTTTGTGCATCAGCATGGGTGGGGTAGATCTGTCGCTGTACATGGATTTGTGGTATATGGACACGGAGACGTCTAACGAGTCCCGTTTGTATTTTCTAGTAAAAGTTTGTGGTGTTGTGGGATAATAATAATGTCTGCATCTTCGGCGCTGTTAAAGGATGACACTAGTGTAAGCTGTGGGGAGCGAGGACACACTCCTCTTCCTCCTCCTCCTCTTCCAACGTTCTTGTGCAGATGTATGTGCGTGTTCGATTAAACGGCGAAGTCAAACTGTGAACTCGCTCGTCTCTTTCTGATCGCTCCTGACTCAACACGCACTTCACACAATTAACGTACAAAAATTCGCCACTGCACACTTTTGTTTACGAAATCTGGATTACTTTATCCCGTCAGTTGTAAAACATTATCCAATATGTTAGACACATCTTCCTTCCAGGCTTCAGCATTATTTAACACAACTCACATGGAAACATTTTACACAGGCTCATTACACATTTAACACATCAGACATTAATTAGGACATTATTATTAGATTTTTCCCCCATTCATACCTTAATTCCGCTATCTGTTCCTCATTAATCACCCTGACACACACACCGTCCACAATGGCTCCCTATTTTTCTTGAGATTACATTTGAAGTGTAAAAAGCTTCTCTGCCGCGTGTTCACGTACTCTCCGAGATGGGTCTGGAGGATCAGTTTCTCTCGAACAGTGCTGGACACTTCACACAGGGAGCCATTGTGGATACGCACACAGGGTAACACGGATGTTTTATTGTAACGGATATCCGTGCAGATACACTGAGCTTTGTCTCCTAACTAAACAGAAATGCTGCCTGGGCTCAGCAGGGACTCTAGGTTTCACAACGCTCAGTAAATGACCCAGGATCAGCTCTTGAAACTTATACCGGTGTGCCATCTTTAGTGGGGATGTCTTTCTGTTCTGTGTGTCTAAGACCCCCCTCCCCTTCCAATGGAACAGTCCCTTTTTCTGCAGCACTGCTACCCCCCTCCTCTGCTGCTGGAATGGTAGAGTCCAGGGCCCCCTTTATAGGACACAGAACATCTTGTGCCTGTGGGGCTGAACCCGGAGGCAGGATGAAGCCCATTTTGGCACCTTTGCCCCCCTGGTGATCTGCAGAAGCGACACGGCCCTCGTTATCCAGAACGCCGTCCCCATGCAACCAGTCCATCTTCTGCATGTGCTGCCGGACAGCGTCATCCACACGAGCGTCGATCATGGCCTCGGTCAGAACACCGTCCTCAGAGGAGTACGCAGCAGCCTGGGAAAGAGATGGAGAACATGAGACATGTTACTGCCCTCTGCTGGTGATCACTCTCTCTTTCTCACACACACACACACACACACACACACTGCTGTCCTACTTTTAGATTATTTTGAGAAAAACACCATTAGCATCAGGAACACAAGATGTTTGAGGTGTCACTTTAATAAATGATGAGAAATGTGACTGGTATGGTTCTTCACCTGCCAGGCCACGCCCAATTTGGAAATCTCTCGACCCGACATTCCCTCTGTGCGCTTGGCGATCTCCGAACACTTCACTCCGTAGTCGAACTGCGCCAGCTTCAGTCGCCTGCAACACGAACACAGAGACGTCTCAACCAACAGCTGTGATGACTCGAGAGGTTTAACTCAATGTTAATAACCTGAGCGTTATAAAGACTCATGAACATGGTGTAAACACACACACACACACACACACACACACACACACGACCTCCTTCTTCCCAGACACATCCATGTGCTCTCAGCCAGGTCCCAGACTAAATAACACTCGTGTCTGCAAACATGGCCTCAAACTAACGTTCCGTGGTTCAGCCTGCACTCAGACCTTATTAAAACTTCCTTTAGTAGGTTTTAGAGTTTAGTCCTTCAGGTTTTATCGTGAACATCCTTGACCTGATAAACATGCTCCTCCTTTACTCCTCACGGTTATTAAGGAGCTCTCCAAACTGACACACTTTCCAGTTATCGCCCCACTCTTACACTCTACAGCGACTTATTTTCTGTTAGAAACAAACAAGAGCTAAGTGATCTCATGTAGGACCATGTGCTTGGACTTTAATTGATACACACATGTCTACAGATTAGTTTATCTTCAGCTAAAGATGAAAGCGTGCTCCTATTTTTTCCCTTATGTTTTACTAACAGCTTAACATGCATCGCATTCTTCACACATAGACCAGGAACAAGCGCCAGTGCTCAGTTATTGTCTCAGTGGTGTGTGTGTGGGGGGGAATCCTGTTTATTTAAAGCAGTTGATATAAATAGGCAAACAGGCGTGCACTCACTGTCTCCCCCCGGTGGCCGGCTCCAGGACATATCGGTCAAAATAAAGCCTGACCAGTCTCTCTCTCTCCTCAAGGCCAGGAAGAGCGAAGTTTACAATCTCATCAATACGGTCATTAATGGCCCAGTCAAACTGCTCGGGCTGGTTACTGGCCAAAACCAGCATAAACCTGCAAAACACACAGACCCAATAAACCTTCATTTCTACAGTTTATATAATAATCACTTCACTCAGTCAGAGCGTAGAGCAGAGGAGAAGTTTGAAACTGTGACGATGAAATGACCACAGTGTCCAAATGGGGCTGATGAGCTGAGATGTGTCTAGTGTGTGCAACGTCTCTGAGGACATGCCACTGTGGTCTTTCTCTCTCTCACACACACACACACACACACACACACACACACGTAGGTAACTATGCTAAACTTGTTAGCTCTTAGCTGACTAATTACATTAACTTTGTGGTATTGTTTTTCTGGTCTGAAATTCAATGTGTAATGTGATGCGTGTTATCAAGCTGCACTGTAATGTGTGTGTGTGTGTGTGTGTGTGTGTGTGTGTATGTGAACACACTTGTTGCTCTGCTCTCCGGTTCGGTACAGGAAGGCGTTCAGCGTGGCTCTCAAGTCCTCACTGATCTTCTCCTAAAAGTCAGAGAACAGGTGTTCAGTGACTGACACACAGGTACACTGTAAAGACCTGAACACACAACACACACTCCGACACTCACAGTGGATCTCTTGCGCAGGAAAGCGTCGGCTTCGTCCACGAACAGCAGCAGGCTGTAGGGAAGAGAAATGATGATGAAGGGGTGAAGTGAACTCTGCTCTTCCTAATCCACGACACTACGGCTTCTGTTCTCAGAGTAATACAGTTTATAAACCCATTTTTACACCCAGGGTTCACACTGCTGTACTGGTGTGTGTGTGTGTGTGTGTGTGTGTGTGTGTGTGTGTGTGTGTACAGCACCTGGCTGTAATCAGATTAGTTCCCATGTTCACAGGCAATTTATTGCCGTACAGGATGTGTGGAGTAGAGAGTAATGCCACTCTAAGAAGGTTCTTACCCTCGACGGCTGGTGCTGGCCCAATCAAACACTTTGTGCATGGCAGTTACACCTTCCCGCGCCATGGGGGCCACGTCTCCTCCAGTCATAATGGCGTAGTCCATCCCAGAATGCATTGCCAGTTTCTGCTCCAAGCATAGCAGCAACATCAGGAACAAGAACACAGTAAAAACATATTCTCAGATAAAAGAATTAGATTCATACCTGTTCTGTAAAGAACTTTACAACATAATATACAGTTTCCTCTGTGTGTGTGTGTGTGTGTGTGTGTGTGTGTGTACCTTGGCAAACAGTGTTTTCCCTGTCCCTGGAGGTCCGTACATCAGGATGTTCCTGTAGAGCCCTCGGTTCTGGCGGGTGTTCCGAGTCGCTATGGCGATGTCACGGACACGTTCCTCTAGCCTTGGCTGTGGAATACCGACACACACCGGTCACTTTCTCAGGTCATTAAAGAAATTCCATCATGTCACATTTTTAAACCTCGTGAAGGTGTTAATTAGAAGATGTGACGTGTATCAGAGCAAGAAACAGATCTGATCTAATACTCACACTGAGAACAACTCCTTCCAGAGCATCCTGAGGCTTACTCATCAACCTCCTGCTCGTCTGGGGAGAGAGGGGGGGAGACACGGGGAGAGAGAGAGACAGACATTAACTTTCCTGAAATAGAGACTTCAGAGTGAACATTATGAAATTGTGTGTATTTTGGCTGTTACCTTGACCGGGTGTTTAATGGCCTCCATCACCGTGATGCGTGACGTCTCCCTCACCAGAGAAGGCTTCCCGAGCCGAGCCTCGATGTATCTCCCTGCCACTCCTGTAGCGTTTCTCGCTGAGTAAACTCCCACAGCCAGCAGAGTCAGTCCTGCCACCTAGAGGTGTGGAGGAGACAGCACAGGGTAAACACACCAAATAACAGTAAGATTACACAGATATATGGTGTGTGTGTGTGTGTGTGTGTGTGTACACTTACTGTAGCAGTCACTTTGTCCCAGTCTGAGATGAAAGCCCTGAAACCCTCCCCAAACACAGCACCAGCAGTTCTGCAACAGAAGACCATCACACATCCAACAGTAAGCTCCTGTGTGTGTGTGTGTGTGTGTGTGTGTGTGTGTGTGTGTTAACATTTTCCATAAAGCACTGAGGATTCATTTCAGATTGTCTTTGGTGGATCGCTGTTTTCCAATCTGCAATATTTAATCACTGAAACACGTCAAACATGACCAAATGATATTATCTGATGCAAGTGTGTGTGTGTGTGTGTGTGTGTGTGTGTACCGTATGCTCTCCAGTACAGTCTGTCTGTGTTCAGCTGCTTTAAGGCGGATCTGTTCTCTGATGATGTCAGCGTTCTCCCTCTCCACCCGGCCGCGAGCTTTAGCCTCAGCCTCGATCCGCAGCATCTCATTCTTATGCCTCAACTCCATCTCGTGTTCAATGGTGGCTACACACACACACACACACACACACACACACACACACACACACACACACATATATATATATATATATATAAAACAAAGCCCACTTTTCACTTTTCACCTCTCACCACTGTGTCAAGTAAGGAGTGAACAATGCACTGAATGAGTGATGAGTGAAAGACTTTCTATGTGTGAGTGTGTGTGTGTGTGTGTGTGTGTGTGTGTGTGTGTGAGAGAGAGAGAGAGAGAGAGAGACAGTGAGGGACTCATACCTTTCCTCATGGCCTCTTGTTTCTGTACAGACTCCTCCTGTCTGCGAAGGTTCTCCTCATTTATAGCTTGCTGAAGGACGAAAAAAAGTCAGGGGTTTTTTATTATGTAAAATAGCTATAACGTGTGTGAGAGACAGTGACAGTGGTCAGAAAGCCGTGTGTGTGTGTGTGTGTATCTGTACCTGCTGTCGGAGCTGATCCTCATATCGCTGTCGAGCCAGTTTGTCCTGGTACTGAGCTCTCTGCGAGAGAAAAAACATGTTCTCATACACATACACACACACACACACACACACACATCTGTGCACTACTCAGGGATTGTTATGGAGCCTTGCTGTTTCTCACCGCTTGATTCTGTTTGGTTTCTTCACTCAGAGTTTTCCTCCTCTCCTCTGCCTGGATACGGATCTGATCCCCCTTCAGCTGCTCCACTGCTGCCTCGTACTCCTGATCTCACACACACACACACACACACACACACACCATCATAATTATGTTTCGACGTCATGTGCACATTTTGGGTACTCTTCCATGTCCTAAGTCATAATGATGACAAAAAAAATGTTCTCATATAATTAGGAAAAAGAAGGCGTGGCATCTGCAGGAGCTGCAACAGGCCAGAAACTTTACCTTTATCTTGCTCTGATATTCCAAATGCTGCGTCTGCTCTTGCATTCGCGACAGCTCCAGCGCCTCTTTGGCATGGCCTGCGGTTCGAAACACAAACAGTCTGTGGTCATTTCCATGTTTTTCCTCTTGATGAGGAGCAGACAGAAACATGATGCACGTGTTTTGTCATAAGCGTTTATTACTCTAAAGCCCGTTATGTGCGGGAAGATTTTGGCTGTTAAAGACAAAGACACACACCGTGAATAAATCTCGGCTTGAGGTGGAACGTGATAATATGCTCAATATTTTTAATAAGGGTGTAAACATCATCCTGAAGTAACCAAAGTGTAAGGTTAAAACCAGTTTACTGAACACACAGCAAGGGAGGCGAAGAGTCCGTGACCTTTGACCTTTTGCCCTTGATGGTGAGTGAGTACAGACTCTGTCCAGACATCGTCACCTCTTTCATCAGTTCATTCATAACTTACATCATCTGCTGCCGGAATGAATGAGAGACGAATCCTCGGTCTCCTCCCTCTCTCCCTCTCTCCCTCCATGTGTGCACTTTATAGTGGACGAAGTGAAGACTTCTACAGCACGAGCAGTGCACTACATGGAGCGCCTCAGCTTGCACGAGCTCCCTATTCTGTGACTCTGGAGGGATTAGGGACGAGGCCGCGCGCGTGTGTGTGTGTGTGTGTGTGTGTGTGTGTGTGTGTGTGTGTGTGTGTGTGTTTGCACACTTACGGGACCGATCGAGCTCCTTGGCGGCCTGTGCGGCTCTCTCCAGCCCGGTGGGGTCGAAGTTGCTCCATTTGTCCTTGGGTTTGTCTCCCCCGGTTCCCCCGGTTCCCCCCGAGCCCGCGGCCGGGGGGGGAGGAGGAGGCGGCGGTAACGGAACATCCGGGCTCGCGCCGCCGCCTTGTCCTTTGTTCAGGCCGAAGAGCCACGACATGTTTCAGGTTCTGATAATTCTCTCTTTCCGCTCCGTGTCTCCTGTCCCCGGTGTGGTACCGCACCGGACACTTCCTCCTTCACCAGCACGCGGGTGTCACGCCGGAGCTGTTTGCGCACGCGTCCCGTCAGAGCCCCGCCTACGAGCAACGATGTCTGACGGTGATTGGCTGCACCGGTGACGGCCTTACAAAATGAGTCGCTTTATCACCCACCTGTATTCCGACAAGCCCCGCCCTCGTGACCTGTGATTGGCTGCTGAATACGCACATAATAAATACAATTACTACACCCAGAGTTAAAAATATTAATAATATTAATATCTGAATTATATAACTTCTAACGTCTATTTTACTTCTAAACAGGGAACAGAAACGTTATTGCTGAATATGATGAAGTTCAGTTACTTCACATTTCAAAGCAGATGAGCTATATTGCTGAAAAATGATGAAATGTGTAGAGTAACAGTGTGAAAATGCAGTAGTGTAATGGTTCTCTGATCATGTCATATGGCAGCAGCAGCATCAGTGTGAGTGTACCCGAGCTGTGGGAGACAGAGATCAGACTTCTTCTTCATTCTGGCTGATCACAGACTGCATGAATGTGCAGCTGCACAGGAGTTCCTATTAAAGTGGACGGTGAGCATATAAAATATGCATAAATATCTTATTTTCAATATACTGAAGTCATATAATGAAAAAATAAAAACATTAATACCGAAAGTTCAACACGCCTTAAGATTGAGGATTATTACTTAACGATACAAAAAATGGAAGACAAAATGAATAATATCTAAAATAAAAATGTCGATTTTTAATATTTACTCATCATCCAGCTCATGTGTACAATCCAGGAGCGGAGAGTCCAGAGAGCTGAAATCATGTAACGGTGCTGTTCTTGACCCTCTGTAGCGGTCTTACGTCATATTGTGGGTGTGGCTTATTCTTGAGCTCATACTCCGATATTTTCATCCCACCCGTATTTATTCAAACCCCGCCTCCTACTCTAAGATTGGATAGCCACACAGAGGGCTCGGATTGGACAGTTTTAATCCTGAGGTACGGTGACCGCAGTGGAACAAACAGGTTTCAGAACAAAACCTAAAAGCTCATTAGCATTGTAATTAAAATTATGACCAAAAGATTTAAGCATTTTAAGATTAATATATTTTAATATTACTTATTTAATAATAATAAAAAGTTTAAAACCTGTAGATGTATTTTAAAAGTAAAAAATAACTCGTTTTCTGGTCCACAGCTTTTTTCACTTTATTTCTAACCAATAGTTTTGTTTGTACATACACACAATGAATAGTTTATATATACATACACACACTTTCACACTTTGTTTTGCTCAGTATGGCAACTTCTCTACATGATTTAAAACAAAAAAAAATCCTTTAAATGTATTTAAACTGGACTTTTAGCTCTGGACTTTTGTTTATATTATTCATTCATTCATTCATTCTTTTTTGTCTGCCGCTTATCCGATCACGGGGAGCCTGTGCCTATCTCAGGTGTCATTGGGCATCAAGGCAGGATACACCCTGGACGGAGTGCCAACCCATCGCAGGGCACACACACACACACACTCTCATTCACTCACGCAATCCCCCGGACAATTTAGAGACTCCAATCAACCTACAATGCATGTCTTTGGACTGGGGGAAAGGAAACCCGGGGGAAAACCCGGGGGGGGAAACCCCCACAGGCACGGGGAGAACACAAACCCCCCCAAAACCCACACACACACACACACACACACACACACACACCCCCCCCCGGCAGAGTTGGGAATCGAACCCCCAACCCTGGAGGTGTGAGGCAAACGTGCTAACCACTAAGCCACCGTGCCCCGCTTTGCTTATATTATTGTTTTATTATTTTGATTTTTATTCATTAATTATTTCTTATTATTTATACTTATTATGATAATGATAAATATAAAAAATAATTATAATTAATGTCAGAATGAGGTTTTTTTTAAATATATTTTTCTTGATTTTGTATTCAATGATGGACTGACAGACAGACAGACAGACAAAAACACACACAAAAATGCTGTTTTAACCAGAGATTCAGTAGGAAAAAGTTTATTAACATGAACATCATCAGGTCACTGTGTTTCTTCTACTTGTATATTTACACACGAGGCGGTTTGAACACTTTTCCTTCAACCCCCATGTTTCAGCCTCTGATGAAGGTAAAGCAGACGTGGATGTAGGATGATGTGAGCTGGTTCTCCATGTTCATCCACACATCTCCTTCACACAATGTAACAGGAAACCTGACTGATTGAGCAGCGAGTCAGTGGAGAAGCATGTCTGTGATTGGCCGTGAGAGCTGTCTGTCACTGTAACTGTGTGATGCGTGAGAATACACCTGGAGGCTCTTTCCCGTCCCCCAGCGCCGCCCGCAGACCCTCCTGCTGCCGAGCTCGAGACAGTGCCACCAGCGACTGGAAGGTGCGTGGCTCCGTGACGGCCAGGTCGCTCAGCACACGCCGGTTCAGCTGCACGCTGCACTGTGGACGGAGTTTACACACAAAACACCAGCCATTCAGCACCATTTACAGCTCATTTACATCTCATCTAAAGCTGGGTTTATTCACTCAGCCCCGGTTTAAGACTACTCCTCGTCGTACTGGATTAGAGTCAGACTGGTCAGTTAGAGGGAGGTTTAAGAAGCACTCACCTGCACGAGGTTATACATTAAGACAGGATATTTAATGCCGTGTTCCCGACACGCTGCAGCCACGCGAGAGATCCATAACTGCAGGACAGAAAACCAGATCCACGTCACCGGTCAGTAAAACCACCCCGAGTCTGTAGACTTATTACTCTGATTATTCCTGAACGTTATGATGAACAGTAATGGACTCTGGATGCACAGAACCAGTGTTTTAAAACTTATTCAGAAAGAGGAAGTGACCATGACGTCACAGATCTTACCGTCCTCATGCTGCGCCGCTTGGCTTTCCTCGCCTTGGAGGCGTAAACGAAGGCCCTGCGCACCGCACGCACCGCCAAGCTATAGCAGCGATTCTTCCTACCCCGAAAGTGCTGCAGAACATAAAAAACACCACAAAAACACAACAATGTTTAGATCTACAGCGCTCCATCCTGAAATATTTCACATCAACATCACATGAATATTTCACACCAACTCATCTGCAGCAGAGATCAAAGAGTCCCGAGCAGCTGCTGGTCACTACATTGCTGTCTCAGTAAATAAGAAAATAAATCAACCAATTCCTCTAGAATGCTGAGAACATGGAGAACAGTAGAGGTGTGTTCAACATCCATTCAAGAACATCCGTCTGTTTCATTTCCCCGTGTCCTGTCTTAGTTATATATGATTAAAATGACAATAAAAGCTTATTGGCTTGATAAAGTACAGTCAAACATCTAAAATCAACATTATTCACAACTCAGAATCTAGAGTTCATATGAGTCTGATGCTCGGATGGTGTGAAACACATCTGTTTAACATCTGTACAGTGGATCACATTGAAGACCTTGAAGTTTCTCCATGAACACCGCACTGAGGTCATGCAGGGGAACAGAGCTGCCTTCACAGTCATTAAAGCACAACAAAAACAACCCTGGGTGATGAATAAATAAATAAAACTCGTCATTAATGATTCAGGATAGAGAATTTAAGGCTCCATGTTAATGTTGGGATGTTGTTATATTATAATCGGTACATGATCGTGCTAATGATGTGTGGAACTCATGCTAGCGCTAGTTAGCTCATCTCCTCACCCGAGCGTGTTTTAAAAGCTCCTGAACTTTCCAGTAACGGTCTGGACCTCGGTTCCGGATCCAACACGATAAAGTCAGAAACACCATGATTTAAACACCGCTGATTTTCTGCACGAACACACACATACACACACTGCTTGATTTCTCTGTTTCTGTCAACGTGACTTTGGCAAGAGTCTCTCAGTAGTGCGCATGCGCGAACAGTAAAAGTCCTACCGTTACCGGAACTGAACAGATTAAATACCTGCATCAGCATCGATAACGTGCAATAAAATCGGATTAATATCAATAGTAATGTTACAAGAGTTATAAGTATGCTTCATTATTATTAGTAGTTGTTGTATTACATGGTTTTATTTTCTGATATCTGTAAATGTGTTTAAATAAAATTTTTATTATATATTGTTATTATTATATAAAACTAAATACAGCTTTTTTTCAAAATGACAAATTTAACAAGACGATTTACTAAAAATTGTTATTATTAAATTATTTACACATCGTTTGTTTGACTTTGTATTTGATGTTTTTGCAGTTTTGCAGTGTTTTTCCCCTTATTGTTTGAGTTGCAAATAATTCAGAGATTGAAAAAAAACTACGATATTTATTTACTACGATATTCTTTGCTATTAGTAATTAATTTAAAAAAATATATCTTTTCTAATCCTGTAATGAAGTCAGACCAGACATTTTTGACGACGTTTTATTTTAAATTAGTGACTTTCTCGACTGTCCGACAGTTCGACATCCAGCTAGTTAGGTACTTATATTCCTAATGACCCAAGTCAGTTCGTTAGTTATGTAATTAACCAGACTAACACTGATCTGAGATCAGCGTAAAACGGGAACCGGAGCTCAAGTACGCTTTAACTTTCGAATAGTGTCTGCGCATGCGTGAAACCTTCACTCGCGCTCATGCGCAGTGTCAGGGTTAGAGACAGGGTCAGTCAATGGCAGTTGTGTAAAGATGTCGGCTGTGTGTTTCTCCTTGAGGCGGTCCGGAGTAGCTGCGATGCGCTCCTCAGCTTTTACGGCGGTGAGAATTTATTCACAAGCCTTTTTTTGTCTGGCCAATAATTTATATGTTAAAAACATATTAGTGAAGTAAAACACAAAAGCGTATCTTTTTGCTTGTTGCATCAGCTAGCTCAGACTACTGTAGTTAGCGTAGCTTATCTTAGCATAGCATAGCATAGCATAGCATAGCATAGCATCGCGCTCTGACGTTAAAGCTGTCTTCACTAGTTAGCAAGAAATAGGCTTTTATCTTATCTCATTTCTTTTACAGTACGCAGATAAAGAGTAAAAGTCAAAGTCTACTTTTTATTGCTAATATAAAGCACATATTAGAGATATTAATCATGTTGTTCAACTGTTCTTGGCAAAAATGTACACTTTAGAGTGCTGAAGTGAAGCATGAACTCTTCTCTAACTCTGTGAGCTCATTTAGTTCCTCATGTGTTTTTATTATACAGCTGTTTCATTATTAATCATTATTTTTCGTCTAATGGTTTTAGAATGTTTAATCTTGTACTGTCAGTTTCTTTATTTTGACTTTCTTCTCTCTGATTCTGATGTCTCTCACTGAATATATAGCTCTGCCATTTTGCTTCATAGTTATTCGTGGCTTTTCTAGCTGTTCTGAGTGTTAGCTGTGTCTCTTCCTCTCTCTTTTGATCTTTTCAGTCAGTTTTTTTTGCAGCTCAGTGATTGAAGCTGATGAACTGATGCTGACCTCATGCTTTATTGTCCACACACTGACTAGTCTTGGTGGGATTTAGTTATGAAACGTGACTATATAAACATCTCACACACACACTTTCTGTCTCTCACTGTAAGTCGGTGTGTAACAGCTGTAGTGTATAAACAGGTCCGGGAGGGTTTGGGGAGGTGGACGCGTGTCTGAGACTGAGACTTCGACGACGACTTCTTTTTCTTCTTCTTGTTCTTCTTATTTCAGTGGTCTGATCTGATCTGAGCAGTGCCATTTACAGGTGAAGTAAAAGTGTGGTGCTGTTGTAGCTCTGTGTGGTGACGCACTGGTTTTTGTGTGTGTGTGTGTGTTGTGTTTTACAGACCGCTCGATACGCACAGACAGCAGCAGCCGCTCAGCCACGTATTAAGAAATTTCAGATTTATCGTTGGGATCCAGATAAGCCTGGAGACAAACCACACATGCAGACGTATGACATCGACCTCAACACGTGAGTGTGTGTAGTGTTCACGTAACAACACAAGCAACACACATCTCTTGATCAGCAACATTTAATGTGTTTCCCTTTCCATCCATCCATCCATCCCTCTCTCTCTCTCTCTCTCTAGCTGTGGGCCGATGGTGTTGGACGCGTTGATTAAGATAAAGAACGAGGTCGACCCAACTCTCACCTTCAGACGCTCCTGCAGAGAAGGTCAGACAATGCACACACACACACTGCCATTGTGTGTGTTGAGTGTAACAGTATTGTTCACTTTCTCTGACTTCACTATCTGTAGTGTAGCTGCTTAATCACCTCATCGACACAGCGAGTGTGTGACTAATACTTGTGGTGTTCAGCAGGACTCCTCTGTATGCTTCTGTATGCTAATGTATGCTAATACATTTGATAAATGTATGCTGATACATTTTTGCACACTACAAATGGACATGCTGCTATGTATATGGTTACAAACATATATGTAATGCACATCACATTCCGTCTTGCCCATTGCACATGTTTTTGTGTTCTGTCTTGTGTTCTTTTTGTACTTGTCTTTGCACTGTTTGCAAACTTCTGTGCTAGCTCTGTGTTGTTGGTTTTGTAATTAGATGTTGTGTGTTGTTTTAATGTGGCACCAGGGTCCTGGAGAAACGTTGTCTCATTTCACTATGTACTGCGTCAGCTATATGTGGCTGGAATGACAATAAAAGCTTCTTGACTTGACTTGACTCTGCTCCACATTGGGCCATTAGTCTGGTACAGTGTGAGGAATAGTGCTTTGGTGTTGAGCTGGTAGTCTCTCACACACACATATATTACTGACATCATAAAGCCTTTCAACTTTACAGTCATCTTATATAATACATCTGTCCATCACGTCCATCCATAGTCCATCGAGTACTAACACACTGGTCAGTCTGTTCATTATAGAGATTGTACATGATATTAAACTTGTTTATGTTGAGTGTTAGTGTGGATAGTGTTGTTCAGTGTGTGTGTGTGTGTCAGTCAGGTATCTGCGGTTCATGTGCAATGAACATTAACGGTGGAAACACACTGGCGTGCCTGAACCGGATCGACACTAATACCAGTAAAGTGACTAAGATTTACCCTCTGCCTCACATGTACGTGGTTAAAGACCTGGTACCGGTATGTATTCAGAACCAGCACCAAGACACTGTGTAAATAAGAATTATTTTATTTTTAAACACAAACATTTACACACAACTTTACTACAAAAAATACATGAGGCCCAGAGAAACTTCACACACCGAACTAACTTCACACTCCTCTAACTGATGACATTAAGGGTAAAACTTTCCCTTACATCCTGAAAACAGACACTGATATCCTCTCTCTCTTGCTCTCTCTCCTTCCCTCTCACACTCTCTCTCTCTCCATCTCCCTCCCTCTCCATCTCCCTGTCTCTCAGGACATGAATAACTTTTATGCTCAGTACAAGTTGATAGAGCCGTATCTGAAGAGGAAGGATGAGAGTCAGCAGGGGAAGGAGCAGTACCTGCAGAGTGTGGATGACCGACAGAAACTGGTACATAACATCTCGCATGCTTTTATTTTGAATGTTTCTTTGATATCTTGGGGTCGGGTTACACCTTTATTCGTTTATTCTTTTAGTCTTGCATGGATTTATTCGTGAGCATGACGTGGTCAGTACGTTTGTGTGATGTGTTTTTGAGCAGTTTAAAACCACATCAAATTATCAGCACCATCAAATGGCAGGAAATCGGTGTGTTTCCTTCACGTGTGTGTGTGTGTGTGTGTGTGCGCATTAGGACGGTCTGTACGAGTGTATCCTGTGTGCGTGCTGCAGTACCAGCTGTCCCAGTTACTGGTGGAATGGAGATAAGTACCTGGGACCCGCAGTCCTCATGCAGGTGAATGGGAACACCAGTATTTCTACCTCAGTACACTTTACACTCAGTTACATAAGAAAATGGAACTAGAGCTTAATATTCTTCATTCATTCATTAGGAAATGTGAGACATACAGAACACACTGGGCTTTACTTTGCACCGTGATGTCATTCAGCTTTATTTTCTACTTTAGAGACTCTTCAGAATTCACTTTCATATTTCTGATATTGTGTGTGTGTGTGTGTGTGTGTGTGTGTGTAGGCATACCGGTGGATGGTGGACTCTCGTGATGAGTACACACAGGAGCGTCTGGCTAAACTGCAGGACCCATTTTCTTTGTACCGCTGTCACACTATCATGAACTGCACCAAGGCCTGCCCCAAGGTACACACACACACATTCTCACACTGTTCAGATCTGCAGTCTGGTGGTCAGGCCTTGGTTAATTCTCCCTAACAGCAGCTCTAACAGTAGAGCAGCTGCACATCACAACTTTATATTAATGCACCTGTTCTGAGATGTTACTGTTTCCATAGTAACCATTCATTCCGATGGTAAAGTGTTCTGTGAGTAGATGTGGTTAGAGTTGTGAAATATATCTTTTATGAGAACTGAAAGTGTGTGTGTGTGTGTGTGTGTGTGTGTGTGTGTGTGTGGCCTGCCTGTGCACGCACGTTCCGCAGGGTCTGAATCCTGGGAAGGCCATCGCTGAGATTAAGAAAATGATGGCGACGTATAAAGAGAAGACGGCAGCCACTGCGTGATGCTGGAGAACTGAGTGCACTCAGAGAAATCTGATTGGTCACTTCATGGCCTCGACTTCCTTCTTCTTCACCTACACACTACACACACCCTCACACTCCTCACAATATTGATACATGATAAAACTTAACCCGTGCTGCATTCTTTCATCTGTTACAGGACCTATGAAGAAACAGTCAGTGTTTGTGTTTGTACAGGTGTGTGTGGGAGAGTATGGTGGGCTGAGGTTGGCTGTGGTCCAGTCTAACATATAATATTAAAACCCTTGTATCTATGAGCTGTATTGAATAAATGTGTAATAAATGTGGGAAGCCCACACCGCTGCAGTGGGTTGATTTTATTTTCTGGTGCAGTTCGTGCAGTCGGCCACAAGACGGCAGCAGACACTAATAACGCCATTGAGCAGTTATTGTTAAACATCAACAAACACATCAGAGCTGAAGAATTTCCTCTTCGCCTCAAGATCTAATGGAGATGTTCGCGTAAAGTTGTTTCATTTTAAAATGTCAAAATCTTCAGCAATACACTTCACTTATCTTGGATCATTTCTGCTGTAAAGACGTGTGCTATTGTGTGGCCTAACCTTACTAACCATCACTTGATCAGGAAACACTGACCCGGAAAGCCCTGCAATGCCCTGAAATGTAATTCACTTCTAAATTCTTATTTTAATTCTCTGGCCTCGTCACTGTAAAACACTCTCTATAAAATAAACTCTAGACCTAAAAGGATTCCCAAAACACAGTGCTGCAGTGTTCTGACCCTGGTGACCACTGAGCAGCTGATGTCTCCTGATCTCAGTAAGAGTTTGTGTTTAGAGTGTGGAATAGTCACAGTGAGCAAACCTTTAAACGGGAAAGCCCAGGTTCAGGTTTTAAATCAGTTGATTGATTAATCGGTTTCCAATCGGAGTCTGTCATTAGTGTATAATAACGTGAAGATAAAACACCGGAGGATTCAAATACAGATGATTACAGCTGTTGGTGTTGATTGGAAACTGAGAAGAAAATCCAATGTTTACTTTTTCTAAAATCAATTTAAAAATAAATTCTTCATTCCCCGAATAAAGTAAAGCTGCAGTAAATGGGGACGCGTGATAATTATCCAACATTTTAACAAAAACAAAGGGGAAAACTTTCTGGCTGCGGGGAAAGGGGGCGAGGCCGGAATCCGGAGCCAGTGGGCGGGGCTTGTGTGTGTCAATCACAGGCTACCGGAGCTGCAGAGCACTGGGAGAACTCGGCAGAAGTTGACTGGAAGGTAAGAGCCTTAAATCCGAGACACTTGACTTTAAAACGCTTTAAACAGCTGCACTGAGTGTTTGTGACGCCGTGTGAGAGACAGCGCGCTGTCGGAGCTCCGTGTGCACATCTCTCTCTGGAGAAATCATCCAGACAGAAGGGGCGACTTCTCTTACCCCCTAAAGTCCACTTTCCCGGTTCACGACCGCTTATAATGTTTGCTCTGACTTTTCTCCGCATGCACTGAGCTGAAATAACGAGATTAAAGTGTTTTCTGTGAGTGAAATGTGTCACGTGACCGCCTGTAACGTCCTGCTGAGAGATGAAGGGTGAAGTGGGTTCCGTTTATTACAGAGCACTGGGCGGTGAGTCGGTCCGTCCGGTTTATCGCCGTTTCACTGTCCGATATCAACACCTGCAACCTGCAAATGGGCTTTTTTAAAGTAAGGACAGAGTAAATGGAATGGGGCAAATATAATGAGTTAGTACAGGGGGGGGTGTGTGTGTGTGTGTGTGTGTGTGTGTGTGGGAGGTGATGCTCCACTCCAGGGAACTGAATAAAAGCTCAAAGCCAAATGACAGTACAATAGAGAGGAGGCAGCCAAGACCAATAAAATGTGTGTGTGTGTGTGTGTGTGTGTGTGTGTGTGTTGTTGGTCTGATGGGCATTAGAGTCACCCACTTAAGGAGATTTTGGATGAATGAAAGTTTGAGATCTTTGTGGATTAATGTTCATAATGAAGAGAAAACGTGTGTGTGTGTGTGTGTGTGTGTGTGTGTGTGTGTTGGGGGGAGGGGGCAGTGAGACAGAGGGGGACAGATGGGGGGGTCGTAATGGTTCCCAGATGTGGCTGTGTGAGCATGTGGTTTCCAATAGCCGCTATAATACACTACAGGAATGTGTGGCCTCCCCCACACACACACACACACACACACACACACACACACACACACACACACACACACACACTGATAGCAGCCTGATTAATGTTGATAAGGATTAATGGAAGTTCTGAACAATAAAATTGTCTTTATTTCCATTACGTAAGTTTGCATCCTTCATGTTTTCTAAATTAAAAGCCAAACTGTTAAAGTCAACCTTTTTGTTTATTGAAGTTTGTGAGTTGTAAAGTGAGAACACTTTAAAAGACAACAGACTTAAAGATAAAGCCAGTAGACTTCGAGATAAATAATACTATTCCTTCTCCTCTTTTATCTTATTTATCTTTCATTTGTTCAGTTGATTAATCATTACATTGATTTACTTGTATGTACCTCTTTGTTCATGATGATTAGAGCTGATCTGAGATCTGTGTTACTGTAACAAACAGAGTGAAAACAGCTTTAATCTGATCCCAGAGCAGCGGTGACTCTGTGGCAATTTAATGACCTCATCATCACGGCTTTAACACTGATCTAGGATCAGACCTGATCCCTGAAACTCTACTGAAGTTCTGCTGTAACAGGAGCGCACTGACTGTTCTCAGATCAGATCTCAATCTCACACTAATCAGCAGCCGTCTTTAATTCCACTCTGTTTGTTTCGGAAACAATGATGCTTGATATAACACACACACACACACACACATGTGGTTTTGGCTCACTGTACTTTGCTGCACTCATTCAACCTGGCAACTCTCATCTCATTACAGTGGAGACACAAGGAGGAAAAAAGACAAAGAGCAAAAGAAGGAGGGAGCAAGTAGAGAAAGCAGGACAAGGAGGGAGAGTGAGAGAGTGAGTGAGGGAGAGAGCCAGAGGGAGAGAGCCTGAGGGAGGGGACAAGAATCAGCTTTAGCGCTGGAATGCAGCCCCTGCTTTCAGTTCTCATTTTCAGTTTTCGAAGAAAGATGGAGTGAAGGAGGAAAAGAGAAAAACAGAAAGCGCACAACGAGGTTACATTCTTTCTGTCTTTTCTCTCTTTCTCCTTGTTCCTGGGGAAGAGAGAGAGAGTGAGAGAGAAATGAAGTAAAAGCTCAAACTGTATATGGACTGTTACAATATCAAGAACTATCTGACTGTTTCCATGAAAGTGGGTGGAGTCTCTGGAGGGTGTGGCATTGTGACATCATGTCCCACATGGCACGCTGTTAACATGAACATTTTGACACTGTGTAGTGCAGTAGTGTACAATTAGGACACAGCCATGGTGGGTTTTTGAGGTCTGTGATGATCGTGTCTGACCAATCAATAGTCTTCACTATATCTAGCTCCACCCACATCTTCATTATCGGTTCAGTTAATTACAGTGTAACTTGTTAGCAAATCATGGATTTATTACTCAACCACATGGTATATAATGGAAATCACTATAAGGTGCACTAGCGGAAGGGCACTGAGTGAGGAATGAAACCAGACCCATGCAGACGGAGTGATAAACCCCCTCTCTTTCACAGTTTGAAGAAGAGCAACAGACGTCTGCACCATGAGAGCCTGTGTCCTCCTACTGCTGGGGCTGCCTGGTGAGTTCACACACACACACACACACACACACACACACACACACACACACACACACACACACACACTCTCTCTTCTCATTCTCTTTCTCTCTTTGTAGTCCTGATGGCACAGCAGACGACTTACTTGGACTATGGAGATTCATTTGGTAGTAACAATCATGGTGATTATTATTATTATTATTATTATTATTATTATTATTATTATTATTGATGTGATTCAGATGATTATTATCATCTACACCAAGTCCATTATTTTTTCCCTCTGCTCCTCCTCCTGCTCTCAGTAACACTGCAGAAGGAATATTAACAAACTTCATTAAATTGTAAACTCCTTCTTGTGTCAATTTTGATGTTAAGATTGAGTATCTCACTCTGTGTGTGTGTGTGTGTGTGTGTGTGTGTGTGTGTGTGGGTGTGTGTGTTCCAGATTATGGCCACAGTAAGAGCAGTGTTTTGTATTCAGTTCTACACCACAGACCACAAACACATTGACTTTTCATCAAAATCCCGTTTTAAATCTGAACTCATTACACTGTGTGGAAATGCTGTTTGTTTATGTGTTCTGTGCAGATCCAGAGCTCACACCACAGCTGCCAGCAGGACAGATGGGTACACACACACACACCCACACACACACACACACACACACACACACACACACACACACACACACACACACACACACACACACACACACACACACACACACACAGAGATGTAACGCCAACCCTCTGTTGTGAATTACTACAGACAGAATTCTGGGAACTTTTTTTATCTATCTATCTATCTATCTATCTATCTATCTATCTATCTATCTATCTATCTATCTATCTATCTATCTATCTATCTATCTATCTGTCTGTCTGTCTGTCTGTCTCTTTGTCTATCTATCTATCTACATGTGTAAGAGAGGCTAGACACCAGGCATCATTGAAGAAGGAAAAGAGAAAATAAATAAACAAATAAATAAATAGACAGACAACTGGAGCTGGAAGTCTGGGTTTTGCCTCCAAAGAAAGAGGGGGAAAAAGTAAAGAAAAGGAAAAAACAGTGCATAGACAGGTGAAAACCAACCAATCAAATAAAAGGGGGGATTAAACTATAAATTTATGTGAAAAAAGTGAAGGTAGAGCCCCAATACCTGATGAAATTTCAAGGCAGAATTACAGATTCTTCTCCAGGGACAAACAGGACGTAATGTCTCTGAGCCACTGGGCGTGGGTGGGTGAGGTGGCGTCCTTCCACTTAAATAAAAAAGAACGCCTGGCCAGGAGGGATGCAAAGGACAATAGTGGACGTTTAGCTAGACGCCTATCATCCTCTCCAATGCAGCCGAAAAGAGCAAGCAGGGGGTCTGGTTCAAGATTGCAGTTCAGTACGTGAGACAGGGTTTGAAAGATGTCCCTCCAGAATTATTCTAAATTAGAGCAGGTCCAATATATATGAATGAGAGACGCCTCTCCACTTTTACACTTATCACAGCAGAGATCGACCTCTGGGTAGAAGTGAGACAGCTTAACTTTAGAGAAATGAGCCCTATGTACAACCTTACACTGTAATAGAGAGTGGTGGGGACATGAGGAGGGTGAGCTGACGAGCCGAGTGCCATGTATCATCTGACAGTGATAGATTTAGGTCTTTTTCACAAGCACTTTTAATTTTACTCAAAGTGGTGTAACTCAAACCCATTAATAAGCCATATAAAGTGGATGTTAGGCCTTTACGCAGCAGGGACAGACTGAGGAGATTATCTATAATATTTGCATGGGGAAGTTTGGTATCAAAGAACTAATGAAGTGTCTTATTTGCAATTATCTGAAAAAGTGAGAGGTGGCTTGGTGGTTAGCACGTGTGCCTCACACCTCCAGGGTTGGGGGTTCGATTTCCACCTTCGCCATGTGTGTGGAGTTTGCATGTTCTCCCTGTGCCTCGGGGTTTTCCTCCGGGTACTCCGGTTTCCTCCCCCGGTCCAAAGACATGCATTGTCGGTTGATTGGCATCTCTAAATTGTCTGTAGTGTGTGTGTGTGTGTGCCCTGCGATGGGTTGGCACTCCATCCAGGGTGTATCCTGCCATGATGCCTGAGATAGGCACAGGCTCCCTGTGACCTGAGAATAGATCGGATAAGCGGTAGAAAATGAGTGAACGAAAAAGTGAGATTTGGATAGATTAAATGTTTCAGATAATATTCATTTTTAATAGATTTTTTTAACCTCTTCTTCTTCTTCAGTGGTGCCGATATTTACCATGAGCACAGTTATACGTTAACGCTGTGTGATGTTGGAGATAACTGGACAGACATCATGTTCAACACGGTCCAGTTGGAATAAGAGAAACTCTCACGCAAGGCACCCTGGTGTTACTGTGACTCGGTCATGATGAGAGGATTATATCATTATTAACACCTTCATGTTGTGTTTTGTGTTTCAGCAGTGGAACTTCAGACGGAACCCACAGAACCCGGACCACTGGGTGAGACAGAAACATTAAAACACACTGATTATATCACACTCCTCGCCGTCACGTGCAGCTGCACCTGCCCACTAACACTGACACAAACACTGCATCATGAGTGAGTCGACTCACATGAACCTTGTTTGTTGATTGATTCTGAGTTGTTCATTAGCGTCAACAGTGATTCGTGTGTTTAGCTCTGCTGATTATTTGATCAAATTAAATCTAAAATAATATTCTGGTGATTACTAAACGATAGCAGTAGACAAGGCTCTAAAGAGGTATAAGAAGATATCTTTAGCACATGTTTAATCAGGTGGATAATCAGAATTTTCACCATTACTTGTGTCCAATGTGAGCGAATGCGAACCTTTTTTTTATCTTTTTTATGAGGGGTAGGACGATGACCTGCTATATTGGCGTGTTCACTTACGTTGATGCAGTTACTGCACCTCCCCAGCAGAGGGAGACAGAGTACTGTACAAGTTTATTTTCAGCGACATGGACTTGTTTGTGTAATTTGTGTAAGCAGAGAGCATTCAGGTGTGTTAGTACATAATGCTCACACCTTTAGTCCAGAAATGACTGTATAATGAATATAGTCTGCACTTCAGCGCTTTAGGAATTATAATAATCATAATAATATATTATTAGATAAAGTAATTGTGTGTGTGTGTGTGTGTGTGTGTGTGTGTGTGTGTTCAGACTGCCGTGAGGAAAAGTATCCCTGCACCAGACTCTACTCTGTTCACCAGCCGTGTAAACAATGCCTCAACAACATCTGTTTCTACAGGTGTGTACTTACACACACACACATCTCTCTTTCACTCTGAGGTCATACTTATTGTTTGTGTGTGTGTGTGTGTGTGTATGTTAGTCTTCGCAGGATGTATGTTATTAATAAGGAGATCTGTGAGAGGACTGTCTGTGCCCATGAGGAGCTGATCAAAGGTAAATAATCAGTAGATATGACGTGTACTTTCTGTGGTGAGTGTGTTTGAAGAGCTGATTAATGAAATGATGTGTGTAAAAAAAGACATAATTTACAGGCAGCTCTTCCCTTTAACATGAGTCTGTCTGTCTGTCTCTCTCTCTCTCTCTCTCTCTCTCTCTCTCTCTCTCTCTCTCTCTCTCTCTCTCTCTCTCTAGCTGATCTGTGTCGTGATCAGTTCCCACGCTGTGCTGTTGCTGCTCTGATTGGTCAGTGTGGCACGCTTGGGGGCAACTGTGGGAAAAGCTGTGGAGGCTGTTAAAGACATGCATCTGCACACGCACACGCACACACACACACACACACACACACACACACACACACCTCTGAACAGATACTGTTAACAATAAGCTACAGATGTCCCTCACGCTTGTAAACACCTGCTTGTTCGAGGGGAAGCTCGTCTTCACTCACTGACTCCTTCCTCATCATGTCTACATCTTCCTCGTGAATCCTCCACGTGTGTGTGTGTGTGTGTGTGCGCGCTTGTGCGAACGGTTTAGTTCACACCCTCGGCCGACTGTGTGTGTAGTGGAGAGGCACCGATGCTGTATAAATATAGTGAAGTGTGTCTCACTCCTGTCTGTGTGACCGGATGAATTTATCTAAACCTGTATTTACATTTATACTCCTCTTATAAATCCTTATGACTGTATGACGTCACTGGTGCTGTGGAACCCGGTGCTACGGAGGATGACGGAGAGCACAGGAACAGCTGGAGGAACTTTATTTTTAAAAACTTGTTACTGTAAAACTGTATCACTTTGTACTGTTGTGTATTTTTGTTCTGTTATGTTTGTTGTTGAGCTTGGCATATAACTGTGTTTATATACTGATCCCCGATCAGATCTATACCCAATTTTCACTGCTCACTCCTTTACTAGAGCAACAAACATGCAGTTTCATTCTCATGCTAATGAGGAATGCGCTACAGGACCTTCCTCCTGAGGCGTTATAACAAGCTGGTCTTCATGAATGCGGTCAGCATCGTGCCATTAAAGAGAGAAAACATCCTCATCACCCAAAATCCTGGACCTGCTCAGATTCTGCTCCGTCATAAAGTGTACGCCTCTGCAAATAAGAACCTAATAAACACTTTATACCATGAAACTGGACTGATTTGTGTGTTGCTCTCTGGTGGTTTGACGATATTGCGGGAATGTAAGCGGTGCACTAGGGTTACAGCCCCGCCCCCTTTTAGGAACCCGTCACTGAACATGGGGAAGATGTTGCGTGTCCTTACGGCAAACAGCTGTGTGAGTTTATTCTCCCAAAAGCAGCGGTGCAGAAAGCCCGAGTCTGCAGCAGCACTGATCCAGCTGAAGACGACGGTGACGTCAGGAGGAACCGAGATTCGTTAGAAGAACATGTCTTCACACTGGTTCACTTAGTTAATATGTGATTAAATCTGGTTCTACTGACTGAGCCGCAGAGACACACAGACCTCAGCACCTCCATCACACCTTCTCACTGTTACAGGCACCACCTCAGTATTCTTAAATCAGAGCCTCATATCAGCTTTAGCCATGTAGGTGCAGTATCTCTGCAGCCTGGAGCCAGTTCCACGTGGACCACACGTGTGACGTTAACGTGAATTCCTCCTGAAAGTCCTCCATTCTTCAGGAGCTTGGAAAAAGCTTCAGTACTCAGGTTTATTCACGTCATCCAGAATCCAACGCAACGCTTATCTTCTGCAATGTAGTGGTGAGAACACACGCTCTTGTTTTTTTTGGTGAATGAGAGTGCAGGTTCGAATCTGCCTTTTGGTGTGTTGAAGAATAACTAGTGGTGCTGTAGGAGTGTGTAGGTGTGATAGAGCTGCTACTCCTGTTGCTCTGTAGCTCAGCAGGTTGAGTCACTTGGCCTATAGATTAGTTAGATGGAAGCTCAAAACCCTCTGTGGGATGATGATGATGATGATGATGATGATGATGATGATGATGATGATGATGATGATGATGATGATGATGATGATGATGATGATGATGATGATTTTTTATTTATTTAAAAAAAAGATATAAAAACAGGGTGTGTATAAAACTCTGTCACTTTCTGCATGTTTGGAGCTGGATCTATCTAACTCTTTATCTATCGAGAGAGAGAGAGAGAGAGAGAGAGAGAGAGAGAGAGAGAGAGAGAGAGAGAGAGAGAGAGAGAGAGAGAGAGAGAGAGAGAGAGAGAGAGAGAGAGAGAGCATACTTTAAGCTTCTGAGTGGAATTAAGTGAAGCACAGTCCAACAAACAGAAACACAACACATTTGGCTATTTCTTGTTGGTGTAGTGGGCTAAGTGGGTGTTGTTGTTTTGGTGTGTAAAAGCTCAGGTTCAAATCCTTCTTTAGTAACTTTAATAAACATCAGTGCTGTTGATTAGCTAGGTGTGATGAATCTGCTGGTGTGTGGGAACGTGTAGGGTTCTGGATTTATGTGGTGTAGAGGTTAGTGCTTAAGTAAGATCTGTGTCTTGGTACCTGAAGGTCCACACTTTGGCATTCTTAAGAATATAAGTGATGTAAACAGTCTATGAAGATAATTTTTTTGTTTTTGTAAATAAAATTCTGTAGTGTAGTGGTTAGCGTACCTGTCACATATACAGTGCATAAAAGTTTGGGTTCAAATCTCCTTCTGGAAGCTTTAAGACTGAAAGACGATGCTGTAGCAGTGCATACATAACCTCGTGCTCACATTCTTTGTGGTGCAGGGGTTAGAGTGTGTGTTAGACTTGGGGTTGCAATGGTCCAGGATCAAGTCTGTCTTTTGATATCATTAAAAAATAAATGGCTTGTACACAGTATACAGATGTGATGGAGAGGAAGGTTACTGTGTGAGATTTGGTAGTGTAGTGGTTAGAGCAGCTGTCAGTGATATAGTGTGTGGGAGTTTGGGTTCAGAGCCTTCTTTTGGCACTCTTAAGAATGACAGGTGGCACTGTTGAAGCATACAGGTGTGATTAAGAAGACGGGGGGTATGAATGAGATTCCGTGGCACAGTTGGTTGAGACTGTGCGTGTGTGGCGCAGGAGACGAATGGTTCAGAAACCAGACAGAGCTAAAAATGCTCAGAGAGTACAAAAGGTCTGGGTGCCTCACAGAAGGGGTGGGCGAGGCAGTGACAGAGGAAGGGCGGTGCCTCACAGAAGGGGCGGGCGAGGGCAGTGACAGAGGGGAGGGCAGGCCTCACAGAAGGGGCGGGCGAGGCGTGACAGAAGGGGCGGGCGAGGCAGTGACAGAAGGGGCGGGCGAGGCCTCGACAGAAGGGGCGGGCGAGGCCTCGACAGAAGGGGCGGGCGAGGCCTCGACAGAAGGGGCGGGCGAGGCCTCGACAGAAGGCCGGCGGGGGGGAGGCCTCGACAGAAGGGGCGGGCGAGGCCTCGACAGAAGGGGCGGGCGAGGCCTCGACAGAAGGGGCGGGCGAGGCCTCGACAGAAGGGGCGGGCGAGGCCTCGACAGAAGGGGCGGGCGAGGCCTCGACAGAAGGGGGCGGGCGAGGGGTGGAGGAAGGAAAAATTGCAGAGAGAATAAAACAAGGAACGAGGCTTTTTTTTTTTTTGTTTATTTTTTTGTTTATTTTTTAAATTTAAGCAGTGCACATACTTCAGCCTGTTACTGGCCGCCCTGCACCTCTCCTCCCACACCTGGCTCTCCTCCACAGCCCCATGCTCACCTGAGCTTGCACACCACCAGGCTCGACCCAACAACCTCCTGCACCATAGGTGAGGGGCCTTACCACTGAGCCCCACAGTTACAAAGCTTTTTTTGTTGTGTTTGTCTCGTTGTCAAAACTTCTGCATTAAATTCTTTTTTCAAATGTCATTTATCTGTAATAGAAATTATTTAAAATGATCTTTCATCTGAAATAATTTCAGGTTCCTTGTTGCATTAAAATTATTAAAATTTATTCATTAATCAAGTTACATCATTAGAAAAGCAGACCACACAGCACACACACACACACACTTAGACAACATGGTATTAATAATACACAGTATGCAATTGTGAAAAAAAGAAAATATGGTGAGGCCAAGCAGAATCTGTCAGTGTTAAAATACTGTGTGATGTGAAAAACAACAGATGTGTAGCGCCCAGTTGTGAAGAGGGAACTGGCTTCATTTTCACCTGAGTGACAAAATAACACAACTCCACAATGTTCACTCTACAAGACACAAACAGAATATTACTAACAGTGACTAAAGGTTAGCAAAACCACCAGCTTCCATATGCTAAACTACACCTGAAGGAAAAGACTGGTCTTCACTGCACATTACGCTCAGGCGACCATGGCAAGATTAATGACATCAGAGGTGTGATAACACAAAGAAATAAACACCATTCGTGCACACACACACACCCCTGAGCTGGAAGCTGCCTGTATACGTGCTGATCTCAGGTCAGTGCTGTGTGAAACTCGTTAGAGGTTAAAGCTGATGTCTGGTCAGTGTGTGTGGGAAGCGGCTGACCTGAGATCAGGTTGCTCGGGGCAGAGACGGATGCCGGCGCCGCAACTCGTGCTGAAGCTGCTCCTTCAGGGTGGACACCTTAAATAGACACACACACACACACACACACACACACACATCAAATGACAACAGGTCAGGAAATTAGAAACTCGACAGTTTATCACTAGCAGTTCAGTTCAGGCTGAAGGGGCGGGCGAGGCCTGACAGAAGGGGCGGGCGAGGCCTCGACAGAAGGGGCGGGCGAGGCCTCGACAGAAGGGGCGGGCGAGGCCTCGACAGAAGGGGCGGGCGAGGCCTCGACAGAAGGGGCGGGCGAGGCCTCGACAGAAGGGGCGGGCGAGGCCTCGACAGAAGGGGCGGGCGAGGCCTCGACAGAAGGGGCGGGCGAGGCCTCGACAGAAGGGGCGGGCGAGGCCTCGACAGAAGGGGCGGGCGAGGCCTCGACAGAAGGGGCGGGCGAGGCCTCGACAGAAGGGGCGGGCGAGGCCTCGACAGAAGGGGCGGGCGAGGCCTCGACAGAAGGGGCGGGCGAGGCCTCGACAGAAGGGGCGGGCGAGGCCTCGACAGAAGGGGCGGGCGAGGCCTCGACAGAAGGGGCGGGCGAGGCCTCGACAGAAGGGGCGGGCGAGGCCTCGACAGAAGGGGCGGGCGAGGCCTCGACAGAAGGGGCGGGCGAGGCCTCGACAGAAGGGGCGGGCGAGGCCTCGACAGAAGGGGCGGGCGAGGCCTCGACAGAAGGGGCGGGCGAGGCCTCGACAGAAGGGGCGGGCGAGGCCTCGACAGAAGGGGGAAGGAAAAATTGCAGAGAGAATAAAACAAGGAACGGTGAGGTTTTTTTTTTTTGTTTATTTTTTTGTTTATTTTTTAAATTTAAGCAGTGCACATACTTCAGCCTGTTACTGCCCCCTGCACCTCTCCTCCCACACCTGGCTCTCCTCCACAGCCCCATGCTCACCTGAGCTTGCACACCACCAGGCTCGACCCAACAACCTCCTGCACCATAGGTGAGGGCCTTACCACTGAGCCACCACAGCCTGCATGGTTACAAAGCTTTTTTTGTTGTGTTTGTCTCGTTGTCAAAACTTCTGCATTAAATTCTTTTTTCAAATGTCATTTATCTGTTTAATAGAAATTATTTAAAATGATCTTTCATCTGAAATAATTTCAGGTTCCTTGTTGCATTAAAATTATTAAAATTTATTCATTAATCAAGTTACATCATTAGAAAAGTCAATACATACACACACACACACACACACACTTAGACAACATGGTATTAATAATACACAGTATGCAATTGTGTAAAAAAAAGAAAATATGGTGAGAAGCTCATGAATCTGTCAGTGTTAAAATACTGTGTGATGTGAAAAACAACAGATGTGTAGCGCCCAGTTGTGAAGAGGGAACTGGCTTCATTTTCACCTGAGTGACAAAATAACACAACTCCACAATGTTCACTCTACAAGACACAAACAGAATATTACTAACAGTGACTAAAGGTTAGCAAAACCACCAGCTTCCATATGCTAAACTACACCTGAAGGAAAAGACTGGTCTTCACTGCACATTACGCTCAGGTCACCATGGCAAGATTAATGACATCAGAGGTGTGATAACACAAAGAAATAAACACCATTCGTGCACACACACACACCCCTGAGCTGGAAGCTGCCTGTATACGTGCTGATCTCAGGTCAGTGCTGTGTGAAACTCGTTAGAGGTTAAAGCTGATGTCTGGTCAGTGTGTGTGGGAAGCGGCTGACCTGAGATCAGTTGCTCAGGGGCAGAGACGGATGCCGGCGCCGCAACTCGTGCTGAAGCTGCTCCTTCAGGGTGGACACCTTAAATAACACACACACACACACACACACACACACACATCAAATGACAACAGGTCAGGAAATTAGAAACTCGACAGTTTATCACTAGCAGTTCAGTTCAGTGTTTTTGTGGATTATTACCTGCTCTTCCAGTCCCTTCACTCTCTGACGGTGAGCTCTCTCACGATTGGCCAGCGTTCGTTCTGCCTCTCTCTGACTGGCTCTCAGTCGCTCCACCTCACGCTGATTGGCTCTCACAAGCTCTGCCCCCTTCAGGGCATCTTCACGCTCGCTCACACTCTGAGACGCCTCCAACTCTGCAAGCTGGGTCTGTAACATAAACTGGATATTTGAGCACAAACGCAAAAATTACAACCCTCTGTGTGTGTGTGTGTGTGTGTGTGTGTGTGTGTGTGTGTACCTGCAGCAGTGTGATCTGTCTCTGAGCATGTTGTAGTTCCTGCTCTGTGGTGCTGAGTGACTGATCCAGGCGTTCTTTCTCCACACACAGACGCATGCTGCTCTCTTCCATCTTCAGTTTCTGACGCTCCACCTGCCCCACACACACACACACACACACACACACACACACACACACAGTAATGAAAGCTCCAGTATTCCTCTATGAACTACATGGCAAACTACTCGGTAGCCGTTTTAGATAATACAGGGAATATCCAGTGCACCCTTAAATCCCACAATGCATCGCAAAACATTGTATAAAGAGCGTCCACCCCCCACCCCCAGGTGTGACTACAGAGCGTGGCTTATGCACTGAACAGGGGGTGTGGTTTTGTGATTTATGCTTTCAAACCTTCTCCAGCGTGTTCCTCAGCGCGTTCTTGTCCTTCTCCAAACGCACCGCCTGTCTCTCTGCATCCTTCTTCTCTGTCTCTAACAGAGCCACGGCTCGCTGCAGGACACACACTCGCTCCTCCACACACACACGCTCTGTCTGCGCCGTCTGCAGGGAGTGCTGTGCCTCACATAGAGCGGCTGAGCGCAGACGCAAGGCCTGCAGAGAGACAGAGAGAGAGAGACAGAGTTTATGAATGCGGCCTTCAGTTACATTACCTCTCACTCACTCACTCACTCACACACACACACACACACACTCACACACACACACACACACACACACACCTCCTGTGTGTCGGCGAGCTCTGTCTCCAGCTCTTGGCGCCTCAGTTGGCTCTGTGTGAGTTCAGCCTGCAGGTTCTGCATGCGCTCAGTCAGAGTCTCTACAGCATGTTTCCCCTCAGACAGAGATGACCGCATGCTGTCCACACGCTCCTGCACACACACACACACACACACACACACACACACACACACACACACACACATTCCATTTCTTTAGAAACATTTTTTTATTTAAAACAGGAAATGTTGACCGGTACACACACATTTCTAATCCCTCTCATACTTGATCTTAGAAATACAATATATTTAAAAATATTTATTCTTAAGTAACATGTTTATAATATGTGTGTATACTGTGAAGACTCTGTCTGTCTGTCTGTCTGTCTGTGTGTGTGTGTGTGTGTGTGTGTGTGTGTGGAGTTGTCTGCACCTGTAGTTGTTTGCGCTCCTGCTCGGTGAGGGTGAGGTTTTTCTGCAGTGTAGCGAGTCGCCCCTGGGTGGCGCTGTGAGCTGTGTTACTGTCCTGCAGGCTCTGGCTGAGGCTCTGAGCTCTGTCTCTCTGAACACTTTCCATCTCCTGAGCTTTACTGAGCAGAGACGACACTCTCTCCACCTCCCTCTGTAACCAGGAGACACGAGCCTCTGTCTCCACCACCTGCACTCTCACACACACACACACACACACACACACACACACACACACACAATATCGCATTCACAAACTCACATCTCACCTGATAAAGTGATACAAGAGTAATCTGTGTGTGAGTGTTACCTGTGTGTGAGTGTTACCTGTGTGTGTGTTACCTGTGTGTGTGTGTGTGTGTGTTACCTGTGTGTGTGTTACCTGTGTGTGTGTGTGTGTTACCTGTGTGTGTTACCTGTGTGAGTGTTACCTGTGTGTGAGTGTTACCCGTGAGTGTTACCTGTGTGTGAGTGTTACCCGTGTGTGTGTTAACTGTGTGTGAGTGTTATCTGTGTGTGTGTTAACTGTGTGTGAGTGTTATCTGTGTGTGTGTTAACTGTGTGTGAGTGTTAACTGTGTGTGAGTGTTATCTGTGTGTGTGTTACCTGTGTGTGTGTGTTACCTGTATGTGTATGTTACATGTGTGAGTGTTACCTGTGTGTGTGTTAACTGTGTGTGAGTGTTACCCGTGTGTGTGTGTTAACTGTGTGTGAGTGTTACCTGTGTGTGTGTGTTAACTGTGTGTGAGTGTTACCTGTGTGTGTGTGTTAACTGTGTGTGAGTGTTACCTGTGTGTGAGTGTTATCTGTGTGTGAGTGTTACCTGTGTGTGAGTGTTACCTGTGTGTGTGCTTACTGTGTGGGAGTGTTGCCCGTGTGTGAGTGTTACCTCTGTGTGTGTTAACTGTGTGTGAGTGTTACCTGTGTGAGTGTTACCTCTGTGTGTGTTACCTGTGTGAGTGTTACCTGTGTGTGTGTTACCTGTGTGTGAGTGTTAACTGTGTGTGTGTTAACTGTGTGGGAGTGTTACCTGTGTGTGAGTGTTACCTGTGTGTGTGTTAACTGTGTGTGAGTGTTACCCGTGTGTGTGTGTTACCTGTGTGTGTGTTAACTGTGTGTGAGTGTTACCTGTGTGTGTGTTACCTGTGTGAGTGTTACCTCTGTGTGAGTGTTACCTCTGTGTGAGTGTTACCTCTGTGTGAGTGTTACCTCTGTGTGTGTGTGTTAACTGGGTGGGAGTGTTACCTGTGTGAGTGTTACCTGTGTGTGTGTTACCTGTGTGAGTGTTACCTGTGTGTGAGTGTTAACTGTGTGTGAGTATTACCCGTGTGTGTGTTACCCGTGTGTGAGTGTTAACTGTGTGGGAGTGTTACCCGTGTGTGAGTGTTACCTGTGTGTGTGTGTGTTACCCGTGTGTGAGTTACCCATGTGTGTGTGTTACCTGTGCACCACTCACCTGTTTGAGCATGGTGTCGTGTCGGTCCTGAGCACTTTGAGCTTCTGTCTCTTTCTCGGCGAGACACACTCGTAGCCGTTGGATCTCTCCTTCTAGGCTCCGCCTTCCAAGCTCCACCCTTGTAGCTCGTGACTCGGCTCCTTCTAAGGCCTCCCTTAGCTTCCGGCGCTCTGCCTCCAACCTCACCTCACCTGCCCTGAGCTTATTGCACTGCTCCTGTATGTGTGTGTGTGTGTGTGTGTGTGTGTGTGTGTGTGTGTGTGTGTGTGTGTGTGTGTGTGTGTGTAGACAAAAACATATTTAAACATTACAAAAATACACAAGATTACTCTATCGCTCTTCAGTTGTCTTTCCAGTACAGTGTGTGTGTGTGTGTGTGTGTGTGTACCTGAAGGTGTCTGCGTTCCATCTCTGCACTCTGCAGTGTTCTCTCGAGCTCTTTAACACGTTCAGTGAGTGTTCTCTTTTCTCTCTCTCCTCTCCTCACCGCCTCCTCCTGCTGCTGCAGTAACACCTGACTGGAGTTCAGTCGACTGTCCACACTCCGCTTACCTGCACGCACACACACACACACACACACACACACACACACACACACACACACACACACACACACACACGCAAATTAGGCAAACACAAAAAATCAGACCGAGTTCTTCCAGAACATAAGCAGACACACTTCAGCATCAGTTACATTAGCAACCTGTGTTTGTGTGTGTGTGTGTGTGTGTGTGTGTTTTACCTTCCTGACACTCCTGCAGTGTGGTGTGAAGTTGAGTGACACGGTTTTGAACAGAGTCTCTCTCTCCTTTAATTTCCTCGAGCTCTTGCTGCAGTGCCCCCAACTGGCTACGTGCCTCATCCTACACACACACACACACACAGTAATTAATAAACAGTAATTAATAACAGTGAAGAAAATATTACACACCAGCAGTGTCAGACATGGAAACACTGAATAATGGGTGTGTGTATGTGTGTGTGTGTGAGCACCCGTTCTCTCTGGGCTTCTCTGAGCTCTTGCAGGAAGTCTCGAAGACCACTGCGGAGTGTTTCTGGGTCAAGGTCAGGCTGCATGAGAGAGATGGGCATGTCTCCTCTCTCAGGGGACAGGGGACGAGACACAGTCGTGTTATCGGGGCTGGACTTACTGGATTTGTCCACAACATCTGAGACAGAGAGAGAGAGATTCCTCTTCAGTGGAAATCTTGTTCATGAAGCAGTGATATGAGCTCTAAATAAAAGGTTTGCTGTGTCTGGGGATCAGTCACAGAAAGAATCTAGAACATTTTTTGCCATTATCTCCTCACCTTTAGGGGGCGACAACGAGCTGCGTAGAGGAGACACGCTCCGGCGGCGGGGCATCACCACAGAAATGAGTGAGGAGTGGGCGGAACCTGTAGGGCTGCGTCCGCGTAAGCCACGCCTCCCGGCACCGATACCCAGCGTTCGCGTAAGTGCCGACTGCAAACTGGCCAATCGGAACTCGAGATCACGTCGCGCGGCCTCAGAGCGCGTTAGCTCAGCTTCGGTAGCACCGAGGCGTCCCTGTGCCTCGCTGAGCTGCAGCTGCACCTGTGCAGACGCTTCAACGTCGGACTGCGCACGCAGACTCAGGTTCCTCAGTTCATCCTGCAGCTTCTTCTCAGAGCC
>JAUCMX010000023.1:19724771-19732271 GCA_033459395.1 Hemibagrus guttatus | reverse complement strand
TGTGTGTATATGGTGTATCTGGCACATTAACCTCTCTGCAGTTGGTAAGTGAAGGTCTCACACTCACTTGTTCTGAAGATTTCTCCAGCAGAGACTGCTCCAGATCACTGCACTTCTTCTTATACTGCAGAACCTGAACACACACCAACACACACCAACACATCACAGTGTAAATGAATACTGTTACAGTGTGACATGTGAAGGAGTTCAACTGTGTGGAGAGAACATGGATGAGTGGATGGAATGAATGAATGAATGGATGAATGAATGAACGAACGAACAAAAGAATGAATGGATGGATGGATGAATTAATAAATGAACGGATGGATGAATGAATGAACAAAAAAGAATGGATGGATGGATAGATGAATGAATGAATGAATGAATGAATGGAGGGATGGATGGATAATTGGATGGATGGATAAATGTATAAATGATTGAATGGAGGAATAATTGGATGGATGGGTGGATGAATTAATAAATGAATGGAGGATAGAGGAATGAATAGATGACTGAATGAATGGATAATTGGATGGATGGATGGATGAATGGATGGATAACCTTGGCCTGCAGTTTCTGGACCAGTTGCGCTTGTCTCTGCTGCCCCTCCTGGTAGGCAGTGAGTTTGCGTTTGTAAGCATTTTGTTCTTCATCTAAACGCCGTCGCAGCTCCACCACCTGCTGAGACAAACTCACACACTCCGGAGAGTCGCTGTCACTGACCCCCGCCTCCAAACGCAAGGCCTGCTCCAACTAAACACACACACACACACACACACACACACACACACACACACACGGCTGCAGGGTCAGACACTTCCAGTGAGAGAGAAATTTTTATTTCTATAAGCATCACACATTCTGTCTGGAATTATCATGACAGGTCAAAGTTACTCTTCTTCACTGCATTCATTAAAAAAAAACAATGATCATGTGATAATACTGATATTATTTTTTATTACACCAGAAGTGTGTATGTGATAAAAATTTAAAGCATTTTTCTAAAAATATGAGGTAATTATTAATTCAGTTCAACTTTTATTTGTATAGGGCTTTTAACAATGGACATGGTCTTAAAGCAGCTTTACACAAGTATAAAAATATTGAACAAAAATGACCAAGTTTCAAAATAAATTTAGATTTATCCCTAATGAGCAATAAACAAAAGAACCTTTCGGGTTTCTAACACTTTCTGAGAGAAGATGAAGATTTTTTTTCTGCCACTAGAAGAAACGTTATTCTTTTTTTTGCACTCCTTTTTACTAAATTCAATCCCAATTCTCCAAGAAGAAAAGCAGCTAAACAGGAATTTCAGAGGCATCGCCATGGAAACGCCGTGGCGATGATAAACACACACCTCAGTCTCCACTGGAAACACTCAGGACCCCGACTGGGGCATCTGGTGAAAGCCTGCAGGAATTTACACCTGACACAATATGTGGAAAAGTAAACACTCCACACACACACACACACACACACACACACACCGCAGGACCACTTGGAGCAGTACTCCAAGACTCATGTTTACATTACAATAACAACAGGACCAGAACAGTAATCTAGTGCAGTTAGACAGCACCACAGATCTCTACAGAAATGAGCTACATGTCCATCATGAAATAAAACACCTAGTGTTCTGTGTGTAGTGACCAGTGGAAATCTGATGTTCTGTACACTCTGTGTGTGTGTGTGTGTGTGTGTGTGTGTGTGTGTGTGTGAGATATTCTGTATTAGGTTTGGTGTATATAGCTGTCACTACACTCATACATTCACCTACTGAGCTACAAAACAACAAGTAATCGTTTATTTTCGACATCCGTCTGAGACACAGACACCGTTTCAAGCAACAAAACGGTTTCCTCTTCTGCGGTCATCTCTGACCTTTCATTAGGAAGAAAATTAAAGTGTGGTGAGTGTACGTAGCTAGTCCAGCTGACTAGCCCTGAGCTACTTCAAGTTCTTTATTAAATTTTATATTTTTAACCTAAATATCTTTGGCCTGTGTTTGTCTGCATTATGAATCCCATAGCAGGACCACCTAAAGCCCTCAACTGTCCTGTTTACTGTCTCCAGGGGCAACAAACACCATGGCAATGAGCCACTTCACTTCATTCCATTCCACATTACCAAGGAAATAAGCTGGACCCCCTCTATCTCTTTTTCTCTCTTTCACACACACACACACACACACACACACACACACACACACACACACACAAAAAGGAAACCCAGGCTAAGAAACCAACACAAATGCTGGTGTGTAACCAAAATTCCCCCTCAAACATGAATTGATTCCATCCTAAAACACCTCCACACTCTCTGAAGGAAAGCACTGTGTTTAAATAGTCAATCATTGATCGTGTGTGTGTGTGTGTGTGTGTGTGTTATAACAGACAGGAAATGCAGCATGACACAACTATAAAGTTTCTTCACGCAGTGGCGTTTTGGTTAACACTCTGATCAGATTTACAGCCTTACACTGATTTGTGTTTTCGGTTTACTAACAGAATGTGTGTGTGTGTGTGTGTGTGTGTGTGTGTGTGTGTGTGTGTCCTCTGACCCTCTCACTGATGGCGCTGTATTTGATGGCCAGCTCATCGCGGTCAGCGCGGCTGTGGGCCAGCAGGTCCTCCAGACGACTCAGTTCACTCTGAAGGACGCGGTTCTCCTCTTCCAGAGACAAAACTGAGGACATGCTGCTTGCTGCCAAGAGACAGACAGGGAGAATAAAGACTGACCATACTGATTATACTGACCACACACACAGTGGGACAGAGCTGAAGTTACGTACTGTTCTCGTTCAGGTTCTTGGTGACAATTTCTCTAACACGAGCTGGTATGCAGGTGGCCGGAGCATCAGGGGAGGGGCCTCGCACTGTCAGTTTCTTCTCTTCAGATAACACACTCTCCTCCAACTTCTAGAAGTCATCACACACACACACACACACACACACGGTCACAGCACAATCTCACGCTCAATGAGGCCTTATCCTGTATTTTATTTAAATGATTATATACAACTAATGTAAACAGTGCACATGATGTTGAACTGGAGATTATAAGTGTCCATTACTTTCTAGCTACAAAGCTAAAAAATAAAGCTACAGAGTAAAAGGACAGAAGCAAACATCACGTGGTGATCATGTCTCAGCTGACTGACCATTCGGAGTAAAGATGGATGCTCTGGATTTATCAGTATTTTTATAATATTAGAGTTAGTATTATATCCCAATGGTTATCAAAGTGTTTCACTCTGATCCAGGATCAGCTTCTGCTCTTCTTCACTCAAACATAATCTAATCCTAATTATAATCCTGATGCTCAGAAGCGTTGAGTCTGGTCTGGGATCAGTGTGGAGTGTGTAGAGTGTGAGGAGCAGGTGGCATCACAGCGGTGGGGTTTATATTTAGAACAGAACATGGAGAGGTACAGCGAGATGGGACAGGACACACACACACACACACACTAGACACACACACACCGAGCAATTACATCATCACAATAATACACACTGGATACACTTAAGACATCTGGAAAATTAAAGGACCACGTTAGACAGTGCTGACACTGGAGACTCCTTCCAGAAATGTTACAGAAATGTCAGGAAACCACCATCTCCAAAGTCCCCGTGAATCAGCAATTGCTATGGAAAGCATTAGAAAAGTGCATTAATGTAAAGATGATGTGCAGCTGCACTACTGCTGTTAGAGAGAATTAATCAACACCTGACCACCAATCAGAGTCCAGAACTCAGCACTCAGAACTCTAGAACTCGGAACTCCAGAATTTAGAACTCAGAACTCCAGAATTTAGAACTCAGCACTCAGAATCCCAGAAGTTAGAACTCAGAACTCCACAATTTTGAGCTCAGAACTCAGCACTCCAGAACTCAGAACTCCAGAATTTAGAACTCAGAACTCAGCACTCCAGAACTCAGAACTCCAGAATTTAAAACTCAGAACTCCAGAATTTAGAACTCAGAATTCCAGAATTTAGAACTCAGCACTCAGAACTCCACAATTTAGAACTCCAGAATTTAGGACTCCAGAATTTAGAACTCCAGAATTTAGAACTGAGAACTCCAGAATTTAGAACTCCAGAATTTTGAACTCAGAACTCCAGAATTTTTAACTCAGAACTCCAGAATTTTTAACTCAGAACTCAGCACTAAAGAACTCAGAACTCCAGAATTTAGAGCTCAGAATTCCAGAACTCAGAACTCCAGAATTTAGAACTGAGAACTCAGAATTCCAGAATTTATAACTCAGAACTCCAGAATTTAGAACTCAGCACTCAGAACTCCAGAATTTACAAATGAGAATTCCAGAATTTAGAACTCCAGAATTTAGAACTGAGAACTCCAGAATTTAGAACTCAGAACTCAGCACTAAAGAACTCAGAATTCCAGAATTTAGAACTCCAGAATTTAGAACTGAGAACTCCAGAATTTAGAACTCAGAACTCAGCACTAAAGAACTCAGAACTCCAGAATTTAGAACTCAGCACGCCAGAATTTAGAACTGAGAACTCCAGAATTTAGAACTGAGAACTCAGAACTCCAGAATTTAGAGCTCAGAATTCCAGAACTCAGAACTCAGAATTCCAGAATTTAGAACTCCAGAATTTAGAACTGAGAACTCAGAATTCCAGAATTTATAACTCAGAACTCCAGAATTTAGAGCTCAGAATTCCAGAACTCCAGAATTTAAAACTCAGAATTCCAGAATTTAGAACTCAGAACTCCAGAATTTAGAACTGAGAACTCCAGAATTTAGAACTCAGAACTCCAGAATTTAGAACTCCAGAATTTAGAACTCGGAACTCAGCACCGCAGAACTCAGAACTCCAGAATTTAGAACTCAGAATTCCAGAATTTATAACTGAGAACTCAGAATTCCAGAATTTATAACTCAGAACTCCAGAATTTAGAACTCAGCACTCAGAACTCCAGAATTTAGAACTGAGAACTCCAGAATTTAGAACTCCAGAATTTAGAACTGAGAACTCAGAATTCCAGAATTTATAACTCAGAACTCCAGAATTTAGAACTCAGAATTCCAGAACTCCAGAATTTAAAACTCAGAATTCCAGAATTTTAGAACTCAGAACTCCAGAATTGAGAACTGAGAACTCCAGAATTTAGAACTCAGAACTAAAGAACTCAGAACTCCAGAATTTAGAACTCAGCACGCCAGAATTTAGAACTCAGAATTCCAGGTTTATAACTCAGAACTCCAGAATTTAGAGCTCAGAATTCCAGAATTTAGAACTCAGAACTCCAGAATTTAGAACTCAGAACTCCAGAATTTAGAACTGAGAACTCCAGAATTTAGAACTCCAGAATTTAGAACTCAGAACTCCAGAATTTAGAACTCAGAACTCCAGAATTTAGAACTCAGAACTCCAGAATTTAGAACTCCAGAATTTAGAACTCGGAACTCAGCACCGCAGAACTCAGAACTCCAAAATTTAGAACTCAGAATTCCAGAATTTAGAACTCAGAACTCAGCACTGCAGAACTCAGAACTCCAGAATTTAGAACTCAGAACTCCAGAATTTAGAACTCAGAACTCCAGAATTTAGAACTCAGCACTCAGAACTCCAGAATTTAGAGCTCAGAATTGCAGAATTTAGAACTCAGAACTCCAGAATTTAGAACTGAGAACTCCAGAATTTAGAATTTAGAACTCCAGAATTTAGAACTCAGAACTCCAGAATTTAGAACTCCAGAATTTAGAACTCCAGAATTTAGAACTCGGAACTCAGCACCGCAGAACTCAGAACTCCAAAATTTAGAACTCAGAATTCCAGAATTTAGAACTCAGCACTGCAGAACTCAGAACTCCAGAATTTAGAACTCAGAACTCCAGAATTTAGAACTCAGAACTCAGAACTCCAGAATTTAGAACTCAGAACTCCAGAATTTAGAACTCAGCACTCAGAACTCCAGAATTTAGAACTCAGAACTCCCGAACTCCAGAATTTAGAACTCAGCACTCAGAACTCCAGAATTTAGAACTCAGAACTCCAGAACTCCAGAATTTAGAACTCAGCACTCCAGAACTCAGAACTCCAGAATTTAGAACTCAGAACTCCAGAATTTAGAACTCAGCACTCTAAAATTTAGAACTCAGAACTCAGCACCCCAGAACTCAGAACTCCAGAATTTATAACTCAGAACTCCAGAATTTATAACTCAGAACTCCAGAATTTATAACTCAGCACTCAGAACTCCAGAATTTAGAACTCAGCACTCAGAACTCCAGAATTTAGAACTCAGAACTCCAGAATTTAGAACTCAGAACTCCAAAATTTAGAACTCAGAACTCCAAAATTTAGAACTCAGCACTCCAGAACTCAGAACTCCAGAATTTAGAACTCAGAACTCCAGAATTTAGAACTCAGCACTCTAGAATTTAGAACTCAGCACTCAGCACCCAAGAACTCAGAACTCCAGAATTTAGAACTGAGAACTCCAGAATTTAGAACTGAATACTCCAGAATTTAGAACTCAGAACTCCAGAATTTAGAGCTGAGAACTCCAGAATTTAGAACTCCAGAATTTAGAACTCAGAACTCCAGAATTTAGAACTCAGCACTCAGAACTCCAGAATTTAGAACTCAGAACTCCAGAACTCCAGAATTTAGAACTCAGCACTCCAGAACTCCAGAATTCCAGAATTTAGAACTGAGAACTCCAGAATTTAGAACTGAGAACTCCAGAATTTAGAACTCAGAACTCAGAACTCTAGAATTTAGAACTCAGCACTCCAGAACTCCAGAATTTAGAACTCAGAACTCCAGAATTTAGAACTCAGCACTCAGAACTCCAAAATTTAGAACTCAGAACTCCAGAATTTAGAACTCAGCACTCCAGAACTCAGAACTCCAGAATTTAGAACTCAGAATTCCAGAATTTAGAACTCAGCACTCTAGAATTTAGAACTCAGCACTCAGCACCCAAGAACTCAGAACTCCAGAATTTAGAACTGAGAACTCCAGAATTTAGAACTGAATACTCCAGAATTTAGAACTGAATACTCCAGAATTTAGAACTCAGAACTCCAGAATTTAGAGCTGAGAACTCCAGAATTTAGAGCTGAGAACTCCAGAATTTAGAACTCCAGAATTTAGAACTCAGAACTCCAGAATTTAGAACTCAGAACTCCAGAATTTAGAACTCAGCACTCAGAACTCCAGAATTTAGAACTCAGAACTCCAGAATTTAGAACTCAGAACTCCAGAATTTAGAACTCAGCACTCTAGAATTTAGAACTCAGAACTCAGCACCCCAGTACTCAGAACTCCAGAATTCCAGAATTTAGAACTCAGAACTTCAGAATTTAAAACTGAGAACTCCAGAATTTAGAACTCAGCACTCCTGAACTCATAATTCCAGAATTTAGAACTTAGCAGTGTTGAATAATAAGAGTATAATCACATAATATGAAGATTATTACAGAGTTTGGGTCCTGACGTCACAGTGTGAGACAACCGCAA
>JAUCMX010000023.1:19719771-19722271 GCA_033459395.1 Hemibagrus guttatus | reverse complement strand
AGTGCAGTGCAAAGCGTCAGATGCAGTGGTGTAAAGCACGCCGCCACTGGACTCTAGAGCTGTGGAGACGTGTTCTCTGGAGTGACCAATCACGCTTGTCTGTCTAGACATCCGATGGACGAGTCTGGAAGGAGTCTCCAGTGTCAGAGGGTTGTAACAGTCAGCAGGTTGGGAGTTACAGGAATGTCTTCAGGGTAGTGAGGGTGGCCATGTTGTATATTTATAGTCGCCACAATGTAAGTGTTAAAGGTAATCATAAAGCGTTAAAAATACTTAATTAATAAATGAAGTTGTAATCGTTGGCAAATTGTTGCGGTACGAGAGGAATAAAACACTTCCTATCACACTGCTGTCTGTAAACATAAAGAGAAGTTGTGTGTGTTCACAGTAACTCTGCTTTGTGTCCACCACACCACAGCCTTGTTCATTTCTGATAACAGCACAGTGTTTTACACTTTATCTGTCTGTCAGAGGTTTGACCAGAACTCTGACCTCACATTCATCAGAGCAGCTATGAAGTCAGTGTAGTGACGTCATCGTAATGAATCTCGACTTAGAGTTATTCGGTAGTGTTTAAAAATAACACGCTACTAACTTAATATATGTATTACTTTAACCTTTTTCCATCACTACTAATAAGCTAACCTAGCTGCTAGCCGAGTCCACAGCTCTTATGAATGCAAATTAAAGAGAAAGGACGATGACGTCAGAAGGCGTTTAAATTGTAACGGTTCTGGCGGTTACGGAACATCGTAGTTCTGCACTCCGTTACTTCGTAACCATGGAAACTACGAAGCTAACGCTCATTCATCATCCGCTGGTGTGTTTATATGGCTGGTTAGCATCTTTAGTTAGCACTGATTTGTAACAGGAGTCGAAACTCCGGTTTCATTAATAAAAGTGAAAGTGCTGCGGGAGAACCACTTCCTGTTGCGTGTTGTCTCTAAAGCACGCAGTACAACACGTACCTTCTGTTAGAAAAAAAGAGTCTGTCCGACATCTTCATCTCACAAACACATTCCGTTTAAAAGAGGCGGACTTGGAGATGAAAATAAAAGTCGTTCACTGGAACATATCGCTGTTTGGATGCGTATTTCCTGCGGGGTTTTCTTCGGGGTGGGACTAACATCACTCGGAGATTTACTGAGGACTAAATCAGTGCTCATTAAATCCCGGTGTCCGGAATCATTTCACTGAATCGATTCTTTTGAACTAAATCGTTTTGATTCACTTGATTCATCCAGAAAACCTTTGGCTCAAACCGCATATTTTTGCACTTTTCTGAATGATGTTAGAATTTACAATTGTCTAAACCATTTATGCAGGGGAAAAACAACACAAACTTTCATTTAAATGAAGTTTGGAACAAAGAACCCCTTTTTGTCAGAAATTGGAAGCTAGTAAATAACAGTGAGACAGTGCTAACATCAGCTAGCTCTGAACTCTGACACTGTAGATTACATCTCTTTGTTTTAATGACAAGCACAAAACATCTGAATTTCATGGATTTCTTTTGTGAAAATAAATCATTAAAAACGATTATAAGTCTGTGTAGATAACTTGTCATTTTTACAGCAGCTAGCATAGCTCGGAACACATTGCCTGATTAACAATAAGGATTAATTGCTAATAATGCTTGCTATATATGGAAATTATTTTGTGTAATGTTTTTTTTAAACACAAACCTACATAAATTAGAAATCTGGATAGTTTATAATAAAGGATAATTATCAAAATCACACTGTTTTAAAGAAATATAAATTTTTGGGGATATTTTATGATCAGAGCTAAATGTTGCCCAGAAACAGCTTAGTGTAAGATTCTTATAAATCATAGAAATATTTAGCCTGTTAACAACCAAACATATGCACAAAAACACACACTCACTCAAAGCCAATTTTAGGTTGTTAAGAACAAAATTAAATCACCAAGAATTCTAATTAGAAGTAAATTAAATTAGAGCAATCAGAAGTAAAGTGGTCAGTAAAATTGGAACAGAAACACAGCAATAAACAGAGTTATTCCATGAGATCGGTGAGAAACTGTACAGGTTCAGGGTTTTGCAGTGGATCACAGTGATTATTCGTCATTACCGCTCCACAGGAAAGCTAGATGATGTAATGACTCAGATATAAAACAGACTTTCTTTAGTCTCATGGGACACAGGTATAAAATCTCACTCACCCTGAACTGAGAGAGGAATAAACTCCTGCTGCAGAATATTAACTCCTACACGTACGCCATCACACACAACACAACGCACCATGGAGACAGTTACACACACACACACCTCCATCAGGTCCCCACTGAACACCTTCACACACTTTAGCTTCCTTAATATCTCTATGACAAACAAAATAAATCACTCTTTTAAATTTAAAAAGAATAAAAATCTTATCAATATCTGTAAAAATATACTATTACACATGTGACTAAACTCAATTTCTCTTTATTAAAGCAGTTCACGTGTGGGGAAAAAAAATCAAAATTTATGTATAGT
>JAUCMX010000023.1:19694854-19719271 GCA_033459395.1 Hemibagrus guttatus | reverse complement strand
TATAGGGATGGTCAGAGGGAGTTGCACTGTGTGTTTGTAGACTTGGAGAAAGCGTGTGACAGGGTGCCAAGAGAAGAGCTGTGGTACTGTATGAGGAAGTCAGGAGTAGCAGAGAAGTATGTCAGAGTGGTGCAGGACATGTATGAGAGGAGCAGGACAGTGGTGAGGTGTGCTGTAGGTCAGACAGAGGAGTTCAAAGTGGAGGTGGGACTGCATCAGGGATCGGCTCTGAGCCCCTTCCTGTTTGCTATAGTGATGGACCAGTTGTCAGAGGAGGTCAGACAGGAGTCTCCTTGGACAATGATGTTTGCAGATGACATTGTGATCTGTAGTGAGAGCAGGGAGCAGGTGGAGGAAAACCTGGAGAGGTGGAGGTTTGCACTGGAGAGAAGAGGAATGAAAGTCAGTCGTAGTAAGACTGAGTACATGTGTGTGATTGAAAGGGAGGGAAGTGGAACAGTAAGGTTACAGGGTGAAGAGGTGAAGAAGGTACAGGAGTTTAAGTACTTGGGGTCAACAGTCCAGAGTAATGGAGAGTGTGGGAAAGAGGTAAAGAAGCGAGTGCAGGCAGGTTGGAATGGGTGGAGAAAGGTGTGGGGAGTTCTGTGTGAGAGGAAAATATCAGCGAGAATCAAGGGGAAGGTGTACAGGACAGTGGTGAGAGCGGCCATGCTGTATGGTTTAGAGACAGTGTCACTGAGGAAGAGACAGGAGTCAGAGCTAGAGGTAGCAGAGCTGAAGATGTTGAGGTTCTCTTTGGGAGTGACAAGATTGGACAGGATTAGGAACGAGTACATCAGAGGGACAGCTCATGTTGGACGTTTGGGGGACAAAGTTAGGGAGGCCAGATTAAGATGGTTTGGACATGTTCAGAGGAGGGAGAGTGAGTATATTGGTAGGAGAATGTTGGACATGGAGCTGCCAGGCAGGAGGCAAAGAGGAAGGCCAAAGAGGAGGTATATGGATGGAATTAATGAGGATATGAAGCTAGTGGGTGCAAGTGTTGAGGATGCAGAAGATAGGGATAGGTGGAGAGAGATGATTCGCTGTAGAGACCCCTGAAGGGAAAAGCCGAAAGAAGAAGGATAATTAAAGCACTCTGTGAGAGGAGCGTTAAGTATATATTACATTTCCTATTACCTGTGCTCTGTTGAGTGGGCGTAGCAGCCGGCTGGGCGGAGTCAGGAGGAGGAGAGAGGAGTCCACCGCTTTTCGCACCAGGAGGAGGTGGGAGCAGACCCCCAGCACCAGCAGGACGTGACTTAACTCCTGCTGTGTCCTTCTTCTTTATGTTCTGAAACAGAGAGCAACGTGTAAGGCACTCAAGATCATCTTAATATTTATAACTAATAATTCTGTTTATAACTGTGCGATAGTCCTGTTTTACAACTGTGTAAAAATTCTGTTTATAACTGCATAATAATCCTGTTTATAACTGTGTAATAGGCCTGTGTATAATTGTGTAATATTCCTGTTTACAAGTGAATAATAATCTTGTCTATACCTGTGTAATAATCCTGTTTATAACTGTCCCATTTACAAGAGTGTAATACTTCTGTTATAATTGTGTAATAGTTCTAATTATAAGCAGGTAAAAGTGCTGCGTATTATTTAGGATTCCCCCACACTGCCTCTCTCAGATCTTTCCGCACTCATTTCTGTAGATTTGGTTTTGGATGATTTTTGTAGTTAATTTAAAAGAATCTTTCACATTTTAGTTTTAAAAAGAGATTAAAATCTCAAAAAGTTTTGATAAGGTGTCAGTAAACCAGTAAGGCTCATGCTCTGTGTCTCTCTCACCCCGAGGCTGATCTTGATGGTCTGACCCTCTTTAAAGCCAAGGTCCAGTTTAGGAGCTGCGCTCTGATTGGCTTCCTGTTTGGCCAGTTCACCTTCCTGTTTCACCCACCTGAGAGATGAGAAAAAAGAATTAAGCGAAATAAAGCGACTTTGCATTTAAAGTGAAGTAAAAACTCAAAATCAGTCGATCCAAACCGGCGGAGGTGAGCAGAATGTGAACTCCGCCCACCTCTGCTGTGATTGGCTGGTAGAGATACAAACCGTCACACTGACTCACTTAAAATGATCCTGCAGGGCCACGTTGAAGTCAAACGAGTCCCCGCGGTCCGCGAATCCGAGCCCAATGAATGCGTGACGTCCTGAAAAACCAACACAAGACAATGTTATTTACACTGAGATTTTACCTCTTAAATATTTTAAAAGCTTAATCATTAGAGTATCATAAAGGTCATGAGTGAAGTAACGGAGGTGGGGAAAAAAAAGAGCAATGGAGAGAATAATAAAAAGAGAAAGTGAGTTCTCATGAATAATGAAAAAACATTAAAAATTAGTGTTAAACATATAATAACAGTGTTATTACCGTTCCCATCTTCAATCTTGATCACAAAATAGCGACTGGAATCTGTTACAGATTCTACAGATGCACCGGGGTACTGATCTACTGGAGCCTGTGCAAACAGCTCACCTGCGCACACACACACAGAGTGCCTAAGCAAACTGACAACTCTCAAAAAAGAAAACACACACACACACACACACACACACACACACACACACACACACACACTGAGTACTTAGGCAGAAAACTGACAACTCCCAAAAAGACACACACACACACACACACACACACACACACAGAGTACCTAAGCAGAAAACTGACAACTCTCAAAAAGACACACAGACAGACACAGACACACACACACCAGTGTTCTTGTCCTCCAGTTTAATAAAGGCAGTTTTGGCCTTCGCCGTGATCTTCATGCGGCCAGTCCAGGCCGGCTCGTCCAGCTTCCAGTCCGCAGCACTGTGTGATACAATATACACACTAATCAAATTAAAGCAGTAGTATGTGACTTTAGATTTATTAGCATTATCTCGTTTTCATATGTGGCAATAATGCTAAAGATAGACGTTTGTTTGGAGTTCTTTTTATCCTGAGACAGATCATTACAGATAATTGCAGTCTGATGTTTGCATCACGTGATCATCGGATTATTTTAAAGAAGTGTCAATAATGCAGATTTTCTATTATGTATATCTGTTATATATCTTCATATCTGTAGCTGATAAATTACAATTTAATATAGGTTTATTTATTTAGTCATTCAGTACATTTTGTCTGCTCTATAAAGCCCCAGTAATTACACAGTAATGAAGGGTTTAATGGCAGCGCCGTCACACTGTACATCCGGGCCACCGTACTCCGTCAGGTCTCGTGCCATTAACAGTCAGTTCCCGATTTCGGCTGGGATTAATAAAATAATTTACACAAACATTTTTAGTTGATGTTCAAAGCGAAACACTGGCGTCGACACCCAATTTAAAGGCAATAAAAACCTGTTTATAACCTCACACCTGACTTCGACACCTCTTGCCTTGTCAGAGTAAAAAATAAACGGCAATTAGCAGCAAGCTAACACCACTAAAGTGAAATTCACTTTCACATGCGCGCTTTTTATTTATTTATTTATTTATTTATTTTTAAACAAATATACCGTTATGCAAATTTAGCTCGTACACTAAGGCACAGCGACCCAATCACTAGGTTTTATTACTCCATGAATTAGCATATGTATGATCGTCCCGGAACTTTGACATCCGTACACCCGAGCTCGAAATCCCCTCTGAGGGGGGGAAAGTATCGTTAATAAAGTTGTTACGATTCGTTATACTCACCGAAATCCCCGATTAGAAGCCCGTGGAGGAATCCTGTACACGTGAACCTCCGGTTTCACGCAAAGAATCGACTCGTACGTGTCGTCCGCCATCCTGCTGGTTTCCCAAACTTTCGGTGAGCTCACCTGAGCAACAACAGCGACGAACTGTGCGAGACACTTCCGGTCTAAAACCGAGAGCCGACAAGTACAAAATAAAAGTCCCAGGGCTGCGTTTGACGCATGGAATTAAATAAGAGTCTAAAAAAGAGCCCTGTGTAGTGTACTTATTTATATTTGGGATTGCATGAGACAGTCTAAAATATTTAAAAAAAAATTTGGTAAATGTATAAACTAAGCAATGATGATGATTATTATTACACATTTTCCTACATTTGTGCTTGCAGTATTTGCAAGAAATAACACATTACAAAGAATGATTTTAGCACTTCCCTTGTCTGTAAGTTCCTCTAGAACTTTTGTATACTATGTTTGATTTGTAACACATCTGCTAAATACATCGATCATATTTGAGTTCAAAAAGCATCGCACACATGACTAATGAAAGAGTTAAACAAGGTATTTAAGCTAAAGGCACATTGACCATAGATGTTTTATTGTGTCTGTGGGGATAAGTGGTCATTCAGATAGTAGAGCATTAGTGAGATCAGACTCGCTGTTGGTGAGGAGGTCTGGGGTCAGTGAGTGGTCAGCGGGGTTGAGTCAGAGTCAGGGCTCTGTGCAGGACACTCCAGTTCTTCACACCAACCTTCACCTCCACACCATGTCTTCATGGAGCTGCTTTGTGCACAGGGACATTTTTGTGCTGGAGCAGGGACTGGACTCTGGGTTCCTGTGAAAGTGAAGTGGAACATGCTTCTGGCTTCATGGTATAAGAGTTTGGGGAAGCGTTTGAGGGACAGGAACGGATATACTTTGGGCTGTATAGTGCAAGAATGTGCAGGACAAATCACATACGATTAGTGACGCAAAGAAAATGAAGAAAGTGATTAAACTCCAGAATAAAGTTTATTTGTGAGCAGACAGATGGAGCTTGGAGAACATGAATGTAGAGAGAAATCAGACAGGAATGTCTCATCACGTTAAAACATTTACAACACACCGTAAATAAGGCAAAGGTCGTGGGAAATAAACAGTTCCACAGAAGCACAGATCCTCCTGAAGGACTTAATTACTGTGTGTGAATCACCGCTAAACCTCTTCAGCGTGTGAGAGTCCGAGACAGGAGCAGCAGAGAGCTCCTGACTCAACACCGCTGCGTTAAACCACAAACTGGATTCTAGGGTTCTGCTGTACAGTTAAGGGTTCTCAGCTAAATAAAACAACTCTTTCTGATGTTTCGATTTCCGTTGACATTCTCAATCTCATTCCACGTCAGAGCTCAGAGAGTTCCTCTAGGATGATCTACAACCGGAGAAGCGGTAAGGGTTCGAGATTTGCTCTTGGCACGAGGGCAGTGCTTTCAGATATCTTCATTTGGTTCTATGGAAAAAAGTCAGTGCGGAGATGCAGGAATCAGCACTAGACTCGGACTTGGACTCAACAGCGTGTGTGTGAACACATCAGAGCTCGGACAACTAAACACTTTAAGGTGACAGTAGAAACAAGTCTAACAACAAGAGCGTAAATATACTTAATACACAGTCTGCATGGGTTCTGCTCTGAGTGTTCGGTCAGTTACAAGGAAGTGAAAGAGGCTTGTGGAGGTTCTCTGCAGCAGCGACTTCCTGTGTGTGATTAACACGTAACATGTTGTCCTTTAATCCCGGTGCTTCATTAAAATGAGGGGTGAAATGGATCGTCATTTATTTTAAGAAGACTTTCACCGAGCTAATAGATGTATTTCCTTGCAAGCACAGCACTTCAGAATCAAAGCCCATGGCCTATACGAGAGCGACTGAAATACGGCTTAGAGCTGTAAACAAACATCTAAGCATCAACAATGGCTCTACACACACACCTACACACACCTAATAGTGCTTTCTGTCAACAGATGGCTTTCTGTGAGTGTGTAACTCCATCACACTCCACTCTCACGCCTCATCATCTGTTTAAAAACACACAGAGTTTATGTTTAACAGAAACACCGCTGGTTGATGGTCACTACGTCTTCATAGCACTGAGGACCGAAAGAAAAAAAATCGTCCACTCCGGCTGCAGCACTACATTACAGAAAGTCTGGAAGAATTTTTTTCTGGTGATCTTAAAAATAAAAATTTGTTTTCTCAATTTAAAAAAAAAAAGGTCTTTATGGTGTTCCTGTGATCCTGCAGTAACTACATCCTGTTCCTGAAGATCACGATCCATCTTCGTGAGCCGCAAAGCATCTAAGCAACTTCTCTTAAACATCACATGGTAACCACTGAAATGTGAAAAGGTCTTATATATATATATATATATATATATATAAACAAACTGCACTGTTCAATCTGCAGACACATGAACTATTCCAGTCTCACTGAAATTCACACAGAAATACATATATTTAAAAAAATAAAATAAAAATACAAAAAAGAGGCAGAATAATCAGACACGTTTCCAACTGTCCTCCCGATTCCTGTACCCTTTTTATGATATTATTGCTGTGTTTGAATTTTACTGTGTGTTATTACATCAGACAGTAATTTAAAGTGAATTCAGGCAAAAAAATGAAGTGTCCACAACATCCACTTTCCGTCTGACTGTAATAATCTTTACTTTAAGAAGGGTAATGTAGCTAATGTACAAATACAGCTATTTGTTTATCATGACGTGTGTGTGTGTGTGTGTGTGTGTGTGTGTGTGTGTGTGTGTGTGTGTGTGTGTGTAGAGAGAGAGAGAGAGAGAGAGAGAGAGAGAGAGAGTATCAACCCACTCGTTTTGTGGACATTTCATCTTTTGACAAACTTTAAAGCCTCGATCTAAAAGAGGCTCGGTTCGGTGCCCAATCATTTCTCACGTCTGTGTCATCAGTGTAATGGATCTTACAGGGGCTTTTTTGTTTTCTGGAGGTTTTTCTTGCACCCTTGTCCACCTCCCCTCATCCAGCTTCTTCTTCAGCTCAGCTGAATTTTGTTGGACTGCCCTTTCGAGGCCGAGTTGACATCACAGTACATGCTGGGAGCTGAAACTTTCCAGAAGGCACTGCGGCCTTTTCAAAAGGGCAAGGAACCTTTTCAAAAGGGCGAGAATATATATATATATGGGACTTTGGATGAGCTCCATATTGTACGCTGAAACTTACTGAACTGAACACCAGGAAATTAGCGCACTAGTCAACGAACGAGTTAGCGAGCTGCTACGACTCTGTAGTGTTTACAGGAGGAGGCTCGGCTGCACCGTTCACGCACGTCCGAGTCACTAGGGGAAGTCAACAAGGGCGCTCTGAGCTGTATCGGAACACTGCGGTGATTCCTGCCTGCACACCAGAGAGTGCTACTGAGAGACTCACAGCACACACACCGAGACAGTGATCACACGGTCGTCACGTCCTCCCTCACTCAGACAGAAAAGAGGAGACGGATGAGAGATCTTGACCAAAGCGACTCTGCTTTTCTTTATGTCCTCAGTGCTGGCCGTCTCTCTATCTGCTGAGGCGGAACCCTGCCGTGCCGTCCGGCCCCCGGGGCTGCCGAATAACGTTACTCTTCCACTGAAGAGATTCTGAAGCCGGCCTAAAAAGAGAAAAACAAAGATATCATCAAGATAAAAGCAATATTAAAAGGCAGTTAATATACAAAAAATTCAGCGCTTCTATACAGTGCAACACTGCTGAATCTGAAGAAATCATGAGGTTACAGGAAGCTGCACAAGCTCAACAACGCGACCCCTGCTACTGCACAAGGGTTTGCCCCACCCAGTTTGTTGGTGGGGCGGGATAAACGTGTTCTGCAGAGTATCTGATTGGATGCAAATCAGACATCATCTAAAACCCTAACCCTAGACTGTAGTCTAACTGGAGGCCAACAGCCAGTAAAACAACAGAAAGTCTCACACGTATTCATGTCTCACCTGTCCGAGTCTTCTCGCTCCCGTGCAGGTTCTTCAGCACTGGCACTACCCAGAATCCTCCTCCGGGCCTCTGCGTACTCGGCCTCTCTTTGCTTCAGAGATTTGGGCTGCTGTGCAGGGCGGATGTTTACACCCTGCGTGTTTAGGACACCGTTACAGGGAGGGCGCTTCAGGATACGGATCTGAGGAGGCGGAGCTGCAGGCAGGGATTCGTCCTGAATCACCACGCCCGTCTTCACAGGTACACTTCTGATAAAGTACAGAACAGAGATTAGGGTTTTACCCGGACTGCAGAAACACGTCTTCAGAGCTACTTACTGAGATTTCTGACTGATTTTCAGCTTCGCTTCGAGTCGCCTGTCGATTTCCTGCAGACAAAATACAAGTGATTCAACTGGCTTTAGGACCCGGGAACTCCCAGTTACAGTCATTAGCCAGTTAGCTCAAACCGACATGCTAGCGTATGCTAAGTGACACGATTAAAACAAAAAACATAAATATGTGTTTTAAAGACAGAATATATCCACAAATATGCTAATATAATTTTTTTACACATTGTTTTGCGGTTGTAACTTATAGTAGATATTCTCTGGATAGTAGTAAACCTAGGCTAGTCGGCTAAGCAACAGATGCTAAACAACCATTAGTTGTTATGACAAATAGCAAGCAGTAAGGCCCTGTGAGCCTCTACACAACAAGCTAATGTAGCTGCTAATATCGTTGTAAGCGAAACGTATTCCTCTAAACTGAGTGCCTTACTCCGCTATCCGCAGCTTCTTCCCAGTTATCGGACACGTCTTCGTCCTCCATCATTACTTAACGTATAGCTATTTAGCCACACAGGCTAACAAATCAAGAAGAATCCTACACGACTCTTTCGCATACTTTTATTTTTGGTAAACTGTAATGACAGAGGGAGCCGCTAGAGGGCAGCAGAATGCGGCGCGCCACATGGCGGCTGAGCATGGCGGTGCAGCTTAAAAAAACTGAACGGATATAAAGTTTACACTCCCCTATTAAAATGACAAGTTTTCATGATGGAAAAAAAAGAAAGAAACCAAGATAAATCATGTTTACCATTTTGCTATTATTTAATAAATTATTAACTTGTTGGAGGAGGGAAAACACTAAAATGTGTAGGACAGAGGGTTCTCCAGGACCGGGGTTGGGAACCTGTGACACACTGTGAAATGGACTGGACAGAGCTTTGGTCTGTGTTCATTCCTCTTTCTCTCTCATTCCTAGTATTCAAAAGAACATCTTTAATATTAACTACAAATCCATGTGTTTATTGAGTTTCTGTAAAATCACTCCCCAAAGTAACTCATAATGCTTCTCTGGAGTGTTGCATAACGTGTGGATAAGTTCATCAAGTTCCTCCACATCCCTCAGAGAAACACCAACAAACCTGTCGGTCCAATGAGGCGTATCTTAAGGGGTGGTTGTGAAACTTCTGTAAGGTTCTCTCCGATTCACACTGGATATCACACTGCTTTTAACAGGAAACCATTAGACCACACTAATGTGACTGGACTAATTCCAGGGTCTAAAAATAAACAAATTGTTTTAAAAAATCACTTCATGTGACAGGAAAAGTAAAACATTGGGGGTTTTTTTCTCTCACACTGAGGTGTGTTTTAATAAAAAGTTAAATTGTCCTTGTGAGCACTAATAATTTTTTCAAATGCAATTTATTTGTATAGCCCTTTTAACACTGGACTTTGTCTCAAAGCAGCTTTACAGAAGTATAGAAACAGAAAACAATGATAAAGTTTAAAGTTAAGTTATTATTTATCTCTAACATTTATCCCTGATGAGAAGCCTGAAGTGACGGTGGTGAGGAAAAACTCCCCGAGATGATCTGGGGAAGAAACCTTGAGAGCAACCAGGCTCAGAGGCAACCTCACCTTCATTTGGGTGACACTGGACAGGAAATAATGTAACTCTTGATAATGTCCTTTCTACAGCAGCAACCAAGAGCTCTTGAAGTGTAGTTTCTGAGTTTGTTATAGACTAATTCCTTCTTGCTGAAAACTGACCGATGCAACTGCAGTTCAGAGATAACTCCGTATTAGACAGGTGTAGTCATCTGGTAGCAAAATAATCAGATAGAATCAGATTTAGATCAGTTTAGAAGACAAACTGTCCAGGTGAACCTTCTATATAAACCTATTACTCCACAGTTGGCAGGAAATCAGGTATATTCTCCTCTCTGTAGAACATTAGACTACTTTCCCTAATAATGTACTTACTGTTTTTGAATTATGACCACCATCTGATTTCAGAAATCCCTAACAGCTTGTACTGAACTCACCGGAACATTCTCAAGCCTTAACATACACCACCTATTTGGTGTGTAGGAACTTGACTGTCCTGCACAGAGTTCCTGACCTCAACCCCATAGAACACCTTTGGGATGAATTAGAGCGGAGACTGCGAGCCAGGCCTTCTCGTCCAACATCAGTGCCTGACCTCACAAATGTGCTTCTAGAGGAACGGTCAGAAATTCCCATAAACACACTCCTAAACCTTGTGGAAAGCCTTCCCAGAAGAGTTGAAGCTGTTCTAGCTGCAAAGGGCGGGACAACTCCATATTACATTCATGTGCACGTAAAGTAAGTCACAGTTTTGGCCTGGCTCACAGTCTCCGCACTAATTCATCCCAAAGGTGTTCTATGGGGTTGAGGTCAGGACTCTGTGCAGGACAGTCAAGTTCCTCCACACCAAACTCGCTCATCCATGGTCTTTATGGGCCTTGCTTTGTGCACTGGTGTGCAGTCATGTTGGAACAGGAAGGGGTCATCCCCAAACTGTTCCCACAAAGTTGGGAGCATGAAATTGTCCAAAATGTCTTGGTATGCTGAAGCATTAAGAGTTCCTTCCACTGGAACCAAGGGGCCGAGCCCAACGGTTAGGAGGGGTGTCCCAAAACTTTTGGCAATGCAGTGTATGACAGGTTAATATCGATGGGCATGGACCAAATACTTGTGTAACAATTTAAAAAAAAAAAAACAAAAACAAGTATTCCTGTCGATGCTTCAATTTGGTTAAAGACATTTATTTTTTTTTACACAAAATGATTCTCATGATCACAAGTGATGAAATGAGAGAGAGAGAGAAAGAATATGACTTATATTCAAGTTTTCTGGATTTTTTTTTTATTTGAGTAAGAAAATTTGAAGTGCCCGCAAAACAAACCCTCAAGAGCTGCCAGCCCAAAGTCTTCAATATTTACAGCACAAACATTAAGGTGGATGTTCTTTTCCACTCATCTCGTCCCCGTGAAGATTTCTGCAATCAGTTCCAAGGTTGAAAATAAAAAGGGGGCAACTCTTCTGGGGTAGAAGCCATTTTTGCAGTTGTTTTTTTTTTTGTTTTTGTTTTTTTTAAATATTTAAAATATTTACAGTCCCGCAATCACAAAACTCCAAGAGCCGGCGTTTGAACCTACGCTAACGCGGATTAGCAAAGTGAGTGACAAAAAAGTGACAAAGCAAGGCTGATGAGTCGATCCTTTGAAATGTACATTCCCAACGTTATTTCTCTTGACCGATAAACGGACTTCAGGATTATTTAAAAAATACATTAGTCTGTTACATCAGTTTGTATTCTCCATCTTAAAAAAAAAAAAAAAAGGGAGAGGGGCTTAATCATGAAAGAAAACAAAGAAAAAAAATCCTGATTTCCCCAAAGAATTTCCATGAGTTAAAAAAAAATAAAATAAAAAAAATCACCAATAAATACAAATACAGCAGAGAAATGTGAAATGGGAGATAATGTGGAGTGGTGCTGCACACACTGATATGTAGGAGGATTCCAAACACCACCGAGTTCTCCTGAGCTCCATCAAGTCCAAAAACGCTCAACGTGTCCATGACATCGAGGCTGATACAAGTCCAGGTCTAAAGGATGCAGAAGATCACACCGAGGTGATGACAATCATGAGGTGAGGCGAAATGCTGGAGATCTGGTTGATGAGGTCAGGAGCAAGCCGTGAAAGGTGAGATTCTGAAAACTCACACGGAGGAAAGATCTGCAACACGTAGGCAGGCTAGAGGAGAGAGAGTAGGAGAAACACAAGGGTCACACGTTTCAGAAATCATTATATGATCCTTTGCGCTCGTTTAAACCTACTACTCTCAGTTAGAGTGAAATCGACCAATTGGTTTGCTGTTGGTTTAGTGTCTGAACAGAAGCCCTGGTGTGTTCACACCCTCTTTAGGCAGGTGAGAGCAGCAATGACCGCATCTGACCATGGTCTGCTTTCAGGTGAACTGAGAAAGTGATTGGACTCTGAATCGACTCGACTGCAGGATGTTTACGTTTTTGGGTCACAGCATTTCTTTTTTCAATAGACAAGAGCTGTAGTGCTGCAGAAATGCAGTGTGAATATTTGCCCCACTAAAAAAGAAAATGTTTTGAACTATTTACTTAAACAATTACACAATCGTTTATATTTAACGCCAAAAGAATCACCCTGAGGCATAGAACACACCAGGGTTCGGCTCAAACCAACACAAATGTAAGATAATTACAATACATAGGGAAAAAGGCATAATCATGTGGTATACACACACCTGATTGGAGCCAGGATTGGGGACGTTGATGATGCCTGCAGCCAGTTTGGCCTTCAGGTAGTTAATAAAGGCTGATTTGAGCACTTGTGTCTGCGTCACAACGTCTTCCTGATTGAGACCGCAAGGCATGGCGAGCAGCAGGCAGAACTCACTCTCACCCTACAGACACAAAGAGGAGAAAAGTGGTAAGGTACAAATCAAATATGTACTCTGCCAGATTAATAATATTCTTACGTTTAAAAATTGTCTCTGAACATAGAAAAAATGTTTTAGAAAAAAAATATATATAAAGTGAACTTCATACACAGTTCAGAAACTTACCGTCATTCTGCGAGCTACTCCTTCAAGCTGTTGCGTTTCTAATCTCATCCTCTGGACAATACGCAAAGGAGGTCCAGTCTCTGGCACGGGAAGCGAGCGCAGGCCAAGAGACTTGTTTCCACACACAAAGTGCAACTGGACAGCAGCAGTTTCATTTTTCAGTGCCAGCAGTCCTTGCCACACAATAGGATACTTCTGTTCAAGACAAAGAAAAAAAAAAAAAGCACATCAGATCTGTATTTCTCTAAGGCCACAATTTAAGTAGTTAAAATGTTTAGCCCCACCCCTGAAAAGTCTTTGTAACTGACCGTGAGAAGCTGTACCATGTTGATTTGCTGGTGTCCAACATGCTCCACAGGATTTTCAGTTTGAGCCTGGTTGTGGTCAGATTCTTGAGAACCCTTTATTGAACATTTAAAAATATTTGTATTAGTGCAACACAGATATAAAATCACAAATTGCAGTCCTCAGTACAAGGTGGTTTCAACTTGCCTGCGATGGAGTGATGTTGCGAGGAGACTGGCTGATACCCATAGGTGAATTTTCGGGAAACTGTGAGTGCACAGCACGCAGGTTGGTGTACATGCTCGAATACTCCGGAAAAGATGGCACAGATCCTGAGGTGATCAGGGGAACTCGCTTAGGAGAAGCCATGGCAGGCAGTGCACCACGTATTCCTAGCATCCCATCTTTCCCAGGTGGTGGTGTGGCCCTCTTTATTTCAGACTGCTTCAGGGAATCCTTGTCAGACACACCTTTCTGCAAAAGGTGTGCCCGTGGAGAGAGTGAGGCCGTAATGCTGGTCGTGGTCGAAGTGGGGGGGACGGCCTCCGTTATATGCCCCTGATGCAGCTCGGCAGCCGGACGCTCCCCCTGCGGGTGGTATATCAGCATCCGCATGTCCCTTGCTTGCATGTTAAGCAGTGGCAAGCCGCCATGAAGCGGGCCACGGTATTCCGCTGGCATTGACTCTGGTTTGAGTTGAGTCGCCGTTGGCCTTCCGAGTGCTTGATGAAAGCGCCTTGCTGCTTCCTCCTCGCTTGCTTCGTGACTTCTTGCACTGGCTGGATTAACTTTAAGAACCATTTCTCTGTTCCCCACAGCCTGAGGAGATGTAGGGCGCTGCTGTCCAGGTGCCCAAGATGAAGCGAGGCCTTCAGAATGAATTCCGTAGTTCATAACTGCTAACGGAGGTGTGTTGACTCTAACGTCTCCCTGAGAAAGGTGACCCATAGAAATGGCCTGACCCACACGGTGAGGGGACATTCTGCCAAGGTTGCCATGCGTACTATGAGGAGGCATGATAACTGACTGTTCAGAGTGATGCACACTAGGTACATACTGAGACATAGCAGGTAAACCGGTTGGTAAGACTATAGACACACCTTTAGGAGATGAAGAGCCAATGGGGGAAGGCACTTTGGCAAAAGAAGAATGGGGGTGACCAGATTTCCGTGGCGAGCGGGGTTCCTGTTTGGTCTGAATATGTGAAGGGGTTCTATCTGTAGGTGTGCCTGGTATGAATCCAACATGATTGCCACCTGTAGAGGGAAGGTGAGGGCTTATGGCAGGACTAATCGTAGACACCCACGCAGATTTGACATTTTCCACATTAAGAGGTTCACTTCCTTCACCTTTCTTTGAATGCGTCATCAGTATTGTGTATTCTGAGTGATGGAAGCCCATTACTTGTGACGGGCCAGGTGTCTGCTGTAATCTTTTCACAACCCCGCTTTGCACTGGAGAGTAGGACTCGAGTTTGTCTGGTCCGGATTCGTGCTTTGTAGAAACATTTGTCTGCGACTTCAGGGAATGACCATGGTCCACCGGAGGTACTGAACCCTTAGGCGTATCTCTCTGGGATCCACTGTAAAGTTCCTGTTTGAGCTGAGGCATCGACACCAGCTGCTGTGATTCTATGTCCACTGCGCTGGGTGGTGGAATTTGACTGATTTTGGCACTAATCCGTTGCCGTCCCTCAATCTTCTGTCCCGAGTGACTCAGCACTACTACCCCCTCAGAGGTGTTTACCCTGAGTCCAGCAGTGGGGCCTGTACTCAGGGGTGTGCTCTCCACTATATAGCGACCTGCATTCCCACCCTCTTCTCCAGCAGGTGGTCCATGATAAGTGCTACTTTCCTCCATGCTGGTCGGGTACATCTGTTTTGGTGGCTGCTTTTCCACAAATGGGTTAGCCATTGAAAGACTGGGTTTCTCCTCAGATTCAGGGGGGTTGCAAACTCTACTGATAACTGAGGTGGCAGTGGAGGCAATGACAGAAATCACAGATTTCTCATTAAAGACCTGCTTTGTCTCTGTCGATGGTAATGATGATGGCTGGCGAACTACTGGCTGAGCTGGCATAGAAGGCTGCCTGTTTTCATGCAGTGAACTCTTGACATCTCTTGACTCTTGACTCTCCCTCACATGCACGCTTCCAGAAGTAGCAGTGACCTCGGAGATTGGAATACCTCTCGGTTTTGCAAGAATCTTGCGCAGATCACTGGTGTTAGTATCATGACCAAAGGAATCAGACAGCAATGTGGGGTTCTCTAACGGAGTTGTGGGAGTGGCTGAAGGGGAAACTACTGCCGTATCTTTAAGCTGATTCAATCGGTCTGTGGGGGAAAGGGACAGTCTACTGGGATGTGAAGGTTTGAGGCAAATACTTGTGGGAGAAAGAGAAGGAGACGTACACTCATAAGGATTAAGCTGAGGCCGGAGGGATGTTGGGCTTTTGCTTGCCGCTGGACTAGATGATTTTGGAATGTCAGGCTGCTCTTTATGAGCACTCTCAATCACTTGAGAAATTTCAGGGACAATACTAGCAGTTATATTGCATTCTTGCTTTGATAAGGGAGCAATCACAGCAGCAGCAGTGGGTGGAATCACTGGAACTGCCGGTGCTGTTGTGGACTCTGAGGACTTGAACGAAAGATTCTCAGGTTCCACTACCACGTCCTTAACAGCTTCCTTTTTGCTTGCAGCAGCCTTTTGTCCTTTGCTCCTCTTCTGGCCTTTTGGTCTACCTTTGCCCCCTTTTCTCGGTGTCCCCATATTTGATGTGTCCTCTTGGACACTGCCTTCAACAACTTTAGTATCTGGCACTAGATTTTGAATTTGTGGGTCTGGATCTACCACAGTGCTGATGGCTTGGTCTTGTGGTAAGCTGCAAGGCACGTCGTCAGACGTGATGGAATCAATAGCGGCGGCAAGTTCCGTTTCACTAGCGGGATTGGCTGGCTTGTCTTCCTCGCGCCCCTCTACAAGGTCAGACAAAGGAGCTTGGGACTCGTTTGAGTTCTTGAACTGATGAGGTGCAGGGTCTTCTGTAAGCTTGGCAATGTTCTCCACAGCTTGTTCAAGCTCCATCTGGCGGGACAGCAATGCCTCATGGGGATCTTTGACCTTTGGGGATGTCGTTACAGAGTCTTTATTATTACAATCTTCCTCTATCACCTCCTTCTCAAATCTAGGATCTAGGATCTGATCTTTGGGGGATGTACCTGGCACAACCTTTTTAGGACAGTCATCGTGCCCTGATTCGTCCTCACCAGTTTGCAACATTGCCTTTACCTCGGTCACGTCGAGCCTGATTCTGAGATTTTTGAGAACAAGGGATTTATCCTCGGTCATTAGCTTTGAACTACAAGTTATTCGAGTAGTTTTTGTTCTCACACTTTTATCCAAAGGTGACTGCTCTGGAACAGACTCGTAGAGTTTATCTTGACTTCCAGTCGTGCTTTCTGTTTGAGTAATTCTGTCTTTCTCTTGTTTTGTTTCTGAAATGCTTTGTGACTTTTGCTCTTCTTTTGGCTCATTTGTCACTGAAGGACCAGAGTCACGCTGCTGGCCACTGCTGTCCTGAGAATCCACGTCCATTTCTGCAACAATTATAGCATCAGATATTTTATCTCCTTTTTTTGCTAATCCAGAACCGGTGCCTTGATTTGCAGCTTTGTTTAAATAAGGGGAATGTTTGCCTTTGCCTACTTTGGCAACAGGTTCGTTGTTTCCAGTTTCACTGATCTCAAACTCCTTTGTTTCAGGTATTTTTGACCGCTCGCTCTTCACAGTTGAAAAATCCTCTCCTTGGCGCCGATTCTTTGGTGGACGCCCCCTTCGCACAGGGATGCTGTCTGGTTCTGGTTGCTGTTGCCCTGTGTCTTTGTCTACACCACGCTTGCGTGCCCCACGCGGTGACTCCACATCCTTGGCAGTTTGTGGTGTTGATTCATCTTCTACTGGGGTGGCATAAACGGAACGTACATTTCTTCGCCTCGCTCTCACCGGGGGAGCATTTTGTTCTACACTTTGTTCGGTCTCAGGGCTATGGATGGGGGACTTGCCAGTTGACTTTGCATCCGAAATTGCTTTAGATGAATCTACTCTTGGAGAAGTGGAGCGCTTAAGCTTTTCTCTATCAATGCGCTCACTTTTGCGAGTGCTTTGCTTATCTGGTGTGTTTGATGGGGTCAAAGGAGCTGCTGGTGTTGTAGGAGAGGTCTTGCCCTTCTTGCTTCTAGACCTTGGGGGAGGAGAAATAGGTTCTTCCACAGTATAACTGTCCACACCTTTTGACTCCGTTTCTTTGGAAAGAGGTTCAACTTCCATAGATACAGGCTCTGGTTTCTCTAATCTTCCTTCAGCTTCATCTATAATCATAGGAGAGGAAGGATTCTGTAATTCAGAGAGCTCAGTGTGTGGCTCAGATTTTGGTTCATAGCTCACTTGAGAGTCATTGTTCTGTGTCTCACTACTTGTGCACTGCTCAACATCCTTGTCATTAGTCGGTTCCAATTCTTTAGTAGGACTTTTAATTTTATTCACTAATGGCTTTGAGTCTTGGGATTCAGATCCATTTGACTCAGCAGGTTCTTGAGGTGGCAGATTCTTCTGGGAGACTAACGACTGTTCTGAGGGTTTTTCTTCTTCTTTTGTTGAAACACTAAGTTTAGGGGAAGGTGCTTCAGCATTACAAACATCACGCTGTGGTGACGTCTCCTTAGCTGTTACAGCAGGTGGTGATTTCTGAGATTCTTGAACAGGAAGTGGTTGAATGATTTGGACTGGACTTGACTGAGGTTCTTGTACAGGACTGACTGGTTTAATCTCTGCTGGCTCAACAGCACTGCATGGCTCTTTCTCCAGCGTTTTATCAACAACTTGTCCATCAACGACTTCCTCCTTCTTGGACTCTTGCTGAGACTGCTCTTTTCCCTTCTGTTGCTGCAGTCTGGTCAACTCTAAAAAGCGATCATGGAAAAGAACCACTGGTTCAGAATCAGGCTGACCTTCAGTTTGGCTTTGCTGGTTAGCTGGAAAGCCCATACCATGTTCAGGGTCTTCATGTTTTCTTTCAAGATGCTGGAGGCGCCTCGAGTCTTGCTCGAAAATAGAACTGTGGAGAAAGCGAGAAGCAAAGAGCTCTCGTCGTTCTGGTTCTTCTGGTTTAGGATCTTCCTTTCTGTCATCTAATTTATCCTCAGACTCGCTTCGTATTTTTTTCTTCTTCATGTACCATGAAGGGGTTGGCCGTGGCGTCGATTCTACCTTTTCTGTATCTTTTCTGCTTCTGTAACTGGCAAATTGAGAATCACTGTCCAAAAAAGACCAGTTGTCTTCCCTTGATGATGATAATGACTTTGCACGCTCCAGCAACGCTTTAGTGTCTGGAGTAATTGTCTGGTCAAGTGCAAATGAACAAAACTTGTTCCTTTCCAGCGAGCCAGTTAGTTTGGATTCTGATAATCTGTCTCCACGATGCCGTTCAGGGAAGGACATCGAGGTTGAGGGCATGGGAGAGTTTGGTTTGTGTTCTCTGTCTTCTTCAGAGTCAGAGCGCACCTCGCCTGGCTCCAAATCGGGCCAAAGTCTATATTCCAAATATGACCGATTGAGGCGTCTTTTTTCCGAGCTCCTTGAAAAGTCAGGTAACAAATCCTGCTTCAGGCGGCTTTCCCAACGCCTCTGCTCATCATGTAGAGACGTGCTTAGTTTGGACACCTGTGAGGTATGGACACGTTTAACAGTCAGTTCCATGTCCTGGTGAGAACCATCTTCTTGTTTCGGTTGTTCTTTTACTTCTTTCACAGTAATTAGTTGAGGGACATCTGTATATTCTTCCTCTCCTTGTTGAGAGGCATTAAATCTGGGCGAGTTTGCACTCCACTCTGACTCTTCACTCTTTGGACGGAAAATTCGATATACTCGTTCTCTTTTGGTACCAACCTCCATGTCTAACTGATCTTGTTTCTTGCTTTTACTTGGAGGAGAATTATCAGTAACATCCTGCGGTGGCTTGCCCACCTCATGCACCAAGCTACGGTGTTCTAAATCTTCTGTCTCTACACACTGCAAAGTTTCGGGTTTTCCCGGTTTGTCAGGCTCTTGGAGCTGTTGACGAAGTCTTCGGTTCTGCTCCATTTGTTTTCGATAACTCTGAGAAAGATCTATGTCCAAATACTCTTCCCTGCCTTTGTTGTCTTTCTCAGGGGTTCCGTCGTTCGAGAAACGCCTCAACACGCTTGGTCCAGACTGAGGTTTTGGGTCTAAAGACTCTACATTCGTCTCAGAATGCTCTTCTTGTCGTCCAGACGAGTTTTGTGAGTCAGCTCGGTTATCTAATTCGTCCCTTAAATGAGATGACATCCTCTCCGTTTTGGACTTAGAATGCTCTCTCTTCTGTGCCTCTTTTTCTAATGTTTTCCCATCGCTTTCTCCTTCCTTTGAAAAAGATGCCCCAAAGTCTGCAGGTTGATTAACACCCACGTTCTGTTCATCCTCAAGGCGACCTCTCTTCTGTTTTATGGCTTTGCCACTGGGATCGCCAAAGCGCCTTTTTCGAGCCGCAAGCCTGTCAGAATCCAATAAGGAATCTTTCCCTTCATTTCCAAGTTCTGATTTGAGGTGTTTCTTTGATCTCCCTTTGTTATCCCGATCTGCCAAGTCAATTTTAGCACCGTCGAGCCTTTCTTTTTGCGACTCCACACGAGACATCAGATCAGTAGGGGAAGGTTCACCCTCACCTTTGTGCCTCTGCCCTCTGCTCTCCGAGCTCTCTGCATCTGAACCCTTAATCTTTCCAGAATTTGAATCCAGGCTCGCCTCCCTGTCTGCTTCAGAATAAGGAACGCTAGGAGACTGCACTTTGCCCCGTCTTGATTTAGTTTTCTCACCCTTCTCTCTGTCAGCTTTTTCCTTGCGCCTTCCACGCTTACTCTTTTCTGTCCCACTTACACGGTCAGCCTCAGCCTGATCCATTTCTCTGTCCAGATTCTCTGTTTTATAATCCACTGGAGACTTCTCAGTCTTCTCAAACTGAGAAGTAGGCGACAAGGAGCTACAGCTTCCACTTCTCTCAGATGAGTGCCTGTACACACGTCGCTCTGCTTCCCTTGGGACACGGTCAGATGGTGAAGGGGAGGCAGAAGGGGTTATGGGCCGGCGTTGATGGGACGGGCTCCATCTGCTACGGTCAGCCTCGAAACGTTCACGCTCTCGTTCGCGTTCCCGTTGGATGTAGCTATACTTTCTGATATCCTGTTCAAAGGGGTCTCTGTAATCTCTATATTCACGAGGGTCTTCGTGATAGCGTGGGTCATAGTGGTCACCTTGGTAATGGTCTAGTTCCGGATAACGTTCACGGCTGCGAGCGGGATAGTCTCGCCGTGGATCATCAGCATAGATACCTGGTGCACGAACATTCTCATAGTACGCCCTCTCTGCTGAGAATTCATGATACGAAGGCCTTCGGTCATCCCTGACAACAGAAAAGGGGTGAAGGTTAATAAACAGGTTACATGCGACACATTGTTAAGTAGTAGTGTGGTCTTTTTTTTTTTTTAATTCTGAGAAACATTTTTAAGTAGTTTATTAAACGGTTACCTTCTGTCAGTGGGGATTTCATAAAAGTCACGCATATCCTGCCCTGATGCCTGCATAGAGCGATAGAATGCCACTTGGCTCTCCTGACTGGCGAAATCAACCTGCAGAGAACAAGCACACACCTGAAACAACAGGTACACAGCTAGCAATGTCTCTCCATGCTTGACACTCATCTGAGCCAACAGGGAATTTAACTTCTGTCTCTACCTTAATTTTGTTGCCGCCAATCTTCCATCCTTTGGTCTCTCTAACTGCAGCTTGGGCAAAATCGGTGTTGTTGTATAGAATCAGGGCCATCCCCTTCAATCGGTCAAACACAACCTACAAAAATTGCGATGATCAATTAAGCAAGGTTCAAAACAAATGTAAATACAACCAGAAGTGTGCAAATCAGGCATATACAATACCTTCACCACATGTCCATAGCGACAGAAGTGCCGTGTGAGGTACTGCTCTGTAATGTTAGAAGAAAGACCATCTAACCACACACAGGTCGTTGGCATACTCTTCCCAAAGCCAAGCTGGAAAAGGTCAAACGGAAAGCTAAGTTGAGCAAAGACGCATACACGTGATTAAAGGCATAATTTTATAGAGTTGCCGGACACGTACCTTGAGTCGGTTGGCACCCAGGTATTCTCCATCCATTTTCTTAATAGCTTTACACACACTGGCGATGTCAGAGTATTGGACAAAGGCATACTGAGGGACGCCATTAACCCTCTTAATATCAATATCCTAAAAAGGGAGGGGGGGGGCAAGAAAGGGGGTGATATGAGAGCAATGGCAAAAACAATACTGATGTGAGAAAGGGGGAGAAAGAGGCCTCCAATAAATAACAGTCAACCCAAAGACCTACCACTATCTCTCCGAAACGCTGAAAAACATCAAGCAGTTGCTGGTAGTTAGTCGTTTTCTCCAAATTTCCAATGAACAAGGTTCTAGTTGCCTTTGGGTGAAATTCATCGATCCGTCCATCCAACGGCCGAAACTCGTTCTCACTTTCCGTCTCTGTTAGAGAAGAAAAACTGGTAAGCGACAAGCGTGAAGCTGGAAAACTACGAAACACCAAAGACGCTACACTCACCAGGGCCATTCCAAGCAGTCACGTCGATCAGCATACCAAAGAAAAGCTTTCCTTTGGACACACTGAGAGCTTTCTCCTGATCTTCTTGCTGTCTGAAGAAGACCAAACCATATCGCTCCTCTGACGCGCCGTGAATCTGCACTGAGGTTACCTTCCCGTACTTCTTAAACTCATGGAAAAGCCCATCTTTCAGACTTGTGTCTGGAAAAGAAAACACATCAAGTCACTGATTTTATATTACTTATATAAACACAAAACAAACACCCAGCTGAGGTACCAACCTGTGGATCGTACAGGGAGGTTCTGGACCCTGATGCCAAAACTCCGCCGTGGTTCGTCACAGTCCAGAGAGAGTGGAGGTGGTGCCGGAGGTGGATGAGTGGCTGCAGACTGAACAGAGCGTGCTCGGGACCCCTCACTAGAACTACTATTGGAGTCAGTGCTACCAGAGGAGAAAAAAACACCACCATTTTAGAGCAAACAAGTACAGTACCTAAAGACCAAAAAAGCAAGCTGCTAGACTTTAAAACAGACTATATAATATGAAAATCAGACTCTAATAACAGACTATCCCAGAACAGTTTCTGACAGAGTACACTTATCCAGAAGAGAAGGACTCATCTAAAACTATCAGTTATTCAAAAGCTGCCTTTTAAAATCATTGCATCCACTCAAATTGACAAAAAAACCCAAATAAACAATGTGCAGTCTTATAATATTTCAAGAAAGAGAGCAGTTCATGGGGAAAAAAAAAACATCTACCTGCCACTTCCGGTACTGCTGGTGCTGCTGACCGAATCCGAGCTGGACGATCGGCTACGGGAACGTGAACGTGGACCTCTGCCTGGAGAAACAGGAGCTCTTTTAGGGGAATGGGGAGCTTTAGGGGTCTGTCCCGTGGTCCTTTGTGGAGAAGGGTGCCGCGATTGAGAGGAATGAGACGATCGACTTCGGCGATGATGATAAGTCCGATCAACACGCCGTCCCCTGTCATCGCGGTACGGGTCCCGCCGAGCAGACCCAGACAGTGTGAAGGGATCACGGATTCGAGACTCAAAATGAGATTCCGGGGTGTCAAAACCCCCACTAATCGCACCGACAGCGGGGCTGGCCCCGACTCCAGAGGCAAAAAGAGCACGGTCTCTGTAATAGTCCGTGTTGTAGTGCCGCGGCCTATCGAAAGTGCCACTGCGTTCATGGTGTCCGTACGGATTATGCTCGTACGCTCGATCCCGACTGTCTGAACTGCTGCGAGAGGGACAGAAAGAAATGAGAAAGGGAAAAAAAAATTCAAAAATCAACTAACAAAAACAACTTAGATTAAAATTCATGCAAAAAGTACAACACTTAACATTCTCAGTGATGACTGGATCAAACTTGGGAGACAATCCTAGCTCCCAAAATCACCACCAAATGCATTGGACCAAGTGTCTAGCATGTTTTTGAGCACATATATCTGACCTGTTCATGCAACTCTTCCATCAGTTTGAACAATTACTTTATTATTCTATAATATACAATAATTACAACTGCAGTGAACAATGTTAATTTGGTCATAAAGTGAAGACCAACTGCATCGACACACCCTAGACGAGTTAGATGATCAGCTCAGAAATGTTCAGTGACAAAGTGAAACTGAAAGAAACTTGCCTCTCAGTTTTATACCGAATCTGCACATCTAAGTTGGCTAAGTAACAGAATAGCATAGCCCATTTATTAGCATGCTGCTGTAAACTTGTGTGCGCACAGTAGTGTCCTGTCAGGTGGAGGTGTTTAATGTTTCACAGACATGATGGTGTGTTCCTTAGCTCTAGAGAGACAGCTGGGGGTGTGGCCTAAAACGTCTGAAGGCAGGGCCTTTTTAGTAGAAGTGATTCAGATCTCCGCACCAATGAAGCCAACCTTGTCTACTCACATGCTAACAAAGTCAGATCTAAATAATTAATTTCACTTGCATTTAACAGCTGCTAAAAATGAAGATAACATTTACACTACAGTCTGAGAGACACATTACTAACCTCATCTTCACTAGATCATGCTCATCAGCCTTCTATTTAAAGTGCCTAGACATGTAGTGTTGTAACACTGGAATTTCTTTCATTTCATCTCGGTTATTCTGCTTTTTTTGAACAGTAGACATTGAGAACTCTCTGAAGGGCTTTCCAACTTAACAAACGCCGTAACAAACGCCGTAAACACTAACATGTATGTCTTACCGAAAAAAAAGGTAGGATAAGATTTTAGAATATTTGCATGCAAGTGATACATACATATTTATCAATCAGCCATAACGTTAAAACCACTGAAGGATGAAGTGGAGAGCATTCATTATCTCGATATCTTGTGAGGGGTGTGATAGGCAGCAAGTGAACAGACAGTTCTCAAAATTGTTGTATTAGAAGAAGAAAAAATGGGCAAGCGTCAAGATCTGAGCGAAGCTGACAAAGGTCGAATTGAGATGTCTAGAAGATTGGGTCAGAACATCTCTAAAACAGAAGGTTATGTAGGGTGTTTCTAGTACGCAGCTGTTAGAACCTACGAGATGCGCTCCAAAGAACGGTCAGGGACAATCGAGGCTCGTTGACGTGCGAGGAGAGTGAAGGTTAGACCATCTGGTCCAATATTAAAGAGCAGCAACTGTAGCACAGACTGCTGAAAACATGGCAACACAGCTTCATATACTGGTCAGTGTCACCATGCTGGCTCCTGTACAACATCAAAAGCGTCAACAATTGGCTCGAGCAGCAGAACTGGAAAAGGGAAAGAAGGTGGTCTGGTCTGATGAATCACGTTTTCATTTCCATCACGTAGATGTCCAGGAGGCATTTGCACCGCTTACCTGGGGAAGAGAGATGGTACCAGG
>JAUCMX010000023.1:19589854-19689854 GCA_033459395.1 Hemibagrus guttatus | reverse complement strand
TTGAAAAATATCGCCGCGCTAGCAAGCTAGCTAACTAGCCGACTAGCCAGCTTCAACCACAAGCTAGCCGGTTAAATAAATCTCATTAATTTGTGAGAATTGATGTACCGACTTGAACCGTGTACTCGGTTAAAGACCCAACATGATGAAAATGTGTGAATTTTGAAGCCGTGTGCGCTGTAAAGTGTTTTTATGTGAGTTGTTGATGTTTCCGTAACGCGGGCTAAACGGAGGCCTCGAGCGAGCTAAGGTTAATGAAAAACACACACACACACACACAACACACACACACACACACACACACACACACACACACACACACACACACACACACACACAACTCACCGTTTAAAATATTCGACAATTTTTTCTTCTCGAACATGTTCGGGTAAATTTCCCACCCAAAGGTGTCTGGTTTCCCGAACCATTCTGCGTGTCCCCTTGCCTGTTCATGCACATATGCGTTTTCAGCTCTGTATATATAATATACTGTGTGTAATCTGGGGGGTTTCTGTATATTTAATCTGACCGTCGGGGGGAAAATCCGCCTTTCCAAAATGAACGCCGTGAGAAAAAAAAGGCTCCTTTTGGCTCCTGCGTCTCAACGCGAGCGTGTGAACCCGAGACTGAGCGGGAGCGCGCAAGGCGTGTGAACTCCACCGAGCGGGAGCGGGAGCGCGCACGCCTATCTGGTCCGGTGTTTGCCACGCGCCGCGGCGCGCTCCCGACGCCACAGAAAATACAGAAAATGTCGCCTTCGAAAATGTCATCAGCAGAGCACCGGAGATCGCGCGCGTTAGCAACTAAAAACACTAGAATAAACACAAATATAACGAGTATAACGAACACACAAGCAATCACAACAATGATAAACATCCAATCCCCTATTTGGACTCGAATACAAAAGTCAAACTGTGTGTTTATGTTTATTTAGGATTTTAACGATTCAGTATGAAAGAAGTGTTTGTGCTGTGTTTTAAGCAAAGAAACTTAAAAATAATGAAAATAAACGTTTTTACATTACTTTTTAAAGTAAAGAGGAGAAATCAGTATTCAACTCAGCAAAGTCAGTGTTTGGTGTGAAATGTTTTCCCCTTTTTTCCTCTGTGTGTGTGCGTGTGTGTGTGTGTGTGTGTGTGTGTGATGGGTTGGCACTCTGTCCAAGGTGTCACTCGGTTCTGAGTTCGCAGTAAAACCCTTCACAATGTTATCTCTCACATCACATCGCTTCCTTTACTGTTTTGTTGTTGTTGTGGAAAATGTAATATTTGGAAATCTAAAACGTTTTTGTTTTTTTGGGTTTTTTTGTACTGAATCACAGACGCCATAAACATCTAAAATGACACTAAAATGAAAACAGGGCTTCTGTGATTCTGTACAGTTCTGTTTCTTCGAGGATCCTCTGGTGTATTTAAGAAACAAAATATTTAAAAGTCATCATTTAATTTGATGGAAATTCATCTAAACAAAATTAATCTAAAAAGGTGCAGCATTTCATGCAAAATATCTGATACTATTTATTATACCTTTAGTATACACCTTGTAGTTCTGTATTTTATTTTACACTTTTATTTAAAAAAAATAAATAAATAAAGATAAATAAATAATTTGTTTGGGGGGCACAGTGGCTTGGTGGTTAGCACGTTGTGTGTGTGGAGTTTGCATGTTCTCCCCGTGCCTCGGGGGTTTCCTCCGGGTATTCCAGTTTCCTCCCCCGGTCCAAAGACATGCTTTGTAGGTTGATTGGCATCTCTAAATTGTCCGTAGTGTGTGTGTGTGTGTGTGCCCTGTGATGGGTTGGCACTCCGTCCAGGGTGTATCCTGCCTTGATGCCCAATGACGCCTGAGATAGGCACAGGCTCCCCGTGACCCGAGAGTAGATCGGATAAGCGATACACAATGAATGAATAAATGAAAATAATTTGTTTTAATTTTGATTTGGTTTCCTTTTGAGCAGGTGAGAATGAGGTTGGAATTTTGCTTCTAAACCCTGAATGTTTATAGTCTAAACTGTGAGTAGTTTCTGATCTAAACGTTTGATGAGGAACGGTCAGATGAGGTGACAGGTGATGTTTTCTCACACTAGCAGCAGGACTCTGTATTTATGTTGAAATCCTAGCTGTAGCTGATTACGTCTCGTTTCTTTCGTTCTCTCTTTATGGAATCTTTAGGTGATCAGAGCCGACATGTGTTTATCCTCGGCTCAACACCATGACACCAGCTTCACACACACACACACACACTCTGCTGTGTGAACTGACCTGTTCGACACAGACTGACTCGACACACACATCTCTAACTCCACTCACATTATAAATGTTCACATGCTTGTATTTGCACATTATTTAATCGCTGCTGCTGCTGCTATTTTTGCACGTTTCAAACTGCTACCAACTGCTGCTACATGTATATGTTTACAAGCGTATATGTTTATCAGAACCCACTTGTTTACAGTTCTTTTATTTTGCACATTTTTCGGCGATATTCTATCTAGATGTAGTGTATTTTTTTGTATATGTCCTGCACTGTTTTGTGTTGTTTTTGTATTGTCTGTTTGCACCTGGTTGCACACATTGCATTTTATGTAGCTAGGACAACTTTCTGTCCTTAGCTGTGTGTTGTTGTTGTTGTTGTTGTTGTGTTCTGTAACTGTATGTCCTTATGTTGTTTCATTTAGCACCAGGGTCCTAGAGAAAAGTTGTCTCATTTCACTGTGTACTGCGTCAGCTATATGTGATTGAAATGACAACAAAAGCTTCTGGGCTCTTGACTCTTGAACACATGATACACAGAAAGAGAACAAGAGCAGGAAGTGATGTGGCAGATTCAGTACAAAGACAAGGCTTCAGATCCTCAGTATAACACTGACAGCTGACATCACACACACGTGTCACATGACCTAACGTGTGCGTGTGCGTGTGCGTGTGTGTGTGTGTGTGTGTGTAAGGAGGATGAAGATAAAAGGCTCTGGACTCTTCTCTCAGGAGTTCAACTGCATGCAGCATCAACTCACACAGAACACAGTGAACATGTGGCACACATCAGTTTATTTTCTCCCATCATTTAGAAAAAGAAAAAAAAACAACAACAACAACAACAACTCATTTTCATATGATCTGTGCTACGTAAAACAGTCAGAGAATCCGCTTTAATGTAGAATAAATATCTTTGGTGCACTGGAATACACGAAGAGTGCAAAATAAATCTGATTACACAGGATATGTTCGATATACGTGCTGTTACACCGGCTATAAAATGAAAGAAAATCAAGAGACTGCAAGGAGTCTAAATATAAAAAATAAGCTAACATTGAAGTAATTATTGTTTTGGGTTTTTTTTTTAAAAAGAAAGGAAAAGAAAAAGAGGAAGCATTTTTCCCCCTCAGCATTGTTTTCTCAGTACTGCAGTTTTTCCATGTACAATCTTTATTCTGAACAAAAGGAAAGGTTTGGCCGAAAGATGAAATGTTTCTGTCGGTTCATCCGAGACGTGTTTGTTCTGTAATGTTTACTTCTATAAATAATCAGCCATGCTAAACTGCTAATGCTAATTATCTATTAGCTTCCCTTGCTGAAAATAACCTCGTAGCACAATACAAAATGAAAAAGGAACATTTCAGACAGTGGACACATCCCGGATGATTGACCATGTTTGGACTCGGTGGGCATTTGATCCGTTTCATCTTTGGCCAAACCGTTCTTCCAAATCAGAGCAGCCGCTTTTTTGTCGGCCGTGTAGCACTGAAGCTCTCGTGCATTTCTTAAAGGATCTCTGAACACTCGGCTGTGTCCCAAACACCGGGGGTGTGAGAGAAGAGTGCCACTAAAATTTAACACAAGCCTAGAAAACATGATTTTCGTGATTTTCCGTGGGTCGGGTCAGTTGTGCTTTAGTGCTGACTCGTCTGGATCAGAGACAGATGGCAGGGTTTGCACAGGATCTGTCCGTCCAGTGGGTGGCAGCCGTGTTCGTTGGGCTCCGGGGAGAGAAGCACCGCACACAGCTGGAGGAAAAGAAAGAAAGGATGATCTGTGAGAAAGAGGTATGTTGGTCATGGTTCTGCTTATAAGTGAGAGAAGTGTATAACTGAGAAGACAAGGATTGGGACAGAACATGCTCCAGAGATTGTATTTGAACAGTTTTCGGGTTTTGCCCTGTTCCTTTCTCATTCTCCTTCAAGTTCACTTACACCGTGATGGATCTCAAATCATTTTTCAGTAAAACACACACACACACACACACACACACACACACACACACACACACACACACACACACACACACCTCACAGCGGTAGCAATCCTCGTGAAAAGATCGTCCGAGACACTCGACTGTGAAGCTGTCTGTCCCGTCTTCTCTTGGGATTATCAGCTCTCCACACACACTGCACTGAGGTGCGTATTTCCTAACACACACACACACACACACACAAAGCATATTTAAAAAACATGGACAAAGGTTGTAGTAACATGTACTGCATAACTGTCAAAGTTTTCCATCATCTATTTAACACTAATTGAAGGAGTCTCCAGTGTCAGTGTCCAGAACAAAGAAAATATTTTCAGACGTTGAACGTCTCCTGGCCTGAACGTCCTGTAGTACCTGTAGTAGTCATGCAGGCAGTACACCTCCCCGACCTCCCCCTGGGCAAAACGCTGCTCTCCAATTGGCTGCCTGCAGGTGGTGCACACGAAGCAGGGCGGGTGATAGGCTCGTTCCAGCGCTCGGATCACGTGATCTTGGATGACCTCGCCGCACGCCCAGCACGGCTCCAGACTGGCCTGAGGGACGACAAGAACCACGACAAGAAGTTAAACAAATCGAGAAGGCACATTTACATGAAGATGATTTTATAAAGCTTGTAGGAGAAGTAAGAAAACACTGACTCCACCCCCTCTCTAGGCTGATTAACATAAGGGTCATTTCAATGAGAGAGAGAAGAAAGATCTATTCCAGCAGATCAATAACATCAACCCCAGCAGAAATAACCTCTGAGCCTTGAACAGGGGTCAAAGGTCAAGGAAAGTGAAGGTCAGATGATGGGTTTCAGTGATGTTCAGGATAATGAGGTATTGATCTTGTGTGAGTGTGTGTGTGTGTGTGTGAGCTCTGACCTGGTAGCAGTCCTCACACAGAGGGATCCCAGCCTTGTTGTAGTAGATTTTCCCAGCGAGAGCAGCGTGACACTGACGGCACTGGAAGCAGTTGCTGTGGTATGTCCTGTTCAGCGCCTCGATCGCCGGCTCACTCAGAGCTACAGGCTTACGGCAGAACCCACATACATCTACACACACACATACACACATTTTGGTCTTTTATTTATTTTGTTGTATAATCATCTGTCTCAGGTGTGTATTTTGTGTGTGTGAGTGTGTGTGTGTGTGTGTGTGTGTGTGTGTGTTTTAGAGACCTGTTGTAATCCCCTTTTCAGTGTGTGTGTGTCTGTGTGTGTAAGAGACCTGGTGTAATCCCCTCTTCAGTGTGTGCGTGTGTGTGTGTGTAAGAGACCTGGTGTAATCCCCTATTCAGTGTGTGTGTGTGTGTAAGAGACCTGGTGTAATCCCCTATTCAGTGTGTGTGTGTGTGTGTGTGTGTGTGTGTGTTTGTGTAAGAGACCTGGTATAATCCCTTCTTCAGTGTGAGCTCCTGCAGTCCTCTGGCTCTGATCAGCAGGTGGCGATCTCTCCACACACACCTGCACAGGAGAGAAGAGAGTCGGTGTGTAAAAGTCAGAATGACTGAGGAAGATGTGTGTAGAGAATAAAGACAGAACAGGAAGTGTGTGTGTGTGTGTGTGTGTGTGTGTGTGTGACATCTCAGGTCTCAGGTGAAGAGGAGAAGAGTCGGAACTGAACAACATAATCTCAGACATCAGAATCATCACACTGATGTCTCGTCACTCCACTGATTCCAGTTTCACTACAATAACGGAAAAATTATTAAACCTGGAAAATCCCTGGACCTTGTGACTGACGTTAAGATGGAAATTCCGAGCTTTTCCTTTCACATGATGTTCGCTTATTAACACTGACGTGCGAATGAGATCAGACGTGGCAGATGAGACGTGGAGCAAAAAGTTGAGCAAAGGTCAAGGAAGAAGAGTAGTGTGTCATTACCAGTGTGTGTGTGTGTGTGTGTGTGTGTGCGCGCGCATGTTACACCTTGGGTGTGGAGGCTGAAGGTTCCTGATTGGGGTCAGACAGGGGGCAGCTGGATAGTGGAGGGGGTGGGGGAGGGGGCGTAGCTTCAGAAACCCCAGAGTCCAGAGATGCAGGGGGTAGAGGAGGGAAAAACTCTGCAACAAACAACACACACACACACACACACACACACACACACACACACACACACACACACAGTATGGCATACATTTATCTATCATCCACCAATATCTCTTCATTTATCCATCCATAGCAAGGACTAATTTCTATGTAAATATCTTCATGGTGTGTGTGTGTGTGTGTGGTGTTTTGATGTTTGTACCCTCAGAGTGTTTCTCCTCTCTCTTGACTCTGTATGGCGTGTGTGCAGTGTCAGGTTTGTTGTGTGTTTTGCGGAGCTCCAGAGGACTGGGCCGAGCTTCAGCTGAAGAGGTGGCGTGTCCTGACTCCGGGGCCGAGGGGGTCAAGGGGGTGGAGGGTTTAGTGTGTGCGGCAGTGGGACTGACTGGGACGGCGGAGTGCTGCGTGATCTGCGGCGTGGGAGTGACCGTGGCTCTGTACGGAGACGTCAGAGTGATGAAGACAGAGGACACCATCCTCTTTTGTGGGGCGGCAGAAGTCATGGCGCTGAGGGAAAGAACACACACACACACACACACACACACACAATTTTAGAGCTTTATTAGAAAATAAAATAATTTTGTGAGAAAAAAGGAAAGGTGATGAAAGAGCTTTGGTATCTGATGCATCTGCAGCTGTTTGGATCTGAATCACAGAATCGCTCGTAATGGTCAAGGAGTGTATGAGTAAATAAAGCCTCGGCGACTCAGAGAGCAGCTTAAATGTTGATCTTAGAGCTGAATGTTTCTCTCATGAGCTCAGCTGTGTGTGCTGTGCTGATTAATGCTGGCTATCATGAACACCGCTCCATCACCACCTCCAGCTCCACCTCCAACTCCATCCCCAGCTCTAGCTCCAGTGCAGGTACGCTAAACCTGGACCATTTCATATCTTTCTCTCTATATTTATTGTAGACTTTCCGAGGGTGAGTCAGGTGGAAACCTTTAAAGTGCCACATGAGCTAGAGCTGATTTTATTCCTGACAATGTTTCAGCTCAGGACAAGAAACATAGCCGTGTTTCCTGTACTGAGTACTGAACACCTGGTCTGATTCAGTCTGAGTGACTTGTGGTGATTTACAGGGACACACAGTAAGAGCATTTTCTTTCAGCTGTTACCTTACCTTTCCACACACACACACACACACACACACACACACAAACAACAACAACATATTTACATATATGAAAATATTCTATAGGTTAAAGCGGCGTGTACAGTTCACTCATCAGCTGTGTGTGTAATGCCTTTTTTGTGTGTGTGTGTGTGTGTGTGTGTCTGTGTGTAACGCCTGTGTGTGTGAAACCAAACAGAACTATTCATGAATTCATGATAAGACATTCAGCATGCCACATCCTGCCACTGAACCAGTCCAGTCAGTTCAACACATATTACAGCTGGATGACAGAGGGTGTGTGTGCAGTGTTTGGGGGTGTGTGTGTGTGTGTGTGTGTGTGTGTAGTGTGTGTGTGTGTGTGTGTAGTGTGTGTGTGTGTGTGATTGAGCTCAGGAAGACAAAGGAAATTTTGAGACACAGGAAGTATGATTAGACTCAGCAGAAGAATATATTGTATTTATCTTCTTGTCCAGAAAAGCTCATGATGTTTATTTGCTGCACTGATCTGATTATTAATGCAGCTGATGAACTGCGTGCTGCTCTGAACACTAACGCCATCTCTCTGTGACCTCAGCAGTCTCTCAGCTCTTTTAGTTTCACTTCATTAAAAATAAAAATAAAATAAAATAAATAAAAATAAAGCCGAGTCTCTAACCGTCTTCAAACGGCAATTGAAGACTTTCCTTTTCCTGAAGTACTTAAAGTAGCTCTTATTTTTCCAGTTTTCCGTATTATGTTGCAAAGTTTAAAAAAAGCAAAACAAAACAAAAAAAAAACCCCCAACTCAGTGTTTAGGTTAATGCTATCCCAAGTTTGTGTCTTACTGAACCAGTGTTAATGTATTCAGTGACTGAGGACTAAAGCACTTTTGTACGTCGCTCTGGATAAGAGCATCTGCCAAATGCCAGAAATGTAAATGTAAATGTAAAACATAAAACCTAAAACTTTTTTTTTGTTTTGGTTTTTTAAAATAAGTTTTGCATATGGAAATGAGGCAAATGTCCTCACAGTGTAAAAAACTGTACAATATTCATATCCTTGCGGGGACATTTGGTCCTCCCCAAAGTACTCCCCCCACACACAGTATAATATAGCATTCATAATTCAGTAAATTACAGGGAGTTTAGTGGAGCATAGTAGAGTATATAGTAGTATAGTGGAGTATATAGGAGTGTAATGGACTATATAGGAGTGTAGTGGTGCATATAGGAGTGTAAAGGAGTATAGTAGAGTATATAGGAGTATAGTGGTGTATATAGGAGTGTAGTGGAGTATATAGGAGTATAGTGGAGTATATAGGAGTGTAGTGGAGTATATAGGAGTGTAGTGGAGCATATAGGAGTGTAATGGAGTATAGTGGTGTATATAGGAGTGTAGTGGAGTATAGTGGTGTATATAGGAGTGTAGTGGAGTATATAGGAGTGTAGTGGAGCATATAGGAGTGTAATGGAGTATAGTGGTGTATATAGGAGTGTAGTGGAGTATATAGGAGTGTAGTGGTGCATATAGGAGTGTAAAGGAGTATAGTAGAGTATATAGGAGTATAGTGGAGTATATAGGAGTGTAGTGGAGCATATAGGAGTGTAGTGGAGCAGATAGGAGTGTAAAGGAGTATAGTAGAGTATATAAGAGTATAGTGGAGTATATAGGAGTATAGTGGAGTATATAGGAGTATAGTGGAGTATATAGGAGTGTAGTGGAGTATAGTGGTGTATATAGGAGTGTAGTGGAGTATATAGGAGTATAGTGGAGTATATAGGAGTGTAGTGGAGTATAGTGGTGTATATAGGAGTGTAGTGGAGTATATAGGAGTGTAGTGGTGCATATAGGAGTGTAGTGGAGTATAGTAGAGTATATAGGAGTATAGTGGAGTATATAGGAGTGTAGTGGAGCAGATAGGAGTGTAAAGGAGTATAGTAGAGTATATAAGAGTATAGTGGAGTATATAGGAGTATAGTGGAGTATATAGGAGTGTAGTGGAGTATATAGGAGTATATAGGAGTGTAGTGGAGTATATAGGAGTGTAGTGGTGCATATAGGAGTGTAAAGGAGTATAGTAGAGTATATAGGAGTGTAGTGGAGTATAGTGGTGTGTATATAGGAGTGTAGTGGAGTATATAGGAGTGTAGTGGTGCATATAGGAGCGTATTGGAGTATATAGGAGTGTAAAGGAGTATAGTAGAGCATATAGGAGTATAGTGGAATATATAGGAGTATAATGGAGTATATAGGAGTGTAGTGGTGCATATAGGAGTGTAGTGGTGCATTTAGGAGTGTAGAGGAGTATAGTGGTGCATATAGGAGTGTATATAGTAGTGTAGTGGAGTATATAGGAGTGTAGCGGGGTGTAGCAAGGTGTAGTGGAGTATATACAAGTATAGTAGAGTATAAAGTAGTAAAGTAGTGTATATAAGAGTGTAGTGGAGTGCAAAGGAGTATAAAGCAGTATAGTGGAGTATATAGGAGTACTGTGGAGTATATAGGGGTATAGTGGAGTGCAAAGGAGTATAAACAGTATAGTGGAGTATATAGGAGTATGGTGGAGTATATAGGAGTATGGTGGAGTATATAGGAGTATGGTGGAGTATATAGGAGTGTAGTGGAGTGTAGAGGAGTATAGTGGAGTATACATGAGTGTAGGGGAGTATAGTGGAGTATATAGGGGTATAGTGGAGTGCAAAGGAGTATAAACAGTATAGTGGAGTGTATAGGAGTATAATGGAGTATATAGGTGTGTACTGGAGTGCAAAGGAGTATAAACATTATAGTGGAGTATATAGGAGTGTAGTGGAGTGTAGAGGAGTATAGTGGAGTATACATGAGTGTAGGGGAGTATAGTGGAGTATATAGGGGTATAGTGGAGTGCAAAGGAGTATAAACAGTATAGTGGAGTGTATAGGAGTATGGTGGAGTATATAGGAGTATAGTGGAGTATATAGGAATGTAGTGGAGTGGAGTATATAGGAGTATAGTGGAGTATATAGGAGTGTAGTGGAGTGCAAAGGAGTATAAAGCAGTACCGTAGAGTATATAGGAGTATAGTAGAGTATATAGGAGTGGAGTGCAAAGAGTATAAAACTGTATAATGGAGTATATGGGAGTATAGTGGAGTATATAGGAGTGTACTGGAGTATATAGGAGTGTAATGGAGTGCAAAGGAGTATAAACAGTATAGTGGAGTATATAGGAATATGGTGGAGTATATGGGAGTATAGTGGAGTATATAGGAGTATATAGGAGTATATAGGAATATAGTGGAGTATATAGGAGTGTAGTGGAGTGCAAAGGAGTATAAAGCAGTATAGTGGAGTATATAGGAGTGGAGTGGAGTATATAAGAGTATAGTGGAGTATGTAGGAGTATAGTGGAGTATATAGGAGTGTAGTGGAGTGCAAAGGAGTATAAAGCAGTATAGTGGAGTATATAGGAGTGGAGTGGAGTGGAGTATATAAGAGTATAGTGGAGTATGTAGGAGTATAGTGGAGTATATAGGAGTGTAGTGGAGTGCAAAGGAGTACAAAGCAGTATCGTAGAGTATATAGGAGTATAGTAGAATATATAGGAGTGGAGTGGAGTATATAAGAGTATAGTGGAGTATGTAGGAGTATAGTGGAGTATATAGGAGTGTAGTGGAGTGCAAAGGAGTATAAAGCAGTATAGTGGAGTATATAGGAGTGGAGTGGAGTATATAAGAGTATAGTGGAGTATGTAGGAGTATAGTGGAGTATATAGGAGTGTAGTGGAGTGCAAAGGAGTACAAAGCAGTATCGTAGCGTATATAGGAGTATAGTAGAGTATATAGGAGTGGAGTGCAAAGGATTATAAAACTGTATAGTGGAGTATATGGGAGTGTAATGGAGTATGTAGGAGTATAGTGGAGCATATAGGAGTGTACTGGAATATATAGGATTGTAGTGGAGTGCAAAGGAGTATAAAGCAGTATAGTGGAGTATATATATATAAGAGTATAGTAGAGTATATAGAAGTGGCGTGCAAAGGAGTATAAAACTATAGTTTAGTATATGGGCGTATAGGGGAGTATATAGGACTATGGTGCAGTTTATAGGAGTATAGTGGAGTATATAGGAGTGTACTGGAGTATATAGGAGTATAGTGGAGTATACATGAGTGTAGGGGAGTGCAAAGGAGTATAAAGCAGTATAGTGGAGTATAAACAGTATAGTGGAGTATATAAGAGTATAGTGGAGTATATAGGAGTGTAGTGGAGTGCAAAGGAGTATAAACATTATGGTGGAGTATACAGGAGTATAGTGGAGTATATATATGAGTGTAGTGGAGTGCAAAGGAGTATAAAGCAGTACAGTGGAGTATATAGGATTGTAGTGGAGTATGTAGGAGTATAGTGGCGTATATAGGAGTGTATTGGAGTGCAAAGGAGTGCAAAGGAGTATAAAGCAGTATCGTAGAGTATATAGGAGTGGAGTGCAAAGGAGTATAAAACTGTATAGTGGAGTATATGGGAGTATAGTGGAGTATGTATGAGTGTAGTGGAGTATATAGGAGTATAGTGGAGTGTATATAGGAGTGTACTGGAGTATATAGGAGTATAAAGCAGTATAGTGGAGTATATAGGAGTGGACTGCAAAGGAGTATAAAACTGTATACTGGAGTATATGGGAGTATAATGGAGTATATAAGAGTGTACTGGAGTACATAGGAGTATAGTGGAGTATATAGCAGTGTAGTGGAGTATATAGGAGTGTAGTGGAGTATATAGGCGCGTAGTGGAGTGTAGAGTAGTATAGTGGTGTATATAGGAGTGTAGTGGATTATATAGTAGTGGAGTATATAGGACTAGAGCATATAGGAGTAGAGTGGAGTGCAAAGGAGTATAAAACTGTATAGTGGACTATATGGGAGTATAGTGGAGTATACAGGAGTGTAGTGGAGTATATGGGAGTGGAGTATATAGGAGTATAGTAGAGTATATAGGAATAGAGTAGAGTATATAGGAGTGTAAAGGAGTATATAGGCATGTAGTGGAGTGTACAGTAGTATAGTGGTGTATATAGGAGTGTAGTGGATTATATAGGAGTAGAGTATATAGGAGTAGAGTATATAGGAGTAGAGTGGAGTGCAAAGGAGTATAAAACTGTATAGTGGAGTATATAGGATTATAGTGGAGTATACAGGAGTATAGTGGAGTATATAGGAGTGTAGTGGAGTATATAGGAGTGTAGTGGAGTGTAGAGTAGTATAGTGGTGTATATAGGAGTGGAGTGGCTTACATAGGAGTGGAGTATATAGGAGTATAGTAGAGTATATAGGAGTGGAGTAAGCAGGAGTATAGTGGAGTATAGTTACTGTAGCTAGTTCTTAGCATTCACAGTTTTTCATGCGATAACTGATAACTACATCATTAACTGCCTCGTGTTCAGCAGCGTAACACACAGTCTGACCTGTCCTAGGGCTATCTCACCTCTTGCAAATGCAGGAGCTCACAAAAGCCTGTGATTGGCTGGTGTCACTGTGATTAACAGGGGAGACTGGGAATGCCCCACCTCACAGACATATCACTGCAGAGCTCTAAAAGAAGGCCACACCCCCAAACCACCAACTATCACTCTAACTATATCTAATACACCTATTTACATATATATACAATTTTATACGATTGGGGACACAACCCTGATGTTTTTTCCTGATGAATCTGTGAAAATTATGTTTGACCAATCAATGATTTGCACTAGTTCTGGCTCCACCTACACAGGAACTGAGAAGCTAATAAACAGAAGCATGCTAAATGTGACTTTCTCTAGTAATAATTCTATATAAAAAGGTGGCCTTGCTAGGGATCCTTCTTCAAACTGAAACACAAAACTAAATCTCATGGACCACACGGTATGTCATGAAAATTTTTAAGTATTGCAATGTGATAGGACACCTTTGCCATATTGCTCAAGCTTAACAAACGTGCGCACACACACACACACAAATGGGGTGTCACCTTATAGGCAGCACAACATCCTGCTTTTTCCTCCTGACTGCACAGAAGTGTGCACTTCTAAGTGAGCACTCAATATTGAGATCAGTTCATACTGCACATACCTGAAGTCGTATTCTCTCTCCGTCTCACTTTCTCTCCGTCTCTCTTTCTCTCTGTTTCTCTTCCTGTCTCTGTCTGTCTGTCTGTCTCTGTCTCTCTCTCTTTCTCTCTCTCTTTGTCTTTTCTCGGGGTTCTACTCTCCCCTTGTCGCTCCCATGTCGTCACTGAGAGAAAGACAGCTATCGACACACACACAGAGGCCACTCCTTTTCCTCCCTCCCTCATTCCCTCCTTTTATTCTTGCCTCCTCCTCCTCCTCCTCCCCCACTCTCTCTCTCTCTCTCCTTTTTTCCTGCTGAATGACAGCCGTAAAAGGTGAATAGTTAATCACTGACCTAGACTTATAAAATGCAGGACACCACCCACCCCCTGATTAACACACACACACACACACACACACACACACACACACACACACACACACACACACACACACACACACAGCCCCCCCACAAACCTTTTTCCTCCCCCTTTATATTTTAGAATGCAGCAGGATGTGACTGTACCTGCCCTCTCTCTCTCTCTCTCTCTCTCTCTCTCTCTCTCTCTCTCTCTCTCTCTGACTCTCTCTCACTCTCTCTCTGTTTTAATTCTGTAAGCTATGTCATGTAAACATATCACTATGGAGCAACAAATATTAACACTTAAAATACTTAATGAAGTAAAAAAAAAACACAAACCCAGAAGACAAACAGGTCTGTGTGTGTGTAAGTAATTTCCTGCTAAAACGCAGCTCAGTGCAGTGTGTCAGTGTTGAGCAGAAGTGAAGTTTTTAAAGAAGTCTTTAATAAGTTGAATAAATCTTCATTTGAAGTTCTCTCTCTCATGTTTTTGTGAGAGAAAAAAGAACTGGAGAATTCAAGGACCAAAACCGTAATGAAACCCAAACACACATCTGTGGAAGACTGTGTGTCTGTCTTTTGTGTGTGTGTGTGTGTGTGTGTGTGTGTGTGTGTGTGTGTGTGTGTGTGCGCGCGTTGGGGTTCTGCACCACCCCCAAGACCCAAACTGCTCCCAGACGGAAAAGATAAACTCACCAAAAAAAAGTCCAAAAACGGAGAGATTGGTGCACACACTGAAACACACACACACACAGAGGAAACTAGAGGGGGGCTGGAGAGAGAGGGAGGGAGGGAGGGAGGGAGGGAGGGAGGGAGGGAGACTAAAGTTTAAAGAGGGGGAGGGGAATACATGTTGTTCGTGTGTATAATGGAATGCAGTCAATGATGTCACACATGCGAGAAGTAGCATGTCCATGATTACATCACCACCACTGCATCCAAGCCCCTCCCCTTTTTGAGCATCACAGCTGCCAAGAAACCCTCGAAAAAGTATGTGTGTGTGTGTTTCTTTTTCTAAATAGAAAGCATGAGAAGTTTTTTGAAGCTTAAATGATGAGGTGTGTGTGTGTGTGTGTGTGTTGATTCGTAACCATAGTTTGTGAGAAATGACGTAATACAGCAAATCCATGAGTCACTGTGTAACCATTCAGCCACATGCACAAACGTCCACACACGCACATAAACACACACACACACACACACACACACACACGCACATCCACACACACACTTCCACACACGCACATCCACACACACACCTTATGTAAATATGAACTGATAGTTGGTTATAAAAAAGAAGTTTATGTTCATGTTGGTCTGCGGTTTAACATAAAAGACTCAGTGTCATTTTTGTGAAACATAAACACACACACAAACACACACACACACACACACACACACACACACACATAAACAAACAGAGGCACACAACAATTGACACTTAACTTCACCTGAAATGCAGTGGATCACCTGAAGCTAATGAAGCTAACAGGTCGTCCACAATGCTCTTGGCTTTGCGGATGCAGCATGTGGTGTACATGTCCGTGATAGAGGGAAGAGAGACTCCAATGATCTTCTCAGCTGTCCTCACTATCCGCTGCAGGGTCTTGCGATCCGAGGCGGTGCAATTCCCAAAGCAGGCAGTGATGCAGCTGCTCAGGATGCTCTCGATGGTCCCTCTGTAGAAGGTGGTCAGGATGGGAGGTGGAAGATGAGCCATCCTCAGCCTTCGCAGGAAGTAGAGAAGCTGCTGGGCTTTCTTGGTGATGGAGCTGGTATTGAGTGACCAGGTGAGGTCCTCCACCAGGTGTACACCAAGGAATTGGTGCTCTTGACTATCTCCACGTTGGACCCGTCGATGTCCAGTGGAGAATGGTCACTCTGTGCTCTCCTGAAGTCAACAATCATCTCTTTCATTTTCTCCACATTCAGAGACAGGTTGTTGGCTCTACACCAGGCTGTTATCCCCTGCACCTCCTCTCTGTACGCTGACTCGTCGTTCTTGCTGATGAGACCCTCCACGGTCGTGTCATCAGCGAACTTGATGATGTGGTTGGAGCTGTGCATTGCTGAACAGTCGTGAGTCAGAAGAGTGAACAGCAGTGGGCTGAGCACACAGCCCTGAGGAGCTCCAGTGCTCAGTGTGGTGGTGCTGGTGATGCTGTTCTGAGGACTGACTGAGGTCTCCCAGTCAATGAGGTCTCCCACTGACTCCCTCTACTGGTCAGATGGAATAACAACAAGCGTCACTGCAGCTCTGAGTTTCAACTCAGCAACGGATCAGCGCTGAACTTCTAAGATCATAATCAGGTCCATCAGTGTTAAAGAGAGAGAGGGGTGGGGGGACAAAAAGGGAGGGACAGTGTGTCCTCACCTGTCCAACAACAATGATTAGAGGACTGATTGCTCTCACTGTGTTCTGTAACACCAGCAGGGCGGCGACTTGGGAGTCTCAGCGCTGAGCTTCAGGAGCTTCAGGTCATAAGGTCACGGGACATGTCAGTGCTTCAGACAGGGAGTGTACTGATATTCAGTTTGTGTTCCTGTTTATCTTTCAGAACGCCGTCCACCGAGGCTCCGCACCTCCACAGGACGTCCCGCAACATCATTCAAACAACTCGAAGTTTCCGTTCCCTGAAAAATTTGTTTCAATGTAAATACAAGCTTCTTTATCTCTAAATTCTTTAAGCTCGTCCCATACAGAGGGGGGTCAAAGGTCATGCAGGGGTCATCATGAGCCTACACAGAGCCGGAGAGGGGAATGAGATGGAGTGTATGAACACACAGAGCTCATGTAACTGTGTGTGTGTGTGTGTGTGTGTGTGTGTGTGTGTGTGTGTGCGTGTGTGTAAAACTGCTATGAAAACACAGAAAGCCTCTGAACAGGTTGATGTAAAACGTTACACAGAAAAACAGAATAATAAATTATTTAATCTGTTTAATGTTTAAAAAAAAAGACTAAAATATTTCCACACATTTAGATGATGTATAAATGTACATATAAAAATATATATCTATATTTACCCTCTGTACTATACATCCCCTCTGTTCTCACTGTTATTACACTATGATTTAATATATATATATATATATATATATATATATTTATATTATAATATATATATATATATATATATATATATATATATATATGATAATACATATTTATTATTTATTTCTTGACAGAAGTCACTTTAAAGTCTGAACTCTAATAATTACTAAATAATAATCATTTAAATAATAAACCTAACATCAAAAAGCAGCAAGTATATTTGCAGAACAGCTGCAAAAATTAAAAGGAAAAAAAATATCTCACAATAATAAACCGGGAAATATTATTAATGTCTATTATCGTGAAAGGAGAAAAAAAAGTTACGAATACTTAAAATATACATTTTTAAAAAACATATATATATATATATATATATATATATATATATATATATATATATACAGTGGGGCAAAAAAGTATTTAGTCAGCCACCAATTGTGCAAGTTCTCCCACTTAAAAAGATGAGAGAGGCCTGTAATTTTCATCATAGGTACACTTCAACTATGAGAGACAGAATGAGAAAAAAAAATCCAGAAAATCACATTGTCTGATTTTTAAAGAATTTATTTGCAAGTTATGGTGGAAAATAAGTATTTGGTCAATAACAAAAGTTTATCTCAATACTTTGTTATATACCCTTTGTTGGCAATGACAGAGGTCAAACGTTTTCTGTAAGTCACCACAAGGTTTTTACACACTGTTGCTGGTAGTTTGGCCCATTCCTCCATGCAGATCTCCTCTAGAGCAGTGATGTTTTGGGGCTGTCGCTGGGCAACACGGATTTTCAACTCCCTCCAAAGATTTTCTATGGTGTTGAGATCTGGAGACTGGCTAGGCCACTCCAGGACCTTGAAATGCTTCTTACGAAGCCACTCCTTCATTGCCCGGGCGGTGTGTTTGGGATCATTGTCATGCTGAAAGACCCAGCCACGTTTCATCTTCAATGCCCTTGCTGATGGAAGGAGGTTTTTACTCAAAATCTCACGATACATGGCCCCATTCATTCTTTCCTTTACATGGATCAGTCGTCCTGGTCCCTTTGCAGAAAAACAGCCCCAAAGCATGATGTTTCCACCCCCATGCTTCACAGTAGGTATGGTGTTCTTTGGATGCAACTCAGCATTCTTTCTCCTCCAAACATGACAAGTTGAGTTTTTACCAAAAAGTTCTATTTTGGTTTCATGTGACCATATGACATTCTCCCAATCCTCTTCTGGATCATCCAAATGCTCTCTAGCAAACTTCAGACGTGCCCGGACATGCACTGGCTTAAGCAGGGGGACACGTCACTGCGGGATTTGAGTCCCTGGTGGCGTAGTGTGTTACTGATGGTAGCCTTTGTTACTTTGGTCCTAGCTCTCTGCAGGTCATTCACTAGGTCCCCCCGTGTGGTTCTGGGATTTTTGCTCACCGTTCTTGTGATCATTTTGACCCCACGGGGTGAGATCTTGCATGGAGCCCCAGATCGAGGGAGATTATCAGTGGTCTTGTATGTCTTCCATTTTCTAATAATTGCTCCCACAGTTGATTTCTTCACACCAAGCTGCTTACCTATTGCAGATTCAGTCTTCCCAGCCTGGTGCAGGTCTACAATTTTGTTTCTGGTGTCCTTTGACAGCTCTTTGGTCTTGGCCATAGTGGAGTTTGGAGTCTGACTGTTTGAGGTTGTGGACAGGTCTGTGAGAGCCAGAAATCTTGCTTTTTTGTAGGTGACCAAATACTTATTTTCCACCATAATTTGCAAATAAATTCTTTAAAAATCAGACAATGTGATTTTCTGGATTTTTTTTTTCTCATTCTGTCTCTCATAGTTGAAGTGTACCTATGATGAAAATTACAGGCCTCTCTCATCTTTTTAAGTGGGAGAACTTGCACAATTGGTGGCTGACTAAATACTTTTTTGCCCCACTGTATATATATATCTATATATCTATATCTATCTATCTATCTATCTATATATATATATCTATCCATCTCTATATATATGTATGTATATAATTTGTTTATTAACAAAAAATTTGTTTATTTTTTGTTTTCATTATTTCAGGATTTTAAAGACTAAATAATTAACAGCTTCACAAATAAAGCCAGACGACACGATCACTTAAAATGAGCTGCTTTATATATCAGACAAAAACTTCTTACAGAAGTTCCAGAGATTAGTTCAACAACTTCATCCAGAAACACTCCAGATCAGCATTCCAGCTGTTTCTTCAGGAATCTTACAGCAGACCACCGGAGCTTCAGCTGGGGTCAGACTCCTGATCAGCAGCTTGGACCCGGTCAGCCTGCACACTTTCAGCCTCTTCATCAAAACTAAAAATCCTCACAGTCTGAACAGCAGCATGTGGAAAACTACAGTATGTCCACGGTGTCCTTCATCATTTTATATTAACTCGCTCACACACACACACTTGTAGTATTCTATAAGACTAAACCATTACACCCAGCTGGACTTCCTGAACTCTCTGGAGTTCAGACTACTGTATGTGCTTTGTGTTTTCAGCTCATCGCTGAGAGGTTGTTCTGGGAACATCATGTTCAGGAGGTGTGTGTAAGTGTGTGTAAATATGTGTAAATGTTGTGTGTAAATGTGTGTAAGTGTTGTGTGTAGATGTGTGTAAATGTGTGTGTTGTGTGATGTGTATGTGTTGTGTGTAAATGTTTTCACAGAACTGAACTCAAGTGTTCCACCAGATTTATAAAAGTTTCTCTCAGATTTTCATTCTAAGTATTAAATCAGCTGTAAATTACCGATCACGTTTATGGCACAGCTCATTTGCATGTAGCCCCGCCCACAAAACTCCAGCACATTAGAAACTTTCCAGTAACACAGCTTAGCCTCTGCAGCTCACACACACATGCTCACCTGCTTACAGGGTGCCATTACTTTTTCCCTCATTAAACAGCTGGGGTTATTTGCACAAAAATGTTTGGGTTTGTTTTGGAATCGCTTTCGATTTGGCGGAACCTGTTTATAAAAACACGGGAAGTCGAACACATCATCAGATATCAAGGATTTCTACAAATAGCAAACAAATAAACTCTGTCATATCCAGCGTTAGAGCCAACGTTAGCATCTCTCTCCGTTACATCTGGTTTAGTAGCTGATACTATGTGTAATTTCACACACACACACACACACACACACACACGTCATCAGTTATTAAATTGATGAATACATTGGAGGGAAATGTTGATGCCTGTGAAGATTCTCTCTATTCATCCGTCACTGAGTGGACGTAGCAGCTAGCTAAACTCTCATGAGACAATCATGTGTCCATCTTTCCCAGTTGTCTAGAAACAGTGTAGCCGAGTGAATAATGAGGGTTAGGGTTATCTTTTCATGTTTGCATTCACATTAAAAAACTTCATGATGACATCATCGGCTAATTCGCAAATGGTCTGTGTATTTAACCCTAGTCCAGCGGAAGTTCTAGGGTTCTCCAGGGTTCTCTGGAGAACGACGAGCAGCGGTTTGGAGAACTCCCCGCTGCTGGACCGAGCGGAACCCTGAGCGGTGTGCTGAGGCACAGGGAGCGTGGAGGCGGAGCGACGGGTGGAGGCGGAGCTCCGGGTCTCCTCAGATCGCGTATTGCTGCAGAGCTTTTTGCCTCATGACGTCCCACAGCAGCATGCTGAGCACAGTGTGGGGCGCCAGGCGCATGAACACTGGACCCATTCCCTTATACAGACCCAGAACCCCCTCGGTCCGGCTCACTTTTAGCAGGCAGTCCAGGAACCCAGTGTAGAACTGACCCTGAGGAGGACACAGAGCAGAGTCACACTCCTGTTCCCACAAGAGACCTGAGCATGCGTTTTAAACGTTACACACCTTCTTCAACTCGTCCACAGGCTGGTTGTAAAGCCTCGTGCTGATCACGTCGAACGGAGTCATAGTGATCGCCACAGCAACGCCACTGACCATAGCCGCCATCAGAGCGATGAGCCAGCTATCAGGACTGAAGCACTGTGGGAGATTAGGGGCGGAGAAACAGAGTTAACACACACTCCTGCTGTGAGAGGTCACAGGTGTGTGTGTGTCCTCACCTGTGTGTGTGCGAGCCACTCTTTGGCCGAGCTGAAGGTGGCGAGCTGAGCCGCCGAGCCCACCATGACCCTCGGCACGGCGCCGTTCACGCCCCTCCACAGACCGGTCACTCCTTCACGCCTGTATATGGTAGCGAAGGCACTGGAGATTCCCTGAGAATCATCACACTCGGTCATCACAAACTCCTGACATTACACACATCACTAACGTCTAGCGTCCAGTCTAAATCACCTCTTTACTTTTTAACTCAGTGGCTTCATATTAATGAACTGAAAAAGTGAATCATGAATAAATCCATACATTAACACAAAGAACCCCAACCTCATAACCTGGGCAAAAGTAATGGTACCCTGTACAAGCAGCAGCAGTTAGTGTGTGTCTGTGGTCACTACATTTACAGCTGACTGGTGTTTATACTGGTGTTTATACCGGAGTTTATACTAGTGTTTATACTGGAGTTTATAATTACCGGTGTTTATATTTACTGGTGTTTATAATGGAGTTTATACTGGTGTTTATACCGGAGTTTATACTAGTGTTTATACTGGAGTTTATAATTACCGGTGTTTATATTTACTGATGTTTATACTTACTGGTGTTTATAATGGAGTTTGTACTGGTGTTTATACTAGTGTTTATACTGGAGTTTATAATTACCGGTGTTTATACTGGTGTTCCTACTGACTGGTGTTTATAATGGAGTCTATACTGGTGTTTTTATTGGTGTTTATACTGGTGTTTATACTGGAGTTTATACCAGAGATTATACCAGAAATTATTCTGGTGTTTATACTTACTGGTGTGTGTACTGGTGTTTATATTGGTGTTTATACAGGTATTTATACCAGTGTTTATACCGGTGTTTATACCAGAGTTTATACTGGAGTTTATGCTGATGTTTATACTGGTGTTTATACTTACTGGTGTTTATACTGGTATTTATACTGGTGTTTATACTTACTGGTGTTTATACTGGTATTTATACTTACTGGTGTTTATACTGGAGTTTATACTGGCATTTATACTGGCATTTATACTGGGGTTTATACTGGAGTTTATACTGGAGTTTATACTGGAGTTTATACTGGAGTTTATACTGAGTTTATACTGGAGTTTATACTTACTGGTGTTTATACTGGAGTTTATACTGACATTTATACTGGTGTTTATACTGGTGTTTATGCTGGAGTTTATGCTGGAGTTTATGCTGGAGTTTATGCTGGAGTTTATACTTACTGGTGTTTATACTGGTATTTATACCAGAGTTTATACTGGAGCTCATACTGGAGTTTATACTGGTGTTTATACTTACTGGTGTTTATACTTAGTGGTATTTATACTGGAGTTTATCCTGTAGCTCATACTGGAGTTTGTAATGGAGTTTATACTTACCGGTGTTTATAGTTACTGGTGTTTGTACTGGTATTTATACTTACTGGTGTTTATACTGGAGTTTATAATTACCAGTGTTTATACTGGAGTTTATACTTACTGGTGTTTATAGTGGAGTTTAAATTGGAGTTTATCCTGACATTTATACTGGTGTTTATACTGGTGTTTATACTGACATTTATACTGGTGTTTATACTGGTGACATCTATACTGGTGTTTATACTGGAGTTTATATTGGAGTTTATACTGACATTTATACTGGTGTTTATACTGGTGACATCTATACTGCCATTTATACTGGAGTTTTTATCGGTGTTTATCAGTAAAATATGTGCAACCGAAACATCTGCATTTAGTTTAGTTCGGTTTGGGCGACAAAAACATTCTCATTTAACGAAGTTATTCATCTGCTCCTTTTTTTTTTTATCTGTGACTCTGCGACAGAATAATGAGACTAAAATATAAGTGTTTTTCTGTTATTTCTCTGTGGAGTGAAACAGTCTGACTGTCTTATCACGAGCACAGGGAGAGAACACTCAACAGCAAGCCATATCACATGTTTGATAAGCAGCTCTTCCTCACACACACACACACACACAGAGAGAGAGAGAGAGAGAGAGAGAGAGAGAGAGAGAGAGAGAGAGAGAGAGAGAGCGCTTACTCAGCTCTTTTTATCACTCCTGCTGGTCTGGTTGGTATAAATTCAGAGATTAGGCCTCACCCAAAAACTATGTTTGATCAAAGGCCAGCTGCAAATTTGGTGCTGACTGTGTGTGTGTGTGTATAAAGGGTTAGGCTTCTGTCATCGTTCCCTAGCAAATCCGTCACGCCTCTGTTTGCTGATCTGTGATTGGTTGCAGCTGCTGACCAGTGGGAGAAGTGAGAAGGTGCTTGGTTGTGGAATCGTGCACTTCCTCACACACACACACAAAAGTGCACTTCGGACATATTCTCTACAAATTTGTACAACTTTACAGCTGTGTGAGATATCTAACGCACGCACACACACACTCCTGAAGCTATGCACTGAGAAATCTCTGACCTGATCCAGATTTCATGCTGATGGACAGAGCTGAAATGATTCATTTCTAGCTTCTTTTGGTCTGTTGGTGGTCAGCACATGGAAGACCACTTCATGTGTCATCTATTACACTGCATCTCCTCCCTGGATGTGTTCTCACAGTGTTCCAGTCTATCAGTCCAGAAGTTAATCAGCAGTCCAGCTGCTCTTTGTATCTACCTGATTCTCTGACCAGTGAACTGAGTTAATCAAGTCTCTGAGTCGATTCACATAAGAGATGAATCAGTGAAAAATAAGAGTGTATCAAGGAGAACGTCGCTCACCTGATGTTTGTGCTGGTGACCCACAGCGATGGCCTCCACTGTCTGCGCCTGCAGGTGTGTCTTTACCTGTGGAGAGAAAAAAACACCACACATCTTCACACACTCAAAACTGTTGTGATTTATTTATTTATTTATGCTTTTTTCTTTAAAAAATACAAGAACAGCACCATCAACAGGTGGAAGTGAAGAAGCAAGAGGCGAGCCTGGGGCTGAGCTCTTTCTCACCCAGACCGTAGATTCATGCAGCCAATCAAAGTCATATGATCACACAGAGACACGCCCCCTGGGCTTCACTAACATCCACAGCACCTGATCGGGAAGCCGTGTGTGAGGTACAATCGCTTTCTCGGTTGAATTTCTCAGGAAAACGTGAAACTGCAGAACTAGAATTGTGTGTTTTTATCAGCGAGTGTGTTACGCTGTGTTTGTGTAAGTTTTATATCTACAATAAACCCCGCTGCTGTACAGCACAATTAGAGCTTCATTACACAGACTTACAGATAAAATGTTTTAGCACAATGTCATGACCAGCAGTGTGTGTGTGCGCGCATGTGTGTGTGTAGTATTTAACACTCTGCCTTGTTGGCTCTCGAACGGAAACACAATCTGCGCTGTTGCACTTTTCTTATTGTTTTTAAAGGTGCGGCTGTTTGTCCAGCGCTCTGACCTCTCCTTTCCCTTTACTCTAAATAACACACACCTCAGCAGCCGTGACCTCATCAAACCTCCATCTCTCACTCTCTCTCTCTCACACACACACACGTTTACGGTATATCAAAGGATGATATATTTAGTGACCCTGTGTGTGTATCACATTTCAGAAGGTCGAGTCAATCTGTCACTGATGAACAAGAGAACTTCCAGAAACACGTAACCGCACTGCATCAGAGTTGAACGCTGTTTTTTTTTTTTTTGCACCCTGATATGTGAAAAAGAAAGGGGGCGGAGCCACAGGAGAGCACTGAGGATGGAGTTATCGCTGTTACTGCACTACAAACATCCAGGCTCTATAATCTCTATGGAGTGAGCAAACAGAGCATGTGAAGATACAGAGACATGTTTAGAGATAAAAAAAAAGTAGGGTCTAAGAAGACTTCATGCTCAAAGGAAAAAAAATTAACCTCTAAACTTTCTGCAGAACCTCATGTGCAGCATGCGGGCAGGGGATGATGGAGGAGGAGGAGAGCTTTCACAATAAGGGAGTTTTTTCACCCCTCCCTCATCACCATTTTGACCCGGTGTTAGCCAACTTCGTAAAATTACTCACTCTGTTACAAAGTACAAACTGAACCAGTACAAAATAATACAAGAAGAAGTTGCTTTCGGCTGCTCCCTGTTCGGGGTCGCCACAGCGGACCAACTGGTCCGCACAACAACTTGGCAAATGTTTTACGCCGGATGCCCTTCCTGACGCAACCCTCCCATTTTTCTGGGCTTGGGACCAGCACTGCATCCAGTGGCTGGGGTTAGAGCATTGGCTGGAATCGAACCCGGGCCTTTCGCATGATAGGCGAGTAACCTACCACTGAGCCACCAATGCCCCAGTACAAAATAACACAATAACAGCAAAAAAAAAGTGAATTCTTTAGCTTTGCATTGGAGCTACAAGCTGCATCTCGTTAAGAGGTAACAGAATCTTAAGGCACTAAATGAGGATGTGGCACCAGACTGGTTTGTGAAGGTGTTCAGCATCTCTAACAGGACATCTGTAACCATGGAAAAATGGACAAAGTCACAGAGAGAGAAAAATAATCATTGATGCTCATTAACACTCACTTCCACCTCTGCACAGTGATAGCGCCAGGGGGTGTGGCCTAAAGACTGAAGCTGCAGCTCGTAGTTTAAAGGCGATTTTAAATTAGAATAAACTCCAGATTTTATTTAATTTAATGTCTTTTTTTAAAGCGTGGCTCGCTCTGGAGCGTGAAATGATTCAGACATGCTGTTTGTGCGATATTAACTAACTCCAGTATGGTCCAGACCGGGTCTTTGCACAGATATTCTGCAATGCTGCTGATAACAACATTGCATGTGTAAAAGATTGTGATATGAAGCGTGATTGATTACTGTCACATGCTCAGCTGGACAGGACACCAAAATGTCTGACCAGTCTTCAAATATCCTTCAAATAATTTAATGAAATGCACCTGAAGTCTCGTAGCAGTGATTTTAATCTCCAGTAAACTCACCAGGTAAGCAGGAGAGGCGATGAAGGCCCCTAAAGCCCCAGCAGCGGCCCCTGAGACCACGTTTCCCCCCGGCACATCGGTGATCCCTGAGACCTGAGTGTAGGAGTAGAAGCTGAGCCGAACGCCGTTCATAAGCGCCTGGTAGAGCAGTCCGGCGGCGAGGCCCTTCTGCAGGCCACGCAGTCCGTCAGTGCGACCGACCAGCCAGAGCGCCTGCAGCACCCCTCGGTAGTGCTGATGGTACGATCCGCGCGCCTGCAGTTCCCCTTGCAGCTGCAGACGAGTCTTCACGACCTCGAGTGGGTTGGTGAACACACAGGCACCGCAGCAGGCCAGAGAACCCAGAGTGAAGTCCAGCGGAGGCCACAGCGCCCGGGGACGGTCATCCAGCTTTGAAGGAGTATGAGACAGAGAAGGAATGGAGCCCTGGGTGATAAGAGGAGTGACTGAGGGGCAGTTGACGGTTCGGGGATCAGCCATCACACCCATGACGATGATGATGGTAGTGGTGGTGGAAAGAACTAGCGCTCGTTCAGTTTAAAGTGTTCCTGAGGAGTTTGGGCACAACATGTATCAACTCTACAAGGAAGTGTAGTGTAACATCACCGGCGTATTCTCACCTGTACATCACAACCTGAAAATCACAAAGCGGTCTCACAGCAGCTTTACTTTTCATCACTGAACAAAGACTTCAGCGTCTGTATCAGGAGCAGGAGTTACATCACACCTCAGACGCTGAAACTTCGCTGGCGAATCACAAGGGAGCTGGAGCTCTGTCATCTGGGACTCTGAGAACCTTGTTTTGATCTCAGGAACAACTCTGTAACCAAGAGCAAGGTGTGCAAAATGGCCTGAAGATGCAGAGAAAAGCTGGAAGTGTGTGTGCTTCATGACAGCCATGAAAGAAAGCAACATCTTTGTGGAAAACTTCAATCATTATCTCTCTAAGCAAATTAGCACTGCTTTTCCTTTAATGCCGTTTTTATTGACATATGTATTAACATATCTGATTAACATATTTCACTTTAGTAATAATTTATCCTAAATAAATCCTGAAAAGCAAGCTTGTCCGGGATCACTTTACTAACTGGCCCAGAAAACACGACGCTTTTACGCTTTAAAAAAAATCGCTCAAAAGTGCAGGAAATGTTTCTTCAGAAGTTTATCATTTAAATTATTCTCCAAAATATCTCATGTATATACTGAGCAAATAATCTATTAGACCAACTCACCCTCACCGCTCGGTCTTCTCCTTCTTACTGACAGCGCCGCTGTAAACATACTTCTAAAAACCTGAATAGCCGCACTAGCCCCGCCCTATTCTCCTTCTCAGCCAATAAAATACCGTGATCATGTCCATACGTCGGCTCTCCCCGGGCTCCCAACCAATCAGATTCCGCATTCCACCGTTTCATCGATTCAATGCCAAGTACATGAAGCTCTCCGGCCCGAGCCTGCGTACTGCACAAACATCTGAATAAAAACACTTCTCAAAGCTCATCTCGTTTTTATGGGACATTAATTTATACGCTGCATCAAATCCATGAGGTCATGTTTAAGTCTAACAGCTCGTAATCACTCAGTAAAGTTGAGTCTGTGATAAATGAGCCCACTTGACGTCATCGTTTTTCTTTCAAATAACTACAGGGTCAGGACGCGGCTAGCAAGTTGGCTCACTAGGCTAATGAAAATAAACATAAATTCAAATATAGATTTTACACAGGTAATGTACTTTAACAAAAGTGTTGTTAATCAAATAGAGCCGATTAAAAAAAGTAAAGCATTCAATCAAAATACACACTAATATATATATATATATATATATATATATATATATATATATATATATATATATATATATATATATATATATATATATATATATATATATAAATGATAATCTGTAGCTACAGGAGTACTGCTAATTATAATTAAGCTTTTGCTGATTGTATTATATTCAATTAGGCATGGTTAAACTGCTAAGAATATATTTTTCTGAATTAAACCTAATGAAACTTTAAGTTAATTGTGTATAGGTTTAGTGTCCTGTGTAAAACAGGGGGAAAAAGTCCTATTAAACTTTTCTACAGTTTTTACATCATGTTATTTGACAGGATTATCTCACCAGGATGTCATACAGAGTGGGTTATTAGTTACACTTAAAGTTATAAACTGTAAAGTTATATAAATGTTATATATCTCTAACTATAATGAAACTGCTAGTTTAAACATTTTCTTATGTTTAAGATGTTTCGAAATTCCTCACACATAGATTTGACATTACGTGACATACTGTAGCTCCAGCTAAAACACGTGAAGGCCAAAAATAACTAAAGGGAAGTTTAGAAAGCCTTTTTAAAGGAACTCTAACTGTGGAGTGAAAAATAAATTAATTTAGCCTGGACACTTCAGCTAGGAAGAAGAGCGAATATCTAATTTCCTCTAGTATTTATTTACCTGTAATTCTGTATTCAGAGCTTGAATACAAAGCCACAGAAATTGTGGGTATAGTTCAAATCAATTGCAATCAACTCACTTTACCTGAAAACACCTCAGTGCCAATGTGATTATTATTTGTGTTTTATTGTAATGTGTCTTCAGTAAAAGGTTTCATGTTTCTTACAGTGGTGTGGTTTTGGTTGTAGCTGATGAAATCAAGATGATCAAGCAATAACTCTGAATGCAAGATTCCCAGTCATCCAGGTGCAGTTACCTAGACGTTAGATCGAAACAAGTTCGCTTTAAACCCACCAACACACTAAACTCGTCCACCCTAAAGACCCGACACCAAAACACAAGAGGAGTAATGTAATTTATATGGTCCGGTGTAGTGAAAAGTGCTCAGAGCTCTACATTAGAGAGAGTAAACAACAACTACAGAAAAGGATGTACTAACACAGAAGGAGCAAGACCTCAGGACCTGATCAGCTGTGTATTTTCATCTGAAAGACAAAGTACACTTTCATTAGCCTAGTGAGGAGTGAAGGAGGCCATGTCCAGGTGGAAAATCCTCCTCTCAATAGGGGTGGAGGTCTCCTATTTTTCATCCTGTTCTTTCATGCATTCCCAAGAAGATCAAGACTACTTCACACATCCACCAGAAAAGCCACACTTAGGACTCCCTCGTCCACTCTCACATTCACTGATCGTTACCCCTAATACTTCAATACACTCTCCCCTTACTCTCCTACTCAGGGGTCATTACATCCTAAACGGCTCCCTTCCTCCTAACACCGCCTCCCCTTGTTCCCTTAACAAGGCTACCTAGGGAGGACAAGATCCGTGACCCTGGAGAATACAAATTCGAGGGATCCTGCAAACTTCCCTCAGACTGAAGAAGCTGGTCAGATGTGTACTGAAACGTTTCAATAGAACTAGAAGGAAGTCCAGTTGACATGACTCAACTTCTAGATTTGATTGCAAGAGTTAACAGTAACTACAAAAAGCACACGTCACAGCCACATGGCTGAGTGTTTTCCTAGAGAGCTTCATTTCTCCTGAATCACCAAACCAGTATATAAAACTTCCAGCAGCCCTCCGTCTTTTCCCAGCAGTGCATGCAGATCTCCTTACAGTGTGTATGTGTGTGTGTGCGCGTGTGCAGTGCCAGTCATCCACTCTGAGCATGCTGTGTATAAGTATAGCCCAACTGTAACTCAGCACTTTAATGGAAAGTAATAAGTCTTTCCTTTCTCAGTTGTTCATAACATCTGAACATCGAAAAGCAAAACACAAAAACACTCATGATCTCGGCTCACATTAATGCACCGTGCTCTGTAATTAAATCCCTCTTACATGATGCGACACAGTGTCTGTGGTCACCATGTTACTGTACACTTTCAGCTGGATTCATAAGCTTGTGTCCAGCTGCAGGTCTGGGGGAATTTCCAGCATTGGCATTGTTGTTCTTTGTAGATTCCCTCACAGCCTTCAAGACCAAGCTTAGAACATTAATGCAGAAACGTTTTGTGTCTCTTGTGGTCTGTGTGTGTGTTCTCTATGTCGGCCCCCTTCATACTAAAATTAACTGTCCCGTTATTATTAGCATGTAGTGACACCATAAGACCAGAAATGATTTAAGAGGTCCCTGGAAAATGGCAGATCTTTCTGCAGGAAGATGTTTTTCCTCTGTAGTGTGATGAAGCACAGCTGGACAGTAGGTGGACGAAAGCCTACTGCGAGAAGGAGATAAAACATGACATGAAACTGTTGCGGGGGGGCACGGTGGCTTAGTGGTTAGCATGTTTGCCTCACACCTCCAGGGTTGGGGGTTCGATTCCCGCCTCCGCCGTGTGTGTGTGGAGTTTGCATGTTCTCCCCGTGCCTCTGGGGTTTCCTCCGGGTACTCCGGTTTCCTCCCCCGGTCCAAAGACATGCATTGTAGGTTGATTGGCATCTCTAAATTGTCCGTATTGTGTGAGTGAATGAGAGTGTGTGTGTGCCATGTGATGGGTTGGCACTCCGTCCAGGGTGTATCCTGCCTTGATACCCAATGACGCCTGAGATAGGCACAGACTCCCCGTGACCCGAGAGTAGATCGAATAAGCGGTAGACAATGAATGAATGAAAGAAACTGTTGCTTACATTTTTTTTAAATTCCCAACCCTGACCAGGATGAAGCGCTTCTGAACAAATGGATAAAGAATTTCAATTAGACATGAGAAAGACTTGGAGGCCTTTATTGTTTGAATTTGTATCGAGTTACACTGCAACAGGACCCTCCCTTTCCCTCCCCACCCCATCACTAACGTCTATCACACCCCCTCCCCCCCCCACACACACACAGCTCCTATACACATACAGATTCATTCACAAACACATGCAGCGACACATGTGGTCTCCGTCTCGCTCATATTTTAAATGTAAACAATGCAGGCAGGAAGTGAGATATAAAAGCAAGGTAGTCAGCAGCGTTCCTCCGTTTCCCGGGCCCCTTCATCTGTAACGAGATGCTACCACAGGAAAGGGAGGAACAGTCGCGCTCTCTCTCTCTCTCTCTCAAACATACACACACAGGGCGTAAATATCAGGAAAAGCAGTCACACAACATTTCTTCATTAAATGTCCTTTATATGTGTCAAAATTGATTTTTCAGGAGAGATGAGGAATTAGTGTTTGGAATGTGACTCACGAGTCACTCCAGTCTCTCCCTAACAGGCAGGTCTCATGACGTCAGTGTCCGGGTCAGAATGTGGCTAAATTCCCAATCTGACTTTCTTAGATCACGCACACACCATCTTTCTTGCACCCTCTCATTACCTTTTAGCACGTACAAAATACAAGGCATTGGTTTTGGGGTAGTATTTGACGTTCTGTTTTTTGTCCATGAGCCCACCGAAGATGATGAGCTCTCCTCTGCCCTGCACCACCGTGTGTAGGCTCGTCTCAGGCGGTCCTGTGACAGCGCCGCTACCAAAGACACGCCATGCCACAACACCGTCTGTTTTAGCCCGTGAAACGTCCAGCACATACATCTGCATGGGCTTACAGCTGAGCGCCTGGTACAGTGGCTTCCCCACGTTCAGGCTCTGCGGAGGAACCGAGTGGCCCAGGCGCCGCGCAATCGGAGGGATCGAGTGTCCGTCAACCTGCGGCGGGCTTGATGAAGCAGGGCTTGAAGTAGGGGCGGGGTTAGAGGATGATGAGGATGAAGAAGGTGATGACGATGCGAGGGATTTAACAGCTTCCAGTCCTCTGCGGAGCGCAGCAGGAGAAACGGCGCCCGGTGGAGTATGAATGCCATTTGTGCTCGGCTGATCCAAAGAAGGTGGAGCCACTGATGACGATGTAGAAGAGGGTGGGGACTCCCATCCATAATCTGTTGGTAAATGGGCATGACTGTGTGGGTGGGACGGACTAGTACGAGGAGAAGGGGAGGAGCCATTAAGCAAAGGTGGGCTGTCTGGAGCCTGTGATGGAGATGGCTGCTGCGAAGAGGAGGGACTTCCGTCTCTGGCTCCAGCTCTAACAGTCGCCGGGCGTGGCCGAAGCGTTCCCCAGCGTCCGTTGACACAAGGAGCCTCCTCTACGTTGCCAAGGACGTTGCCGGAGCGCACGGGAGACTGTGACCGCAGAGGGGGTGTGTCTGGGCCAAGTGGTGGGGGCGTGGCACTGATTGGGGAAGGGCGGGAGTTCAGGCTTGGGCTCAAAGGGGCACGGCCGGAGGGAGCTTGTGAGAAAACAACTACACACTCACCCACCTGCAGAGTGAGTGTGAGAGAGAGAGAGAGAGAGAAATAATGAGAGACAGAATTAATATGAAAATTAACTGATTCATATATAGATAGATTTATATATTTCAAAAGGTTAAATCTCTCACACACACACACACACACACCTTGCAGGCCGGGTGGCACCAGAGTTCAGGAGCTCCATGTTCCTCGTTCTCTACTCGCAGTTGCTGCCATGACCAGGTGGGGGCATCCATGTGCAACAACCAGGCATCCTTCAGCAGCTGCCACACAAAATGAGGAGTTTAATTGGGAATACAGTTGATAATATTATATTCTATTATATCTGTAACAATATTATATACTGTATTAACACTACAGTAAAATATAATAACTAAATAAGTTGCTTAAAACGTCAGAATTGAACTCACAGCGTTGGGGCCACCACAACCCCCCAGGATGAGCAGCGTCTCAGCGTCTATCACAATCTGAGAGGGGAGGGAGGGAGAGAGAGAGAGAGAGAGAGAGAGAGAGAGAGAGAGAGAGAGAGAGAGAGAGAGAGAGAGAGAGGAGAATGTGAGGTTACTTGTGTTTTCGTTCTGCCCCAGCTCTAGTTATTCTAATGTCTTAAGTCCTGAAGATGACCAGGACCTATGAAGCTCCTCCTCCCCCAGGACTGTTCCCTCAGGACTAAGGTGTGTGAGAGTGTGTGAAAGTATTTGTGAGTGTGTAAGGAGGAGAGACTCACCTGACTCTGGCCTCCGCGAGGGTGAGGAGCTGGGCCTGTGATGGTGGGTTTGGACCAGGACCACTGCTCAAGATCCAGAACCCACACCTCATTACTCCTGAAATAACACACGCACACACACACACAAAATCATGTCTCTAGTAAAATTAGTGGGAACATGCAGATTGCTGGTTTTCTGGACCAGAACCGAAGGTGAGGAAAAGATACGCACATTTGTCGTGCACCAAGAGAGCCACCGAACACCACCATTGTGTTTTTAATGACTGAGGAGGAGTGACCAGCCATTGGAGGAGGACCGTGAGTTGTCACGATACAGTTCCACCTGAGAGAGAGACACATAACCGTAGCAGGTAATAATGATCAGTTAAACACTGTGTGAGCTGCTGTTACAGTAAAACACTGAGTGTCAGCAGCAGGGTGAAATATTGTGCATTAATACATCAATATAAAGCTGTGATGTGCAGCTGCCCTACTGTCAGAAGAGCTGCTGCAGAGAGCTCATCACCACCTGAGCACCAATCAGATCCCAGAACCCTGTGTTGCTGTGGTGTGATTTGTGATGGGCAAACAGAGCATTAGGTGCGACCATGAGCGTTCTCTGCTCACCAGTTTTTGGAAGGAGAGTAGGTGTGGATCTCGTCGAAGAAGCGCTCGGGTTGGTGCAGGGGGTACGGGCTGGGGCGGGTCCATCCTCCAAACAGCACCAGCAGGTCCTTAAACATCACCAGCGTAGCACCAGCTTTAGGAGATGGGTATGAGCCTGCACACAGAGCCACCCAAACCAGCTCTCAGCAGTGTGTGTGTGTATAACTCTAGTAATCATGGGTATCAGTGAGGAAGGGGTGTGAATGTATGAAAGATATTTTAACAGCAGTGTAGAAGTGTGTGTGTGTGCGCATGTGTGTAATGCTAGTAATTATGCGCATCAGTGAGGAAGGTGGATGTATGCGTAAAAGACACTTTAACAGTGGTGTAGAAGTGTGTGTGTGTGTGTACCTGAAGCGAGCGGTCGTATCCACTCCTTGCTGTTCAGGTCAAGTCTCCACAGGTCATTAAACGCAGCATTACAGCTGCTCTGTGTGCAGCCACCGAACACGTACATCGACTGGTTTGAGTCGTAGTAACACGCACCTTTAAAACGCGCGCACACACACACACACACACACACACACACACACACACACACAGATCAACACCTACTAGCCAGCAGCGTTGAGCAAAACTCATGCTTTTCAGCCTGTCTGTTCTGCCCTCTTGTGGTTGGTGGAGACCAAGTGAATTTATCTTAACTGCAAAATTAGCTACAAATATTACAGAATGACTTCTGAAATCCTGTTATTGTATTTAGTGTAAGAAGACCTTCGGACAGTCAGGTTGATGAGATGTGTGCAGTGTGTCCTGTTGTGAGGTTTGGTGTAAAATCTCAGGAAGCTTTAACAGCTCTACATGTACCAGTTTGTTCTTATTAATATTTATTTAAATGATGCCTACACCACCTCCAGCTGTGTCACACTCCTCCTTACATCCTCCGAACTCCTTCAGTTGTTAAGAGTCTCTCTCACTCACACACACACACACACACACAGAGTAATTCAATCCTAATTAATAAGAAAGGGGTAAACATTTGACCTGAAATGACTGTAAGTCCAGGAGGATTTGACACACGCACACTTTAGAGGAACCTTTAATGGTGTAAGAGTGTATGAAGATAACTTCTCAGGTTTAGAGTATAAAATAAATAAACAAATAAATGATTTCCTAAGGCGACATCAATCTGTGAACTGATTAAAAACATGGAGAGACTGAGACTCAAACACAGGGAATTTAGTTTAAAAATGAACAACTTCTTGTTCAACAGATGAAAATGTTTATGAAATTGTAACTCAAATGTAAGATTCATCATTAAATCTATAATTAAATTATTAAACTGATAGAATCATTCAGGCTTAGCATCCTGCTACAGCACATGCTCAGTATGTTTCAGATGAGGTGTGTGTGTGTATACTGACTGTGAGAAAAGCGTTGTGTGATGGGGGTTCCGGGATACGGGTAGGTGCGACTCTCCCACTGGATGTTTCCTTCCTGAACGGCCCTCAGGAAACCATGGTAACACTGATACGCTACACCTGCACACATCAAAGCACACACAGATGCTTTGATGACTTCTAAAGAACTCATTAACACCTTTAATTAACACGTCTGATACTTTCACACATGATGGCTGTAACCTCTCACACAGCATCTCCTGCTGTCTGTCCGTCTCTCCCTCTCTCTCAATCAAATCAACTCAAACCTTGCTCATCTCTCGCCTTCTATCAGCCCCCCTCCCCTCCTTTCATCCATCACTCTCTTTCTTGCTCACCATCTCTCGCTCACCTTTGATGAGGCGGTACCACTGTTTGCACACCAGGGCGGCGGTCTTGTGCTCCTGATACGGTGAGAGGAAGGACAGGATGTACTCCAGCACCTCCTCCGGCAGCTCACCCATGGCTCTCTGGCAGCTTTTCCCAGGATGCTTTACGCAGTTTGAGCCGCCTGCCGCCTCCGTCTCTGCGGTCAGGTCATCGTGGGTCCCCGATGAAGCAGTGTCGGCGTCCTCGGTGTCCATGGCGATGAAGCAGCCGTCCTCACTGTCGGAGGAGCGAGACATGCTGCCTGCAGGGGTAAAGAGAAATAAAGAGGGATTACATCTCTGTGATAAAATTGTGCTAATAATCAGTTCAGATCACAGATATCTCCACTTTGTATTTGTTTTTTCAACTCCTGCCTTGGCAATACAATCAGTAAACAGTATTGTTGGAGGCATCAATGAAATCACCACAGCTTATAGACTAACTAATGACTTACATGAAACAGATAGATAAACTGATCTCAGTTCATGTTGAGCAGAATTAAGAACCACTTTGAGTCACAGTGTCATGTCATAATGCTTTTAAAAAAGAGCAACAACAGATTAAGAGTAACCATGCACACTTCAGTAAGTCTGCCTGTCCCCTGTCTCTCTGCCTGCGTGCTGTTCCAGATGTTCCTCATCTCACCCAGCTGCAGTAATCTTAATCACATCATTTTCCAGAAGAATCCTTCTGACATTTCCGCAGTTTTGTATTCTGTTATTTTTTATTTACTCTTTATTTCTGCTTCAGTGCTCCTAAGACTCTTCACTGGGGAAGAGAGAGCTCTTTCTAACACACTAATCAGCAAAAACAACACGGTTCTTGGCGACTACTAAACATTTTTCACCGCGATAGATAGCTAGCTCGTTTATTTCTATTGTAGGCTAACTGAATAAGCTAGCTAGCTAACGATGCCGTTCTCTAGGGGGAAAAAAATCAGAAAACGAATCCTAAAGTCGTGTTCCCGGGAATGTCCAATTCCTGTCATATTTGTTAAATCCGCTATCTCGTGAGACATTAGATTAGATAAAGTGTGATGTAGAATTGCATAAACGCGTCTCTCTCGCTAAACCTGCCGGTGTTAGCCAGGCGCTAATGGAGCTGGAACACTGCTTATTTACAGAGCTAGCTAGCTAACTAACTTCACACATTTCCACCCTGATAAGCGGTGTTTAAACTCTTTCCTAATCTAAGTCGTGTTGTTTTCCGGTTACCGGCGTGTGTGTGTGTATCCTCCCTTTTCCGTCCTGTTATGTCCTCAGATGGCTGCCGTTTGATTCCCTTTATAAACTCCTGCTGCTGCTCTCCAGACTCCAAACATCCGCCATCTTCCTGCCTACAGCAGCATCTTACGCACGGCCGCGGGAGCGCGCACGTAACGGCCCCTCCCCCTCTTCTGCGCACTCGGTGTCGGCGTGTTCTGGAGGGTGCGCGTGCTCGTGATCTTCACACTGGAAAGGTTACTCGGTTATTTTCTCAGATTTACCGACATGAAGAACAGAGAAATTCCCAGCACACGGTACATTTCTGGAGCCCTCAAGGTGAATGTGAAAGGAAAATGTTTATATCAAATTCTAAAGAAGCACAGATTTTGTTAAAAGTGACTAATTACATATCAACTTCCTGTTTGATGCTGACCACACCCCCTTTATGTGAAGTCTGATGATCAGTTTCACTTTTATGGCTTTAGTAACTTTTTGATCTCAATTCCCAACAGTTTACATTCAGTTAAAATAATCCCTGACCAGGATAAAGCACTTCCTGTGAGTGAGTGAGAGATTAAATCTGTGACATACACGTTAAATATTTAACAGAACAGTACAGTAAAAGTGTAGAATAACTTGTCAGTGTTTGAATGTTTCAATGTTTTTTTCCTGACATTAAAAAAACCTCAAGATAAATGATGTCTATCTCTCTCTCTCTCTCTCACTCACACACACACACACACACACACAGATCAACAGAACACACATCATCAATAAATTGTTAAAATTGAAAGATATTTCTCACTTCAGGACCTCAGAAACAGTTTTTAAAAAAAATCCTGGTCCTTAATCCCAAACATCTGAAATTAAATTACGTTCACACACGACTGGACACTCAGAAAGTCTGAAACAATCTTTTTATTTTCACATAATCAAAAAAAAAAAATTTAAACAAAAAAATTCATGACTTCAGCAAGAGATTTATACAGTCACTGATCAGCACATAGCATCTTCATAATCATCTTCATCATCATTATAATATTAATAAATGATTTCTATTATGTAATTATTATTTATTTATTTATTATAATTATTATTTTTAATATTAATTAGTGTTTAACAAACAAAACTGGGACTAACACACTCACACACACATATGCACAAACACACACACGCATGCACGCACACACGCGCACACACACGCACAAACACACACACTCCCTGAGGAGCAGAGACTGAGGTCACAGCCGTGTGATACATGGAATAAAAAGACTGCTGTAACACACGTGTGTGAATCGGAACCACGTGTTTAACTCCAAAAGTCTAAAACTCCTGAGTGTGATCCTGTTTTTCTGGAGGGTTCACAATCCACGTGTACAACAGACACAGACAAGGCATTTGTTTACGCGTAGTATTTTTACAGGTTTAGAGATACACAAGCATGCTCCTGACTCACACGTGTTTACTGACAGTCTGTTTATTCTGTATGAATAAGGCACGTCATCACTCCTCTTCAAGACAAAATAAAAACACAATAAAACTAGTCATGGTGAAGGACATCTGGACGGTGTGTGTGTGTGGTAATTTCACATTCTTCAGTAAGCCCATTTCATATGAATCACAGGTTTGGTGCGAGCCAGTTCAGGAACTTCATGGCCACCTCGAACCCGAGGAAACACGCCTGTGTGAGAGAGACACATTAACACTGCTGGTCAACTGTGTGTGTGTGTGTGAGAGAGAGAGACACGTTAACACTGCTGGTTAACTCTGTGTGTGTGGAGAGAGAGACTCACAGCATTAGCAGGGAACGCTCGGAGCATGACTGCATTAAAGCCCTTATACAGTGAAGCCACGCCCTCCTCCCTGATCAGCTCCCTCAGAACATCCCGAAAGCCGTTAGGGTATTTCCCCTCCGGAGCTACACACAGAAAATAAACACACACACACACATCCCTGAAATAAACAAACAATAGGAAGTAAATGTTCTGTTTATGAGCTGACCTCTGTGTGTGTGTGTGGGGGGGGGGGGTGGGGGGTGGGGGGGGGTGGGGGGGGGTGGGGGGGTTGGTCACCTGTCTGGAATCGGGATTTCAGAACGTCAGGTGGGATTGCGACGGCCCAGTTAAAGATTCCTGCCATACCACCAGCAAACAGCACACTGGGCACGCTCAGCTCATTCGGGCTTCACAAACACACAATTAGAGAGGTAGACAATTACAAAAAACAAACCAACATAAAAACTGAAACAGATTATAATTTTATATTATATATATATATATATATATATATTGCCCGTTAAAGCAGGAACCAATCAGGACACACGCTGCTGTTATTTATTTATTTGTTTGTTTATTTGTTTGTTGAAGTGCTCTTACCTCTTGCCCTCTGGGGTGAGGAGGCTCTTCAGCCACTCATAGGTCATGAAGTACATCCCGCTGGCCGGCACGTCTGAGACACAGAGAGACAGCCGTCAATCATCCACAGAGGGAGTGGCATCAGTCAGCCCTGAGCCACACCCACCACCTACAGGCCTGACATTAACGTCTCGTAAACAGCAGTTAAAGCATTCATTATGAATCAGAGGGTTCTGGTTTTCTGCTTTAATTTTTAATAAGGAAGGAAGTGTGTGAAGTTTTCTTATTCACTCTGTTTATGTTTTATATAATGACACACACACACACACACACACACAAAAAAACTCCCTGCCTAGTGTCCTTCTGAAGAGTGCAGAGGGATGATGGAGATTCAGGAAACTGCTTGTGTTTGAGTGAACTGGAACACACTCTGTGTACAGTCACACACTCTGTAGCTGTAACACTGTGCTAACGATGCTGGCGTAGGGATACGACAAAACCCTCAGGACCGAGTTCATTAACCGGAACTACTTCAGAATTAAGTTTCATAGTAGTGTGAGAGACCACTCTTGTTTCTCTCTCTCTCTCTCTCTCTCTCTCTCACACACACACACACACACACACACACACCTCTCATGAGTGTGAGCGCTGTGCCTTTATAGATGCCTCTGATTCCACTTTCTCTGTAGATCTGCTTCACACAGTCTATGGGCCCGGCGTATTTAATCTCTCCTGAAGATGCCTGGATCTGTACCACACACACACACACACACACACACACACACACACACAAATACACATTAGCTACAATAATGGAAGAATTATACAAACAAAGGAGGAGAGAGCATATTGGAGCAGGTAACACACACACACTCACACACACAAGCAAACACACACTCACCTGCAGCAGGCATTTGATTCTCTCTCCAGGAGCCATGATGGCTGTGGTGAACACACCTGAGAGCATACCAGCTGCAAACAGTTGAGGATACCTGCCACACACACACTTACTCAACAATTCATAGAATAAATACCTGAATATTAAATCTAAATACTAAAGACCACTTCAGCTCTCTGAGGGTCTCGGGATAACATTCCACACTCTCTAAACTCAAACCCTGATCTCCATTTCACTGTAATTACTGAGTGATAAATGATTATCTGACTGAGTGAATAAGAGTCTGAGAGTTAGTGTCACTATTCCACAAATCCACGTGGACTCACGTAAGAACGTCATCAGGGCTCTTCTGCTGCAGTTTCTTTCCGAGACCAAAACAAAAAAACACACAGCAAACATAGGAGTGACTCCGATAATGGGAGCAGCCATGCCTTTATACAAACCCCGAACCCCCTGAGAGAGAGAGAGAGAGAGAGAGGGGGGGGGGGAGACAGAGAGAGAGAGAGGGGGGGGGGGGGAGACAGAGAGAGAGAAAGGGACAGAGAGGGGGGACAGAGAGGGGGGGACAGAGGGAGGGGACGGGGGGACAGAGGGAGGGGACGGGGGGACAGAGGGAGGGGACGGGGGGGGACAGAGGGAGGGGACGGGGGGGGGACAGAGGGAGGGGGACAGAGGGAGGGGACAGAGGGAGGGGGGACAGGAGGGGGGGGACAGATGAGGGGGGGGACAGAGGAGGGGACAGAGAGGGGGGGACAGAGGAGGGGACAGAGAGGGGGGGACAGAGGAGGGGACAGAGAGGGGTGGACAGAGGGGGGGACAGAGAGAGGGGACAGAGAGGGGGGAAGGGGAGGGGACAGAGAGGGGGGGAAGGGGAGGGGACAGAGAGGGGGGGAAGGGGAGGGGACAGAGAGGGGGGGAAGGGGGGTAGAGAGAGAGAGGGAGAGGGACAGAGAGAAAGAGAAAGAGAGAGAGAGAGAGAGATTATTACTTATTAGATCAGGGATAAAAGGCTAAGTGCAAAAGTTTGTACAGCTGTGACAAAATGATCTTCATTAGGCTGAAATAAAAATGATTGAATTGTTTGTAATGAGTAACATTAACTCCTCAGATCAGGTCTGGAGTCTTAGCACTTCACCTCCTTAGCAAGGGTTTTCTTGAAGCAGTCGAAGGTTCCGGCATAGAAAGGTATCTGACCTGGTCCAGGCTTGGGCTGAGTCTGCAGACGCACCTGTCAACACACACACACACACACAACTCATTACTTATTTTTATTATTATTATTTTTATAGATCCCTTATTAATAAACCGGTGTGTGACGTCGGAACTGTCACGTGGTGCAAGCGGGCAGTAGATTTGTGCCAAAGGTCGGACACTCACAGCTGTGTAGTGCACAGTAACACCACTCCCTAAACACAATAAGCAAAAATAATAAAGCTGCAAACAGGAGCTTATTTGTGATATGGATAAAAATCTCTTACATTATATTTCTGACAATGCTCGGTTATTAAAGTTAATAGTTAGCCAAGCTGCTAGCTATGGAGGAGCAAAATAAAGACTCGGTGCTGTTATGAACAAGTATTTACATGCAGGTTTTTTTTGTTTTGTTTTTTTGCAATAAATGAATCCAAACACTGTCCAGTGTTACCTTTATGGTGTCTAAGGGGTGACAGCGAACACCAGGCAGACTCCCCAAACCCGCCCGCGAAGAAATTCTTCCCCGGGCTAATGGGCTGCGCTTGTTTAGACATGACTAACAAGCTTCTGGAGGTATATACAATTAATTAAAAAGTAAAAAAAACAACATCAAACGCCTAAACTTCTCCCGTCTGTGCCGGATTCACCTTCGGAAATAAGCAGAAAGACAGAAAGACCCGTCAGTGCGGATCTCAGAGACCTTTCACCTAAATATCCACCCGGACCTGTTTTACTGTAACACCTCACTGTGGCGAAGGAGCGTCTCTATAAAGCTTCCGGGTTTTTGTATCTCGTAAAACGAATGCGTACAGTTTTTTTTCACAAAAATAACCCATTTATAATTCCAATCATAACCACAAAAAGTTAATCAGTGTTACGTTAACATTTGATACGACTGTGGGTCACAATTTTGTTTTAAACGAGTGGAGAATATGTGCGGAGCGACACCTAATGGCTATACTGTGAACTACAAGCGATTCAGACACGTTTATTAACTTCTTGCACTTGCTTTCTAACTTCATAACATTAAATACTACTGTTAATTTATTTCTAGCCAGAGAAGTTGACTTTCCTTGTGTTGAGCAGCAAATTGACCCCCAATCACTGTCAACATTTTATAATAAACAAACAAACAATTAGAAATAAAAAAACACTTTGTGTTCATTAGGATGACTGGCATTTTTATTAGTGTTTACAAAAATACATTTTGTTACCATTTCCCTTCCGAACACCAGCGTCTCTGAGAGAAGGTATAAGCCTCCACACATCATTAAAGCGACACGAAACAGATCCACACTCGATTCATACTGAATGTTTATGTGTGAAGGAGTTAAGGAGCGTGTGTAAATTATAATTAATACTGACAGAAAGTAATCACACTCTGTACCCTTGACCTAGTGTGTAATACTGGACAGACAGGGAAAGTTACATTATGATAATGGAATTAACAAACTTAAACTCCCGGGAAAAAAAGAGGAGAGAGGTAGCAACTGAGACGAGGCGAGATGATATGTATCTGAACCAAAACAAAAAACGTTTAAATGGATGAAGAACAATGACATTAGGAACACTGCAGCATGAAGTTCACTAGAACAGCTGCGTTCAGGACACAGCACAGGAGGTTTAGTAAGGCTCAGGAGATTAAAGCTGAGTTTCAGATGAAGTGTGTACAACCTGCAGAAGGACACTAATGAGGAAAAAGCTTTGCAGGTTGTTCGATCAGATTTATTCCCCTACGCTGATGCAGAAGCCTGAGGAAGTCCAGTTTCATTTAGGTTGACCTCCAGCACTCATTACTGTATTTCCCAGACTATAAGGTGGATACAGATGTTAGAACATCTGCATAAGTCTGCACAACATTTCACTTCACATAAATAAATGTGATCTAAAGACTTGTGCAGTTGTAGAATTATGGGGGGCCCCCAACCTTTTCTCCCCCTCAGTGCAGTTAGTTTTCGGTTGGCATTGAATCTCCACCTCCAAAAGTCTAAAGGTGCAGGAACAGGAAATGGTGATGATAAAATCCCACCTTTTTGTGTGAATAGTGTGAATACAGACTCCTGATATTTTGCATAATTGTTTAAACAAAATTTGTAATTATGGACCTTAGCGCTGTCACTTGATGCAAGTAGATGAGAATTCTGTATTTAGGGATTATGGACGTAGCTTATGTACAATAAACGAGTCTTTCGGCTGATTGGGTTAACGATGCTTTGCTAATTAAAGTGAATTATTTCAGATAATTTAGTGTGCGATAATCTGGAAAATATGGCAGCGCACTTGTTTTTTCACTATGAGCATGTAATGTTTAGAAATCCTGGAACATGTTGTACTCGGTGAAGTGCGACTCTACACCTGCTCCCTGTAAGTAGGCGACCTGGGTGTAGTGCACTCGGTCAGTGTTACGGACGCAGCCGCCAGTCTGCGCCGATCTGAGGGAACTCTTTATAAATCTGCTGCACTATGAGCTTGTCCATCTTTCTGGCCTGAGCCAAGCTCTCTCCTCGCCGGGGTCATCCTCCTCTCCCAGAATCCTCTGCAGTGCCGCCTGCAGGTCAGAAAAACGGTGCTGATGCTGCAGGTAATCAGTGGAGCGCATGATTGCGTGCATGAGCGAGAGATAATCCATCCTTAGCTGGAAAGAAGAGGTGGAAGAGCCAGAGAGAGAGAGAGAGAGAGAGAGAGAGAGAGAGAGAGAGAGAGAGAGAGAGAGAGAAGATGAAAAATAAAGAGTGATGGTGAGAAAGTAGGACAGAACAGATAGTCAAACAGAGAAATTTGTGTTCAGGGATATCCAACACTGTTCCTTTAAAACTGTTTAAATATGAACATATTTGTGTGTGTGTGTGTGTTTTACACACCTTATCTCCTGGAGACAGGTCTGAGATTTGCCGGACTACGATGTCGATCATCACCATCATGTCAGTGTGGTAGAATATGTTGGCCGTGTTGTGACTGGAGAAAATGTCCTGCAGGAACTTGAGTACAGAGTGTGGAGCTGGCGGGGCGTGTTTAAATACACACACAGGGTCCTCTACAGGACACACACACACACACGTGAGAGTTGGCTACAGACTGCTCACACACACACTATTTATTTAAAGGTATACACTATGTGGTGATGTACATGTGAGTGTGTGTGGGGTGTGTGTGTGTGTGTGTGTAAAACCTCCTCTGTTGAGCAGCAGCAGTATTTTCTCAGTGAGAGATTTCACATTGTGTCTCTTTATCAAAGTTTGCATCACCACATTACTCTCTGGCACTGAGGAAAAAAACACATACACACACACTTCAATTCAATCAAACATGAAATGATGTTCTAGAGTTACAATGCTTCCCTCTCTCTGTAGCTCTCTCTCTCGCTCTCTCTCTCTGTACCTGTGAAGTGCAGGTTGAAGGCGAGTAGAAGGTTGACGCTCAAGTCAGAAAGCTGTTCTGTTGGGTCTGATGGGAGTCCGCCCTAAATCACATCCAACAGGAACTGAATAAATCCAGAGTTCAGGTGATCTGAGAGAGAGAGAGAGAGAGAGAGAGAGAGAGAGAGAGGACAGACACACAGAAAAATAGTGAGAGGATGTCAGTCCAAGGGTTTCATATGTAAATGACAGATTTTTCCACAGAGATGTGTGTAGTGTTGTGTTGTGTTCTTTTGTGTGTTGTGTTGTGTGTGTATGATACCGTAGTGGCGGTAGGGCAGCTGTTCTCCCATGGAGAAGATCATGGCCAACACCAGTGCTGTGTAACACATCTTCTGATGTTCTGCACAGAGAAAAAACACCACTGGCTCTTAACACTACACTTAAACACCTTTACAACTGATCTGAGATCAGATTAATGAACCTCTTAACTACATGATCTACCTGCATCAGGACGATGTGTTTCACCTCCATAAATCACATCCTCGTTCAGTACAATTCATTAAAGAGCATAAGTACATCCTCTCTCTCCCTCCCTCTTCCTCCCTCTCTCTCTCCCTCTTCCTTTCTCTCCTCTCCCTCCCTCTCTCTCTCACTCTCTGTCTCTCTCCCTCCCACTCTCTCCCTCTTTCTCCCTTTTCCTCTCTCTCACTCCCTCCCCCTCTCCCCCCACTCCCCCCCCCTCCCCCCCCCCCCCTCTCCCCACCCCTCCCTCTCCCCCCTCTCTCCCCCCCTCCCCACCCCTCCCTCCCCCCCCCTCCCCCCCCCCTCCCCCCTCCCCTTACCCCTCCCCCCCCTCCCCCCCTCCCCCACCCCTCCCTCTCCCCACCCTCCCCCCCCCCCCCACCCCTCCCTCTCCCCCCCCCCCCCTCTCCCCCCCTCCCCCCCCCCCTCCCCCCCCCCCCCCCTCTCCCCCCTCCCCCACCCCCCCCTTTTCTCCCCCCCCTCCCCCCCTCCCCCCCCCCCCCCCCTCCCCCCCCCTCCCCCCCCTCCCCCCCTCCCCCCCCCCCCCCCCCTCCCCCCCCTTTTTTTATAGTTCACCATACAATGATACATATGTGTGTGTGTGTTCTCACCATGTGTGTTGCTCTGTAGGTCTCGTGCAAGCTCCATGGGAAGGATGGAGTTGAGCAGCGTGGAGATGAGCAAGGCATCCAGACCACACATTGCACCAAACACCTTCAACAGCAGCAGCCGCAGAGAGACACGATGCTCCTGCATAATGACACACACAACACTTTATTTAACACAGGCATGTGTGTGTGTCTGTGTGGCTTTGAAAAACAACATGTTTCCTCACCATCTGGTAATAAGAGACGAGAGACATTACAGGCTCAGACTCATTGGCCCGGCACATCCTCTTACACACCTCTGGATCTGCATCTGTCTGAAGACACATACACACACACACACACAGAGGAAGTGAAACCTGGCTAAAAAGAATTGAAACCGATGTTAATTATAGCGGTGTGTGTGTGTGTGTATTCACCAGTATCTGCAGTAGCTCCTCCAGGTAGCACGCGATCAGCTCATGGTCCTCGTACAGAGCCCAGCTGCGCTGCTGTGAGTCATCACGGTGACGAGCTAAATCATTGAAGATCACCTCCAACCTCTGTTCATCGTGACACACCTGTCCCCGTGGTAATGCCACACTCAGGTCCTAAAATGATAACGAATGATTTTATATCTTTAGCGGGACAAAATATCTCTAAATATACAACTAAAGAGCAGGTGACTATTTGTGTAAACACGTTAAATAAACTCTGTAGTCAGTCACGTAGCTACTGTTTGCTAACCTTGCTGTTTACCAAAGAGAGCAACACCTGCTCCAGCTCGGCCGCCCCCCCCCGGGATGGTCGCCTGGAGATGACCAACAACGACGCCCACAGCAACACGTGACATCTCGTAACTAAGGCCTGTGTTCTTTCTGACAAGCTCAATCAGCTCCGCCCCTGTTGTCATGGGAACCAATGACAAACATGTGGGGCTGTCAGTACCAGTCGGGCTGAAGGAAACAGGGGGCGGGGCTGAGGGCCACTCAGCTTCTGACTGGTCCGCAATGAAAGGCTGAGACATGATTGGCTGAGGCTGAGAGGGTGGACCTTTGTTGGAAAAAGAGCAGAATTCAGGTGGAGGAGGGGGTGGAATCTTTTCAGAGTGGGACAGCTCAGGTGGAGGAGGAGGAGGCGTGGTCTTTTTAAAGTTGGAGAGGTCACGCTGTGGAAGAGGCGGGGTCTTCTGAGTTTGAGAGATGTCAGGAGGAGGAGGAGGCGGGGCTTTTGTTCTGCTCGGCACAGGAGGCGGAGTGCTAGACACACTGGGAAGGCTGTCATCAGAGAGTAGAATGGAGTGGATGGAGCCAGACTGGGAGGAGGTGGAGCTTATAGTTGGAGAGCTAGATACAGGGGTGGTCTGTCCAGGGGTGTGGGCAGAGCCAGAGGAGATCACTCTGACTGGAACCTCAGGACCTGTAATAACAATAACAACAAATTCATATTTGTAAAAAATGTTATAAACAATTCGTTCATATTTATGAAGATAACATTAGCTCACACTTCAGGACATTAAAAATCATTAAACTGTGTGAATTATGAATAAATATGACAATAAAGTCACATTTATGGGGTTGTGGCTTACACACCTGGGCGTCGGTTTTCCTTCCGTTTCTCTGGAGGGGGTGGAGTTATGGGAGCAGCTCGAAGAGGCTGAGGAGGAACCTGAAGGAAGACCAGCAAAGAGTATTAGTGAGTGTGTATGTGTATATGTTTGTGTGTGTGTGCACTTCATCAGTACCTGATAAAGTCCCGTTACGTTCACATTCTCTGTGTTCTCTGTGATCGACTCGCTGGCCTGGCAGCTGTAAGCCCGGCTCAGGCCATTGGGTGTTTGGTGGGTGGAGCTCAGCGACATCTCACTGCTGGAGGAGGGAATACCTGTTCTGTGATTGGATGGAGTTGGACTCCGGCGAGACAGTGTCTCCTTCCTGTGGTGGATCAGCTTCCTGTAAGGGCGGGAGAAAGAAATGATACCCAACACACAGTTTCAGGACTTTATACTACACAACAGTGTGAACACTGACATGGAGTTTGATGTGAGACAAAGTTCATGACAACAATCACAATAACAAGGCAAACTAAAACTTAAAAGAGAAGCTGACAGAAAATGTCCATGCTGCTGCACATAGACAAACATTCATCCCAGAAGAGCAGAATTATTTTACAGGTCGCCATGGCAACATGATGGACAGGAAGGTTTCAGCCCTGAGTTGCCCTTGAGTGAACATCGAGATAAAATCCTCCAGATGAACAAAGGGGACACAGGCGGCTGTGACGCCTAGCTATTTAGCTAGCTGTCATAGAACATATGTCGAGTGTAACCCCAGAAAGCGTGAATACGCTGCTCTGTTGTCATAGAAACCAGGACTCACTGCAGCACATCTCTCTGCTCCAGGTTGTACTTCCCGTCATTTTTCATGGCCACATTGTGGATCCCCTCAATGGCTCTGTCTATCGACTGCAGAACCTCATCATGCTCCGGAGCCTGAGAGAGAGAGAGAGTGAGAGAGTGAGAGAAAGAGTGAGAGAGAGAGAGAGAGAAAGAGTGAGAGAGAGAGAGAGAAAGAGAGTGTATGTGTGTGTGTGTGAAAAGAGAGAGAGAGAGAGAGTGTGAGAGAGAGAGAAAGAGAGAGAGAGCGCAAGAGAGAAAGTGTGTGTGTAAGAGAGAGAGATAGAAGGAGAAAGAGAGAGAGGGAGGTGTGTTTTCAGTTTTGGCATTGAGAATGCTCATAAGATCTCTAAGAATCTTGTTTATTCTGTATGTAACACAGTAATGCTGTAAAGTATTTTCACTTTAATGAGTAAACAGATTTTTTTGTTATATTGTTAAGATAAACAGCATTTCTCTCAGGGGGCAGTGTGTGAATGTGTTACATCATCTTTATGGATGTGAGTGTTATCAGAATGATGCCAAGCTACATGTTTCATCAAGATTCATGTTTCTGTCACGTTTAACAAACTGTCCACCATCTGTCATTAGTTTCAGCACACACACACAGCTCTCAGAGCATCCATTTAATACATATACATTTATTAGGTGCAGTACATCACCACTGTACTTCTGTGCATTAACAAAGCTGAGCGTTTTCAGCCATAATGATAAAAACTCAAACTTTTATTATTCTTGACATTCTGATGTTGTTATAGTTTTGAATAAAGCTACCCAGAGTACAGATGGCTGGAAATTATTGAATTAGACTGAATTCGAGTGGACACAGAGCAGAAGGCCATCTGGCGCATTATGCCTAACTTCCTGATTTATTGGGCGAGAGGGGCGTGGCCATTATGTAAACAACCAATCAGAGAGCAGAATAAAACGGCGGTCAAGCGCATCAGGGATTTTAAGTCAGAGACCTGACAGAAGAATTAAACTGGTTTAAATTCTTTAATTTAGGATCAGTGTATTATATGTAAAAACAACAACAACAAGAAGATCCTAAACACTGCATATTAATACACTTAATCAGAGCGTGACCTATGTTTCATTAAACGGGTCAGCTTTTGTGTGTGTGTGTACCTGGATTTTCTCCAGGTAGGAGGCCGGGATGTAGCCGGTTTCTCCGGAGCTGCAGCGGGATCCCAGCCACCAATGCTGGTTGCTCCTCTCCAGGATGAGGAAACTCTCTCCGGCCGAGAACGGCATTGAGTTCAGCTCCTTCGAATTGAACGCATACAGAGACCTATACATGGCGCTTCTCACTTCAGTTTTAAAATAACTTTAAATTAAATGTAATTTATTTTAGTACTTTTTCCCACTCAACTACTCGCACACGACAAAGTAAATCAGGTTATATCACTGCCGGAGCGAGAATCACCTCACCAGCGGCTCCAGACGCCTGTAAACACCGCAAGGGGCGCGCACGCAGCGTCATGCTTACGCAGCGTCATGCTTACGCAGCCACGCCCACTTGCGAGGTGCGCGCACGCAGCGATACGCTTTAATAAAATGGACGATGGTGGGTTTTATTTATTTTTTTTTAATTATTTATAGTTTATATTATATATAAAATTATCTATAAAATGGAAAATGACCGACGGTGGGTTTATTTTATTTTATTTTATTATAGTTCAGTTACTATAACTGTTAGATCCACTTATTATACTAATGATAAATAGGAAGAAGACGATAGAAAACATAGATAGAAAATGTGTCTAAATATCTTATATGCACGGTATTTATTTAGCTATTTCTCTAATTTGAATACTGATTTTAATAAAACAATTTAAGCGAACTTGTTTTTTTTGCTCAGCGAATACTCGCCGGATGTTGTCGCCGGAAGTGTGTAGTGTGCAACGCGGTAATGTGTCCCCCGTGAGCCGCCGGACTGCCCGGTGAATGTGAAATCTGTCCACGATGGCAGCGTCGGTGCGTGTGAGATTATTTCTCCAGGGCTCTCACTGCGGCTTTCGGTTATGTTCGACAAGACCCCGGAGATTCACGAGGTATTACTGTATTTAATCACTACAACTGTGTGTGTGTGTAAGACTTTTATTTTTGTGAGTAAATCATGATGACCTCTCCATAATCTCCTGTTAAATCATCTTCAGTTAACATTTGCTCAGGTTTTACAGACTGCATCATCAGAATCATGCTGTATAAAGTATTTATTAAATATGTATATGTTTTTAGAAATAAATATAAAACAGGCTTAACTTATACAGTGGTGTGAACCATGAATTCTGCCGTCTACCAAAAAATCCTGAAGGAGAATGTCCGGCCATCTGTTTGTGGCCTCAAGCTGAAGGGAACTTGGGTTCTGCAGCAGGACAATGTTCCAAAACACACCAGCAAGTCCACCTCTGAATGGCTGAAGAAAAACAAAATGAAGACTTTGGAGTGGCCGAGTCAAAGTCCTGACCTCAATCCCATTGAGATGCTGTGGCATGACCTTAAAAAGGTGGTTCATGCTCGAAAACCCTCCAATGTGGCTGAATTACAACAATTCTGCAAAGATGAGTGGGCCAAAATTCCTCCACAGCGCTGTAACAGACTCATTGCAAGTTATGGAAAACGCTTGATTGCAGTTGCTGCTGCTAAGGTGGACCAACCAGTTATTAGGTTTAGGGGGCAAATACTTTTTCACACAGGGCCATGTAGTTTTGGATTTTGTTTTCCCTTAATAATAAAAACCTTCATTTAAAAACTGCATGATGTGTTTACTTGTGTTATCTTTGACTAATATTTAAATGTGTTTGATTATCTGAAACATTAAAGTGTGACAAACATGCAAAAAAATAAGAAATCAGGAAGGGGGCCAACACTTTTTCACACCACTGTATTGTCTGGTTTCATGTACAGTGAAATTATTGTTTAAAATTTCCAATGAAAATCTGTTCCACATTGATGAAACCTGATTTATCGACGCACGTTCGGACCTCTGCAGTCCGGTTCTGACCCGCGGTCACAGGCTCGGCCCGACGGATGATGAGATGTACCAGCGTACCACGGTGACGGTGATGCAGAAGGAGCCAGGCGGCGGTCCCATCATCTATAGCTACAGCTCACGAGGCTTCAACATCGACGGGAACAAAGTGATCGGACCCTGCGCGTGGTTCCTCCGGCTATTCTACAGTGGAACGTGAGCAGAAGCTCTGCAGTTGTGTGTGTTTTATAGGAAATGTAGAACGTGTCCTGATGTGAGTGTGTCCTTCTGGCAGGTGGGAAGTCATGAAGATATAACAGTGGAGAGTTTGGCTCTGTTCTACCTGCTGGAGCCACGCATAGGGACCACAACCCAGAACCAGAACTCTGTTCAAATGAACCCAGTCTTTCTCTGCATGTTTTTCTCCTAAACTCAGTGTGTGTGTGTGTGTGTGTGTGTGTGTGTGTGTGTGTGTGTGTGTAGAGGTGTTGGTTCTGGGTACAGGAGCCCGTACGGAGCGTTTGGACCCCAACGTTCTTTCTTTCATTAGGAAGAAAGGCATCGCAGTGGAGGTGCAGGACACGGTGAGGACACTTTCTCTCGTTATTATTAGTTCATCCATCCATCAGTCCAGTTTACTTTATTAGTCCTCTTAAAAAACTGCTTCCCGTCGCAGAAGGTCACTTCATTTAACAGTTTTCTGCTGCCACTACTTCCAAACAGCGAGAGGAAAAATGTAACATTCTTCTCAAAAATATGGTGGAAAAATGGTGAAAATATTCAGGACTGAAAATAGGTTAGATTAATGAAGTCCAGGACTTAATCTTCATCTTCCTCTTATGTTGTAGCCAAACGCCTGCGCCACCTTCAACTTCCTGACAAGCGAGAGACGAATCACAGCAGCCGCTTTGATCCCGCCCCCTTTGTCGTCTGCAGTGACATCAGAATGACGTGTGTGTGTGTGTGTATGTAATACTGTGTACAATAAATGTGTTTTTGAATAGCTGTGCATCAGAACCCTGTGTTTTTATTTGCCATAAAATGATTCATGTATCTTTAAATTCAGCCACAAGATTAAAGATGCATAAAATGAGAGAAAGTGTTTATATGACGGTACAATAGTCTGTCTGTCTGTCTGTCACCCCAGTGCCCAGTTCTCGCTTTGTCGCAAGTGAAAAACATTCTTCATCGATCCTCAAAAACTGCCATGATCATGTCATACCACTGCTGTGTGTGTGTGTGTGTGTGTGTGTGTGTGTGTGTGTGTGTGTGTTGTTTACCCCAGTCAGTGGTTGCTATTATCCTTTATTAACCTCTTTCTCTGTGGCCAGTCTCTCATCTCATCTCTATCTGTCTCACATGGCTTTGTCCTTCTCAGAGCTAATCTCTCTCTGGGATGATGAGAGGCTTTAATCAGAATGAATTCTTCTTCTTCTTTCGGCTTTTCCCTTCAGGGGTCTCCACAGCGAATCATCTCTCTCCACCTATCCCTATCTTCTGCATCCTCAACACTTGCACCCACTAGCTTCATATCCTCATTAATTCCATCCATATACCTCCTCTTTGGCCTTCCTCTTTGCCTCCTGCCTGGCAGCTCCATGTCCAACATTCTCCTACCAATATACTCACTCTCCCTCCTCTGAACATGTCCAAACCATCTTAATCTGGCCTCCCTAACTTTGTCCCCCAAACGTCCAACATGAGCTGTCCCTCTGATGTACTCGTTCCTAATCCTGTCCAATCTTGTCACTCCCAAAGAGAACCTCAACATCTTCAGCTCTGCTACCTCTAGCTCTGACTCCTGTCTCTTCCTCAGTGACACTGTCTCTAAACCATACAGCATGGCCGGTCTCACCACTGTCCTGTACACCTTCCCCTTGATTCTCGCTGATATTTTCCTATCACACAGAACTCCCGACACCTTTCTCCACCCATTCCAACCTGCCTGCACTCGCTTCTTTACCTCTTTCCCACACTCTCCATTACTCTGGACTGTTGACCCCAAGTACTTAAACTCATGTACCTTCTTCACCTCTTCACCCTGTAACCTTACTGTTCCACTTCCCTCCCTTTCATTCACACACATGTACTCAGTCTTACTACCACTGACTTTCATTCCTCTTCTCTCCAGCGCAAACCTCCACCTCTCCAGGTTTTCCTCCACCTGCTCCCTGCTCTCACTACAGATCACAATGTCATCTGCAAACATCATTGTCCAAGGAGACTCCTGTCTGACCTCCTCTGACAACTGGTCCATCACTATAGCAAACAGGAAGGGGCTCAGAGCCGATCCCTGATGCAGTCCCACCTCCACTTTGAACTCCTCTGTCTGATCTACAGCACACCTCACCACTGTCCTGCTCCTCTCATACATGTCCTGCACCACTCTGACATACTTCTCTGCTACTCCTGACTTCCTCATACAGTACCACAGCTCTTCTCTTGGCACCCTGTCATACGCTTTCTCCAAGTCTACAAACACACAGTGCAACTCCCTCTGACCATCCCTATACTTCTCCATCAAAATTCTCAGAGCAAAAATTGCATCTGTTGTGCTCTTTCTGGGCATGAAGCCATACTGCTGCTCACAAATTTCCACTACCTTCCTTAACCTAGCTTCCACTACTCTTTCCCATACCTTCATTGTATGGCTCATCAACTTTATCCCCCTATAGTTACTGCAACTCTGCACGTCACCCTTATTCTTAAAGATCGGCACTAACACACTTCTCCATTCCTCAGGCATCCTCTCACTCTCTAAAACCCTGTTGAACAAACTAGTTAAAAATTCCACTGCTGCCTCTCCCAAACACTTCCAGACCTCCACCGGGATGTCGTCAGGACCAACTGCCTTTCCCACTTTTCATCCTCTTCAAAGCCTACCTGACTTCATCCTTTCTAATCTTATCTACTTTCTGTTCCACAGAGTTCACCCCTTCTACTCTTTTTTCTCTCTCATTTTCCTCATTCATCAGCTCCTCAAAGTATTCCTTCCATCTCCTCTGTACACTCTCCTCACTTGTGAGCACCCTTCCATCTCTATCCTTAATAACTCTAACTTGCTGCACATCCTTCCCATCTCGATCCCTCTGCCTAGCTAACCTGTACAAGTCCTTCTCTCCTTCTCTAGTGTCTAACCTAGTGTACAACTCGTCATATACCTTCTGCTTGGCCTTAGACACCTCCCTCTTCCTTGTATTCCTGTCTATTCTCTTCAGTCCTGTCCATGTTCCACTTCTTCTTGGCTAACCTCTTCCTCTGGACACTATCCTGAACTTCCTCATTCCACCACCAAGTCTCCTTATCTTCTTTCCTCCTTCCAGATGACACACCCAGCACCTTTCTCCCTGTCTCCCTGATCACTTCTGCTGTAGTTTCCCAGTCATCTGGCAGCACTACCTGACCACCCAGAGCCTGCCTCAACTTCTGTCTAAATTCCTCACAACATTCCTCCTTTTTCAGCTTCCACTACTTGGTTTTTCTTCTCTATCTTTGACCTCTTCGTTCTTACAGACCATCCTACACACTACAGATCATCCTACACACTACCATCCTATGCTGTCTGGCTATACTCTCTCCCACTACCACTTTACAGTCACTAATCTCTTTCAGATTGCCTCTTCTACATAGGATGTAGTCTACCTGTGTTCTCCTACCTCCACTCTTGTAAGTCACTCTATGCTCCTCCCTCTTCTGAAAATAAGTGTTAACCACACCCATGTCCATCCTCTTAGCAAAGTCCACTACCATCTGTCCTTCAATGTTCCTTTCCTTAACTCCAAACTTGCCCATCACCTCCTCATCACCTGTGTTCCCCTCACCAACATCTCCATTAAAATCCGCTCCTATCACCACTCTCTCACCCGTGGGAATACTCTCCATCACCTCATCTAATTCACTCCAGAATCTCTCTTTCTCCTCTAACTCACAACCTACCTGTGGGGCATAACCACTAACAACATTCAACATCACCCCTTCAATCTCTAACTTCAGACTCATCACCCTGTCTGACACTCTCTTCACCTCCAGAACATTCCTCACAAACTCCTCCTTCAGGACCACACCTACCCCATTTCTCTTACTATCCACACCATAGTAAAACAGCTTGAATCCTGCTCCTATACTACGAGCCTTGCTACCCTTCCACCTGGTCTCCTGTACACACAGTATATCCACCTTCCTTCTCTCCATCATATCAGCCAGCTCTCTACCTTTCCCTGTCATAGTACCAACATTCAGAGTTCCTATTCTCAGTCCTACACTCTTACCTTTCCTCTTCTCTCTCTGTCTGTGCACTCTCCTCCCTCCTCTACTTCTTCCACCAACACTAGCCCAATTTCCACCGGCGCCCTGTAGGTCAACGTACTGACGATTCGCATGGTTAAATTTGGCAATGTTTTACGCCGGATGCCCTTCCTGACGCAACCCTCTTTATTTATCCGGGCTTGGGACCGGCACAGAAGTCACTGGACTGTGACCCCCATGGCTAGATTTTAATCAGAATGAATTACTGATTATTATTATTAATAATATTAATAATAATAATAATAATAATAATATTAATAATAATAATAGCAGGTGTGTATCTTAGTCTGAATTAGGGCTGAAACGATTCCTCGAGTAATTCGAATACAAAAAATCATTGAGGCAAATTAGTTGACTCGAAGTTTCGTTTAGTCCATTTACTGCAACTACACACAGAGCACTGTGTTTCCCCATGGACCATTATTACTGACGCACAACCCGCTAAAAAGAAAAAAGATTAAGCCCAAAGAAAACAGCAGAAAGTTTTCGATGTTTGGGATCATTTCAAACTAAAACAGAAAGAAAACTCCGTACAGTGTGATTACTGTAAGATTGATGTGGTTTACCACAACAGAACAAGTTCAATACTTCAATATCTCATTCCAACACACACAGTCCACGGAGTCGACACAAGCTAACGTTAACGTTCGCACTTAGCTTAAATCAATATGACTGCTAGTTGAAATTAAGGCCTGTATAAATGTATGTGTATTGTGGTTACATGTAGTGACTATCTAAGACTGTAAATCAGAATGGTGGCTAGTTATGATGTCCCTCATTTAGCTAAGATTTGTGAAAGCCTAAGCATCATGTTGATAGCCTCACTCTCTCTCTCTCTCACACACACACACCAGTATATTCAGAGACATTTAAGAGTGTTTATTCTCCAAATAATTCTAATTTCATGTTACAGATATATACAGATGTTACAGATGTGTTTTTCCTTATTTTATGTGTATAGACTCTTGTTCTTTTTCCAGGTTATCTTTCTGTCCACTAATGCTTGCCTTTTAGAAAAGCCACAAAGTCTTTCAGGAAGACAGTAAAGGCTTACGTCATGCTTGAGCTGTAGTTATACTGAAACTTGAAAGTTAAGTTGCACAACATAAATGCATTGTTTAGGTATTATTATTATTATTATTATTATTATTATTATTATTATTATTATTATTATTATTATTATTATGTTGTAGGTTGTACTATGTTTATGTTTTTTTAAGTAATTAAGTTTTTTATTTATATATTTATATTTGCATTTTGAATGTCAATTAAATGCACTAAATGGGTTCAGATTTTTTCATTTTTCTAAATAGGAAACAACTTAGTTGTTCATTTTAAGAGACCTGTCTTATTTTCTCTTACATTTAGTATTCCTCTTTAATAAAGAAAAAGTAATTTACCCGATTATTCGATGGAATAATCAGTAGAATATTCGATTACTAAAATAATCGATAGCTGCAGCCCTAGTCTGAATCACAGTTTATTTAACTTTACACTGTATTTACACTTCTCTTCACACAGATGATAGAACTGTGACCTTGATCATAACAGTTTCAAAATGTTTGTGTGTTGCAGTTTTAATCATCCGTGTCGACCTCACACTCTCTGCGGAAATCTTTGAAGCTGAACTCTGTCCCTGTCATGCGCCTGAAAAGGTCCTTAATGTCCTCACACTCCATGTCGTAGTGTGTGGTGGCATCGTAGGAGCGCGACACGAAAACCTGAGCCCAGAAACACACACACACACACACACACACACACACACACACACACACAATAATAATAAGAATGATAACAATAATAAGAATGCTGATTTTGTTCCAGTTATTTCTGATTATATATTTAAATAATGCACTTATAATAATAATTGGACGGAGACTTTGATTGACAGCGTGTAGGTTACCTGACTCTGCCTCCCATCATCTGTGGGCACCATGACGTTGCTGATGGAGACAAACCTGCAGGATGATTAGATATCTGTATTTACTCTCAATATATTAAACCTTACACATCATTTACATCATTAATAAAGCTGCACTGTATACACTGTTTATACACAAAACCTGATCTGTTTATGACATCGCTTAGATGAGTCGCGTTAGCTATATGTAATATGCAATAAAATGTTTAAATTCATGTGTATGTGCTTGATTTACTTCTCCATGATGGGTTCGAGCAGTGCCAGTCCCGGCTGCACCTCCTTCTCCGGGTTACTCGTCTCCACACTCGTGCTCACTACAGCGATGTATTTCCCTTCAGGAGCCACGTTGTGAGTGAAGGAGATCAAACACACGTAGATATCTGTACAGAGCAGCACAAGCTGCGTCATGACATTTCACACCCACCCACCCACCCACACACACACACACACACACACACACACACACAACACACATACATACATACATACATACATACATACACTCACCCCCCACACACACACACACTCTCACACCCACTCTCACATACACACACACCACTTCAGCTGCAAGCCTCACCCACTAATCACTTATTTAGACTTAATTTGCATATACCACGCCCCAAATACACCCTAATCTGCATCTGATTTGTATAAATCACACAACAGCCAATAAAGATATGAGGAAAGAAATGTCCAAAATTAAGGATACAAATATTAGGGCATTAAGGATGCTTTTGCTCAGGGTTGGCAATAAAATAACAAAAAAAACCTACTTTCTTTGTTTTTCCTACCGGATTTCCTGTGCACCTGATTCTGAGGTATGATGATCTGGCATGAGTTTACATCGTGAGTGTTTTTGATTGGATGGTTCAGCAGACAGATGACCCTGATGACCCGCCCCACTTTCTTCACCCGGTTGGGGACGTAGCTGGGATCACACAGGAGCTGCTTACATCGGAAAAGCTGGAACATCAGCCACATGAACAGTTTCTTTATTAAGACGTCTCTATGAAGATTTTTACTTTAAATGATCTCAAAGCAATTTTGTCCTCACCTCTCCCTGAGATTTCACAGCTGCCACTTTTCCGTTCTCCATGATGATGTCATCAACGTGGCGGTTCAGCATGTATGTGCCTCCATGCTGAGCACTCAGCCTGTTACACACACACACACACACACACACACACACACACACACACACACACAAAGAATATATTTCTCAAAGAGATAGTGAGCTTGATGTTCAGGTTTCAGCAAAGGAGGCGTGGCTGCAGTTTCTGTCAGTCACAGTGACAGTAAAGGAGGCGTGGCTGCAATTTCTGTCAGTCAGAGTAACAGTAAAGTAGGCGTGGCCTCAGTTTCTGTCAGTTTGCTAGTTCCAGTGACTTTATAAAGATTTCTCCCCTCTGTATAATTTTTGTGTATTTGTAGTGTGTACCTGGCGAAGCCCTGCAGCAGCTCCCCAATTCCATACAGTGGATACAGGTAAGGACTGTGATCGTACCGAGCCACGGACTCCGAGAACATCCGTATCCGCTTAATGGTCTGCAGACACGGCTGATCCAGATAACTACACACACACACACACACACACACACACACACACACATTGGACACACAGTTACCATGTTGCCATTTTTATGTCTTGATCTGTGTGTGTGTGTGTGTGTGTGTGTATGAGTATGAGTGTGTGTGTGTATACACTAACTCATCAGTGCTGTACAGAGCCAGTGCGTGTCCAACGAACTCCACTACGTCCAGTCCCAAATCAAAATGGCGGAAGACGTCCCTCATGGTGGTCCGGTGTGGGTCCATGTCCTGGTGAGTGCGGGGATCGTGCTCCTCAAAGCTCAGGATGAAGAGAAGAAGCTTCCGGAATCTCCTCTTATCAAACATCCCCATCAGATCTGTCAAAGAAAACAAGCAGCATGAATTTAATATCATTTATTAAAATCATCTGTTCTTCCCGACTAGAGTTTCTAGAGCGAAGTAAAATGCTCCTTAAAACAGTCTCAGAAAACAGAATGCATTCATTCATTCACTACCGCTTATCCGATCTATTCTCGGGTCACGGGGAGGCATCGTTGGGCACCAAGGCAGGATACACCCTGGACGGAGTGCCAACCCATCGCAGGGCACACACACACTCTCTCATTCACTCACGCAATTACACACTACGGGCAATTTAGAGATGCCAATCAACCTACAATGCATGTCTTTGGACCAGGGGAGGAAACCGGAGTACCCGGAGGAAACCCCTGAGGCACGGGGAGAACATGCAAACTCCACACACACATGGCAGAGGCAGGAATCAAACCCCCAACCCTGGAGGTGTGAGGCAAACGTGCTAACCACCAAACCACCGTGTCCCCCCAGAATGCATTAAAAGATATATTATAATAAACTCATAAGATTTCTTAAAAGATTTTTAAAAAAGAAGCTTAACTCCTAGATCATATTTCTGGACTTTTCTCCCTATTTCCTTTAGAATTCCGTGACGATCTCGGAACTAAGTTATATTTTAGATCTGGGATCTGGGATTGTAGAACAGATCTGGACGAGAGAAGGTGTTGGAATCCTCAGTGCAATTCTGGAGCAGAATTCCGAAACAAAATTCTAGGATGGACGTTTTTAATTTCAGAAGAGATTTTCTAGAATAGTTGTGAATTCTAGTTTCACTCGTAGTTCATGGACCTGTTTTTTAGAATAAAACAGAGAGAATATTTTTTGGAACACCTCGGTTTTCCAGAATTGAAATTAAAGGTTTATTCTAGATGTTCATGTCCGAATTCCTTGCTATGAATATAATTAGACAAACAAACAAAAACAAATAAGTCAGTAAATAGATAGATAGATAGATAGATAGATAGATAGATAGATAGATAGATAGATAGATAGATAGATAGATAAACAAACAAACAAATAAATAAATAAATAGATGAAATATAATTGGAGTATGTGTTGTGTTACCTGAGGCGTGGACGTCTGCCTCTGTGATGGGAACTTTGTGAATTTTTCCGCCTTTGAAGACGTAACAGCCCTCGATGACTTTGAAGTCTAGATATCGCGTCACCTCCGTGAACAGCAGCATCTTCACCAGCTGCCCTGTGAGACGTGACGGCATGACGCACAGCACACTCATCAACACGCGGGACTAGACGACGGAATTACAGGGGAAGTATTTTGTGTTTGTGTTCGTCTCACCGTTGGAAAGCATAAACTTTGGGATCAGGTCAATGTTCCAGTCCTTGCCTCGTCCCATTCCTTTAGGAGGCCCCGGAACCTGGAACTGCTTATAGAGCTGAGAACATCACAGACACGGATTTATTAAGAGTATGGAGTTAAATTATAGAGTCCAGGATACAACTAAAGCATGTGTATAGTTCAGACCTCCTCCAGAGGTGAGATGGAGGCGCTCTCTCCTCCATAAAACGGATTCTGGTCAATGTGAAGAACCTTTTTCCCACAAATGGACAGCAGACAGGAGAGGATGCATTCCTGTGGAGAGGGTCAGCTTTAAATAGACCTCACTGGACATACTGGATTTGGACTCACTCACAGATTTAATTTTTAAATACAGTCTTTTTAGCGTGTGTGTGTGTGTGTGTGTGTGTGTGTGTGTGTGTGTGTGTAAGAGATTATGACCCCTAATCCAGCAGGAGGCTCTGTAAGATTCTGCCCTTAGACAGGATTCAGCTTCATTAAGATTTGTGTCAACTTTAATGAGAGAGATTATTTTCCTCTCACTCAGACTCTGTGTTTAAGGAGGCAACCCAGGACCTGATCTAACGCTGCACACTGTATAAAAATGCAAGAGAAGGAGTATTTTTGAATAAATCATATGTAATAAGTGATGTAATAGCAGCAGACATGTAAAGTAGAGCTTTATCTTTAGTGAAACATGATTGTTTATGAGTCACTGAGGTGTCATAGAAACAATAGATAAAAGAGTGATGAGTGAATAAAGTCAGTAAAATAGCAACTGAATTGTGTTCTGTCCATGTCTTCTAGATAAACAAAAGAACTGCATGAAAATCACTATTTATTTAAATACAGATACGTTTTAAGTTTAAATTAATTCCTGTTCTACATAAGACAGGCTAGAGGTGTATTAGTGATGATCATAAAGAAGAAGAAGAAAAATATACATTGACAATCATGATGATGATTTTCTTACCTTGAGCCCGGTGCCCAGGACAATGATATCAAAGTCAGGCATGCTGAATCTACTGGAGCTCTCAGACACTCTCAGGATGGGTGAAGCTGCTGCAGGTGTGTGTGTGTGTGCGTCATCATCTTCATAAACACTGCATGATCCCATCAACCATAATCCTCTCAGTGAAGGAACTTTAGGTGAGGAAGAGTGTTGCTGTGATACCTGAGAGCAGATTCACGTTTTTTTAAACATATTAAATAAAAATAAAAATAAAATCAGACAAATTTTAATGTGAAATATACCAGGGAATGGAAACAGACAAAAAATGTGTTATTATTATGTCCCAAATTTGTACATGGTAAGACTACATAGAAAAGTTTTAGCTGGATTTAATGATCTGACAATCAGAAAATATTTTAAATGTAAAGAAGTTTAACAGAAAAATTCTGTCATAATTGCATATATATATATATATATATATATAAATATTTACATTGCATTATATAAATGTTGGAATTGCATTCATTGTCTACAAAACTACTCTCAGATTACGGGGAGCCTGTGCCTATCTCAGGCATCATTGGGCATCAAGGCAGGATACACAGAACATGCAAACTCCACACATACATGGCGGAGGCAGGAATTAAACCCCCAACCCTGGAAGTGTGAGGCAAACGTGCTAACCACCAAAGCCACCGTGCCCCTTCATGGCGTAGAAATCATTAATCGAAGTCTACATAAGGTGGCGGTGCACCTAAGCGTTGGTCTGGAAACCGCCATGAAACCAACAGAAGAAGAAGAAGTAGTAGAAGAAGAAGAAGACTGTATATCCCGGCATGCCTCGCGGCAGGCGCGCTTCCGCTTTTATGTGATAAAAAAAGTTAACGAGTCTGGATTTAATTCGCTCATTATTAGAGATACAGAAATACACCTCTTCATTAACAACAACATCAACAGCAGTAACAACTTCCCACTGAACTGTAAATTATTCACGCTATAAACCGCAAAGACTTTAAAAGGGCGCGCGCGAGAGTTTATTTTTCAACGTTTCCTCTTCCGCTGTTCAGACTCTTTCTGTTCGTGTCACAAACTCAGTGATGTCGGTAAGAACATTTCATTAAAGCACACATTTACAGAATGCAATAAGCAGAGTAAAACTGTGTGTGTGTGTGTGTGTGTGTGTTGCTAAGTACGTTTTGTGTCTGTTACCACAGAGGAGTTGATTATTTTTCTCTTAACATCAAGTCTGGAATGGTGAAGCGAGTCACTTCCGGTTGTTTCTTGTGTTCTATCCGCTATAAACACTCGTCCCCTCAGCAGTCGAAACTTTATTCTCTCTCTCCACCTTAATAAGAGAAACGTCTCAGCTGCTCATGTTACTGAGAAATCACAAAGAAGTGTGAACTCCTCTGTCCTGAAGATGTGGAGAACTTTACAGCTTCACCTCTGACTGATACACGGCACTGACACTGAAGACTCCTTCACCATGTCACACACACACACTGATGCACAGCACTGACACAGGAGACTCCTTCACCACGTCACACTCACACACTCTTCTCCCTGTAGAAACTTCACCATATCAACATTTACCCACTTCGCATCACTGTGCACGTCCCTGTGAATGAGCTGTTGCTATGGAAACGATAAGGTATCAGAGTGAGTGTATTAATATAAATCTGTGATGTGCAGCTGCTCCACTGTCAGAGCTACTCTTATAGAGAATGAATCAACACCTGAGTACCAGTCAGCACTCAGCAGCACTATTTTATTAAAAGTTGATGGTTGTGTTTTCTGTGTTGTAGTATTCCGGTGAGGACAGTCGGGATCGGCACACCCGCATCCACACTCAGAATTCTCCGGGATTCCTGGAGCGTCTGGGAGAAACGATGGGGGGGATGGCGGTTGGTGTGGTCATTTTCTGCCTCTCCTTCTACGTGCTCTTCACTAATGAGGTCAGTAAACAAAGATTTCTTTTACTGCTTTTAATATCATGACCTGATTTATACGGCCAGGTGGCGTCATAGAGCTCACCAGGAAGCGTGTATACGTCCTTCTGATACGACACGGTGAACATTCTCCGTATTGGCGATCTGATGGAAGGACCGTGTGTTTAAAAGCAGTTGAGAGTTGAATGAAGAAGCCACGCCTTCTTTACTGAACCCTTTTACATTTACTGACAAGAATGGGAATGTTTTTATTTTATTATTATTTTTTTTATAACAAACTGTACACAATCTGTCTCTTTAGCTCCTTTCTCTCTCGTCCACAGGGCAGGGCGATCCGCACCGCGTCCTCTCTGGATGAGGGACTCTCCCAGGCCGTGACTCTTCACCCAGATGCCTATGTTGACCCCCAGAACAATGGCCACCTGGTTCACCTCTCAGCCTCTCTGCGCACGGCTCAGGTACCTTACAAACCTGCAGATTATATTTACTCTAAAAGAATAGATGTCCTTTCAGCATGTGCTGGTGTTAATGACCCCTTCTGTCTCTCCCCCACGTCTCTCGCTCTCTCTCTTTCGCTCTCTCTCTCTCTCTTTCGCTCTCTCTCTCTCTCTTTCGCTCTCTCTCTCTCTCTTTCGCTCTCTCTCTCTCTCTTTCGCTCTCTCTCTCTCTTTCGCTCTCTCTCTCTCTCTTTCGCTCTCTCTCTCTCTCTCTTTCGCTCTCTCTCTCTCTCTCTTTCGCTCGCTCGCTCGCTCTCTCTCTTTCGCTCTCTCTCTCTCTTTCGTTCTCTCTCTCTCTCTTTCGCTCTCTCTCGCTCGCTCTCTCTCTCTTTCGCTCGCTCTCTCTCTTTCTCTTGCTCTCTCTCTCTTTCTCTTGCTCTCTCTCTCTTTCTCTTGCTCTCTCTCTCTTTCTCTTGCTCTCTCTCTCTCTTTCGCTCGCTCGCTCGCTCTCTTTCGCTCGCTCGCTCTCTTTCGCTCGCTCGCTCTCTTTCGCTCTTTTGCTCTCGCTCTCTCTTTCGCTCTCTCGCTCTCGCTCTCTCTTTCGCTCTCTCGCTCTCGCTCTCTCTCTTTCGCTCGCTCTCTCTCTTTCGCTCTCTCGCTCTCTCGCTCTTTCGCTCTCTCTCTCGCTCTTTCTCTCTCTCTCTCTCGCTCTTTCGCTCTCTCGCTCTCTCTCTCTCGCTCTTTCGCTCTCTCGCTCTCTCTCTCTCTCGCTCTTTCGCTCTCTCGCTCTCTCGCTCTCTCGCTCTCTCTCTCTCTCGCTCTTTCGCTCTCGCTCTCTCGCTCTCTTTTGCTCGCTCTCGCTCTCTCTTTTGCTCGCTCTCGCTCTCTCTTTTGCTCGCTCTCGCTCTCTCTTTTGCTCGCTCTCGCTCTCTCTTTTGCTCGCTCTCGCTCTCTCTTTTGCTCGCTCTCGCTCTCTCTTTTGCTCACTCTCTCTTTTGCCCGCTCGCCCCCCCTCCTCTCGCCCGCTTGCCCGCTCGCGCCCCCTCCCTCCTCTCGCTCCCTCCCTCCTCTCACTCTTGCCCCCCCCCACGCTCCCCCTCCCTCCTCTCGCGCTCCCCCCCTCCTCTCGCTTCCCCCTTGTCTCTCTCTCTCTCTCTCTCTCTCTCTCTCTCTCTCTCTCTCTCTCTCTCTCTCTCTCTCTCAGCCTCTTTATGATCCAAACTACAGGGTTGCAGTTCAGGCAGTGAAGTTAAAGAGGAATGTGGAGATGTACCAGTGGGTGGAGTATCAGGAGTCACGGTGTGCAAGAAACAAACATAGAAACAAACAAGTAAACACCAGCAGATCAAGCTTTGTCCTGAACCTCCAGCTCATCTTCATGTTCTTTCTTTGTTAACAGGGATTACAAAGAGAACGGAGAAACTAAAACGGAGACCACATACACATACAGTGAGTTCATCTTTCTCAGAAGTCAACATTACACCAATCAGGCATAACATTATGACCACCTGGCTAATATTGTATTGGTCACCCTTTTGCTGCCAAAACAGCCCTGACCCGTCATGCATTGTGTATTCTGACACCTTTGTCGCCGGTTCACAACTGTTCCTTCCTTGGACCACTTTTGATAGATACTGACCACTGCAGACTGGGAACACCCCACAAGAGCTGCAGTTTTGGAGATGTTCTGATCCAGTGGTCTAGCCATCACAATTTGGCCCTTCATCAAACTCGCTAAAATCCTTACACTTGTCCATTTTTCCTGCTTCTAACACATCAACTTTGAGGACAAAGGACTTGCTGCCTAATATATCCCACCCACTAACAGGTGCCATGATGAGGAGATCAGTGTTATTCACTTCACCTCTCACTGCTCACAGTGTTATGGCTGACCGGTGTAAATACGTTTAAGAAGGTGTTTGTGTAACATGTATGTCTCCAGAGTCAGCACTGTATACCAGTATTTTCCTTTAACAGCACGTGTCGTGTCCCATTCCTTATTTCAAATTCATCTTCACACTTTATTTCAGACACAGAGTGGAAGTCTGAGATCATCAACAGTAGACATTTTGATAAGGAGATCGGACATGTCAATCCCAGGTACAGCTTACGATGTGCAGCTTAACTGTATGAATATATCGTTACATTTATCTCACACACACACACACAATCTTTTGTCATTGTGTGTGTTCTGTTGTGTTTTAGTGCGATGGCGGTGGAGAGTGTGACTGTCGTCGCTCCTGATGTGTGGGTCGGCCATTTTGTTCTCTCCAAAGGTATTCATTTTGTTTGTTTAGTTTATTGTATTTTCTGGACACTCCGTCATATGGCAGTGATGATAAACACTGCCCTCTAGTGGTGATGTACAGGTCTGTGTGTTTATCAGCAGTCTCATTGTCTCTGATGTGATACTTTTGCTTCCTGATTAAAAACATGATTCCTGTTCCAAAAAATTAATCACTGTATGAGTGTGTGTGTGTGTGTGTGTGTTAAAGAGAGATGTGGCTGTAATGTCTTGTATTCTCTCTGCAGGTTTAATTGATCAAATCAACAATTTCCAGACTCTGAGTCTGAGTGCACTTCCTGTTACTGACCCGTTTCTCACAGTGTACGAAGATTATTTCTACCACACAGCCAACCCACGGAGACCAGAGGTATACACACACACACACACACACACACACACACAAGAGGCCAGGTGTTAATTATAATGACTTTGAACCATTAGAGGTGACGTTATTGTGCGCGTGTGTAGGTGGGAGACGTGCGTGTGAGCTTCTCCTACGCTGGACTCAGTGGTGAAGGCTTGTTCCCTGGACCAGCACAGAAAGTGAGTTAATTCACCACTGTCCTTTTAAAACACCTGATATTTCATCATGTGATCTTTATTGTGTGTGTGTGTGTGTTTGCATGCATGTGCAGGTGAGTGTGGTAGCAATGCAGAAGGAAGACAAACTGATTCCTTTTAAGACCAGATCAGGAGACGTACTGGAGATCCTTTACCTGGAGGAGCTCACAGCAGAGGTACATGTGATTAAAGTGATACAGAAGCTCACATTTGAAGTTTTCAATCTAATTTTGTCAAGTGTATGATCATTTCTAATTTAGACTCATAACTTGATGGAAAAACATTGTGTGTGTGTGTAGGAGGTCTTTGCTCGAGAACAGCAGTATAACGTAATGAAGACATGGGCTCTGAGAGCGGGAGGTTGGCTCCTCATGTTCATCGGGATCAATCTGACCATGCAAATCTTTTACACTCTTGGTAACTAACACACACACAAGGAATACACCCGTAAGCATAGCAGTGTGTTTAAGAGACTATATGTATATGTAATATCCTGAATGATTATTACTTTTAACATGTGGTTTGTAAACAAGTTATTGAGTGTCTGTTTTTGTGTGTAGTGGACTGGGTCCCTGTACTGAGAGAGCTGGTGTCTGTGGGTGTGAAGCTCTTCGCAGCGTGTGTGTCCTGCTCTCTCTCGCTCCTCACCATCTCCATCGGCTGGCTGTTTTATCGCCCCGTGGTGGCTGTGCTGATCGCTGCAGTCGCCCTGCTGCCCGTCCTCATCACACACGCTCGCAAAGCTGAGAAAAAACACCAGTGACAACTAATGTAGTGCAGGACGGTGATTTCACAAACACTGATCCTTTCATTACAAAGACCACTCCCACTGACACTGCACAGAACACACCAGTGTGGTGACTTGAAATACAACAGGAGTGTGAATTTACATCACTGGAGTACTCTGTTATGGACTGATGTTTAAAAACTGAGGCTAAACACATCCCAGTCATATGTTGTATATTTATGTTTTAAAGACACACAGTTACTGTTACATCACTCTCAGGACCGTGTCACTCGGGCAAGCTTCTCAATGAGTGACAACGTTAATAATGTCCACTGTAGATTCTGATTGGTCATCAGGTGTTGATTAATTCTCTGTAAAAGCAGCTCTAACAGTACTGCAGCTGCACCTCACAGGATTATAATAACACTGTCTCTCTCCGTTATTGCGGACGATCTGCCGATTATGTAAATACATGTTTATGTATGAAAGGAGTCTCCAGTGTTTGAGCTAAAGCTGCAACTTTGTTTTCTTCAGGACGGAGTTTTTTTTGTTGTTTTTTTGGCTTATTGCCTTCGAGAGAGAAGAAGAAGGACTGATAAGGAGACCTGTTTACAGCTGCGGTAACATAAAACAGTACAGGATGTAATGATTAATAGATAAAAAGTACAGTTTACTCATTTATAAGTTAAAAATTGAAATTGCAGGAAAGACGCTGTGGTTTGGAAAAATAAAACACTTGGGGAAGTGCTGTTAGAGGAAAATGATCAGCTTCAGGATGCGAACAGTAATGTTGTGTGGTTTTTAGCACCCCAGAGTCCCTTATGAGTGCATTATTCCTCTTCTCTGACCAATCAGAATCCAGCTGAGGTGTAAAGCATGTCCATACACTCATATTGAAATCTACATGTGCCATTGGAGATGATTATTCTTTCTCCTGATTGACTTTATTTTTCCATTTAGTTCTAAAGAAAGCAATGATGTTTAAAAAAACAAAACAGCAATTCTGTATGTTTTGATGAATATAAAAATTAAAAACATCCCAAACCCTACAATGTCTTACAGGAACCTGATTGGCTCTTAATGTTTATGATGCAATAACACTTGTCTAATGTGTTTAAAAGAAACTACAGTCTTCAAGATTTTCATCAGGCTGCAGTGACTTTTAAGATGCTTTTGAGGAAAAAAAAAAATGCTGGAAAGTGACAAATAGAAGGCAAGAAAGACACCCGTGAGTTTCCTAAAAAGTTTTTCTTTAATACACAAAGATACCAAATTAGGTTTCTGTTTGTTTTGAAAGAAAGAAAAACCAAAAAAAAAAAGTTTCAAGTCTTGTCCAAGTGTATGCATTTCAGAAAACACACAAACGGTTGTGTCTTTTCTGTACTGCACATTGGTCCTGATCTTGTTTTTTTTCATCTTCATTGCATATTCATAATCCAAAATAACTGCATGGGCTATCGGTCACAGTGAAATATCACCGATACGAACATTTAGCAAATACACGACTCCAACGTTTCTCCTTTTATCGTTGACTCGGCATGAGTTTATATGGCGAATTTAATAATAAGGGGTGTGTGTCTGTGTAAGAGTACAATAGAACAGCGTAGCTCCTGAACTGCCTCTTTAAATACTGACAAAAAACAAAAAGTTCCATAACTAGCTGTTACTGGTTTCACTTAAAAGATGAAATTTTTTTTTTCCTTTCTCTTTTTTTTTTTTTTTTAATTAATTTATTTTTTTTTAAAAACAGCGGTTTAACGGTTGAGCACAGTCATTTCAGGCAGGCTGACTGGGGAGGGGGAAGGGGGCGTGGCTTATGTTCAGCCACCCTGCATAATGAGCGCAGAGTCCCGTTTGTTTTACAGTAAGAGGCATTTGGTGCCTTTTTTGCCTTTCCTGGCCTGCAGCGCCGCCCTGGTGGCCATCTCGAACACCTCCCGCACACCGTCCTTCGTCTTGGCCGAACATTCCATGTAGCCGAAGGCATAAATCCGATTTGCCATGTCGCGGCCCTCCTCCGCCTTCACTGGCTCCTGCAGTGAGCGAGAGAGAGAGAGGATATTTAACATGCAGAAAAACAGAAATGTCTTGTAGTAGTTAGATTAGATTAGCAAGTCGTTTGTCATTCACTCATCTAATGTTCCTCAGTTTTATTAATTCCTAATAACCATTAGTGCGATTCTCATTATACACTTATCACTTTGCTGATAAGAAGACAATGGTTATTTACATCCATTACCTATTTATTTTTTGTAATCTTGTTTTTTTTACTATTATGTTTTACATCTATTTTTTTTTTTTTACCTGCTTCATCTTGGCTAGCTCGCGGCGAGTGTGTTCGTCATTGCGCAGGTCCTTCTTGTTGCCCACCAGGATGATGGGGACATTGGGGCAGAAATGTTTCACCTCAGGAGTCCACTTTTCCGGAATGTTCTCTGTACACAGAAAACCTCAGCTAGTCACATGATATGCTAACATGCATCGATTCATTTCCTGTTGCTGTTCACTTCAAAAAAGTTTCATGACTCCTTTAACATTTTTGTTATTAACTTGTTATAACTAGTAAACTGTGCTCAGTGAATTGCTTCCTTTTTATCAGTTAAGCACTTAGTGTTAGCTCCACCTTCTCTAGAGAGAGAGAGTGAGAGAGAGATGTGAGGAGGAGCCACACACAGATGGGTGTGGCTTTAACCCCATATATAAACTCTCAGACCAAAGAAACCACAGACACTCTGGAAACCAAGCTGTAAGTTTCTTCTAACCTGTCCTGTCAGGTTTACTGATATTAGCCAGCTAGCTTTAGCACATAATATTATGGACATTTATGTTGATATTAAACAGTGTAAAATGTTCTCAGAAATGTTACCATAATGCTAGCTATTATGCTATTATGTTATAATTCCTGTCAGGTTAGCTCAACCTACCTAGCTGAGTAGCATTGGCATTAAAGACTATAAATGTCAAATCCTGTCAGATTAACTCATGCTAGCTAACTAACTGTGTAGCATTGGCATTAAACTGTCAGATCAGCTCATGCTAGATAGCTAACTGTGTAGTATTGACATTAAAAATGTAAATATTAATTAAATTCATGTCAGATTAGCTCATGCTAGCTAGCTAACTGTGTAGCATTGCCATTAAACTGTCAGAGTAGCTCATGCTAGATAGTTAACTGTGTAGCATTGGAATTAAAGATTAAAAATATAAATATTACTTAAATTCCTGTGAGACATCCAGTCAGGCTAACTCATACTAGTTAGATAATTAGGTAGCATTAGCATTAAAGATTTTTAAAAAGGTAAAAATTACTTAAATTCCTGTCAGAAATCCTGTCAGATTAGCTCATGCTAACCAGGAAGCATTAGCATTATAGATTTAAAAAAGGAAATGTAACAGTTACTTAAATTCCTGTCAGAAATCATGTCATATTAGCTAGCTAATTGTGTAGCATTGGCATTAAAGTTCACATCAGAAAGGTTTCATGACTCCTTTAACACTTTGTTATTAACTAGTTATAACTAGTAAACTGTGCTCAGTGTACTGGCATTAAAGATTAAAAATGTAAATATTATTTAAAATCCTGTCGGAAATCCACTCAGGCTAGCTCATGCTAGCTAGTTAACTGGGTAGCATTGGCATTAAAGACTAATAATGTATAAATGGCTTATATTCCTTTTAGAAACACTCATGCTAGCTAGTTAACTGTGTAGCATTGCCATTAAACTGTCAGAATAGCTCATGCTAGATAGTTAACTGTGTAGCATTGGAATTAAAGATTAAAAATGTAAAACAATTACTTAAATTCCTGTCAGAAATCCAGTCAGGTTAGCTCGTGCTAGCTAGCTAACTGTGTAGCATTGCCATTAAATATTAAAAATGTATAAATGGTTTAATATTCCTGTCAGAAATCCTGTCAGATTAACTCATGCTAGCCTTCCAGAGTGAATCAGCAGTGGAAATTATTAATGGGTCAAAATGATAACCGAAAATCCTCTCAAAAAATCCTGTCAGCTCTTTTTTAGCCTTAGCATTAAAAAATCTGATCATTGTACAGAGAGGGAGAGAGAGATATGAGGAGGAGCCACACACAGATGGGTGTGGCTTTAACCCCATATATAAACTCTCAGACCAAAGAAACCACAGACACTCTGGAAACCAAGCTGTAAATTTCTTCTAACCTGTCCTGTCAGGTTTACTGATATTAACCAGCTAGCTTTAGCACATAATATTATGGACATTTATGTTGATATTAAACAGTGTAAAATGTTCTCAGAAATGTTAGCATAATGCTAGCTATTATGCTATTATGTTATAATTCCTGTCAGGTTAGCTCAACCTAGCTAGCTGAGTAGCATTGGCATTAAAGACTGAAAATGCATAAATGTCATATTCCTGTCAGAAATCCTGTCAGATTAACTCATGCTAGCTAACTAACTGTGTAGCATTGGCATTAAACTATCAGAATAGCTCATGCTAGATAGTTAACTGTGTAGCATTGTAATTAAAGATTAAAAATGTAAAACCATTACTTAAATTCTTGTCAGAAATCCAGTCAGGTTAGCTCATGCTAGCTAGCTAACTCTGTAGCATTGGCATTAAAGATTAAAAATGTAAATATTACTTAAATTCCTGTGAGAAATCCAGTCAGGCTAGCTCATAGTAGTTAGATAATTAGGTAGCATTAGCATTAAAGATTTTTAAAAAGGTAAAAATTACTTAAATTCCTGTCAGAAATCCTGTCAGATTAGCTCATGCTAACCAGGAAGCATTAGCATTATAGATTAAAAAAAAAAAAAATGTAACAGTTACTTAAATTCCTGTCAGAAATCCTGTCATACTAGCTAGCTAATTGTGTAGCATTGGCATTAAAGTTCACATCAGAAAGGTTTCATGACTCCTTTAACACTTTGTTATTAACTAGTTATAACTAGTAAACTGTGCTCACATTAAAGATTAAACTGGCATTAAAGATTAAAAATGTAAATATTTAAAATCCTGTCAGAAATCCACTCAGGCTAGCTCATGCTAGCTAATGCTAGCTAGTTAACTGGGTAGCATTGGCATTAAAGACTAATAATGTATAAATGGCTTATATTCCTTTTAGAAACGCTCATGCTAGCTAGTTAACTGTGTAGCATTAGCATTAAAGATAAAAAATTTAAAAAATGTAAAAATTACTTAAATTCCTGTCAGGTTAGCTCATCCAAGCTAGCTAACTGAGTAGCACTGGCATTAAACTGTCAGAATAGCTCATGCTAGATAGTTAACTGTGTAGCATTGGCATTAAAGATTAAAAATGTAAATATTACTTAAATTCCTGTGAGAAATCCAGTCAGATTAGCTCATGCTAGCTAGCTAACTGTGTAGCATTGCCATTAAATATTAAAAATGTATAAATGGTTTAATATTCCTGTCAGAAATCCTGTCAGATTAACTCATGCTAGCCTTCCAGAGTGAATCAGCAGTGGAAATTATTAATGGGTCAAAATGATAACCGAAAATCCTCTCAAAAAATCCTGTCAGCTCTTTTTTAGCGTTAACATTAAAAAGTCTGATCATTGTACATTTGACATAAAAGTAGTCTCAGAAATTGTGAGAAGTAAAAACAAAATGTAACAAGGAAATAAATGTAAAATAAAGTGGACAGTTGAAAATGTAGGTCAGGAAAATAGTTAGGCTAATTTTATGCTAACAGTGACAGTGATGAGTAAAGATTGAAGTGGATGATGATAATGATGAGCTCGCTGTGTGGTTTAGGTGTCGGTGAGGTGAACACTATACCGAGACTGTCAGGACTGTCGATGGAGAAACACATGAGGATGACGTCAGTGTCGGGGTACGAGAGAGGACGGAGACGATCGTAATCTTCCTGTCCTGCCGTATCCCAAAGTGCCAGCTCCACCTACACACACACACACACGTTAAGCTAATAAATATATATAAATATATATATATATATTTTTTTTATAAATTTGTGCTTGAAAGTATAATATTCTTTTGCCAGCATACTGAAAATGCATCTAATCTTTAATTGTGATCATTTGCATCTTCTTTTCATATTGTTATTAGTATGTTATATCTTATGTGCAATATGTTCTAGAACCTTTTTTGTACTTCTACTTTTGTATGTACATTTTGTATATATAGAATATTTCATTTATATTTTCGAATACATTTTGTAGTTTTGAATACATTTGTATATATAGATTATTTAAATTATATTTATTTATTTATATTTCCTGTAATCTGAAGCAGTCCCTGGCAAAAGAATTGCCTTCGGGATTAATAAAGTTCTCTCATCTTATTATTAGTAACATAACGTGTTTTTGTAAACTATCCATGATGAGGAGCTGCATGATAATTATCAGATAAACAATCTTTAGGACCGTACTCAAACCTCACACACTGTCTTTACACCTGCTTTGAGGTCTATGAGCTGAGAATTGACAGCAAAAAATTTTACACACTGTAACCATGACAACACTCGTACCTCTCCTAGCTACCATTACCTAACTAATGAGGCTCTGTCGATGTTTTCAGAAACGCAGATGAAAGACGGCTCGCTGAAACTCCACGCGTGACGAGGAGGTTTGTTTGCTCTCAAGATATTAGCTAATTAAAGCTGGACATCACAGTGCATAACACCTTCATTTACACCTGTGTTCATGTTTCAGTTACCTGTTTGCCGTCCACCTCGATGTCAGCCACATAGTTTTCGAACACGGTGGGCACATACACCTCGGGGAACTGGTCCTTACTGAAGACAATGAGGAGGCACGTCTTCCCACACGCACCGTCTCCAACAATCACCAGCTTCTTACGGATTGCTGCCATCTCTCTAGAAGAACACAGCACCTGGATTACAGACACCGACCAGAACCAGAACACACTCACTGGAGCTGATGGAGGTATGCTTGCATTATTTAAGTGAGGCTGATTGTGCAAGAGGGGCTGGATTTTATTTAAAAAATTCACAAACTTTAAACATATTTAGCCTGTTATGTATTCTAGCTAGTGTCTGTTATCTGACTAACCTAGTTAGCTAAATAATATAAATAATAGTTAAATAATATTATTTGCCAACTTTTGTTTTTATGGATTAAAGATTTACATGTCATATCTGTTTAAGTTATATTTAATGTCCATGACACAATTTATTTCCTGTGCCCACATACGTTGTAGTAGCTATAAACAGTGGTTCCCTCACCAGCCTCTTTATCCTTTCTCTTCAAATTAATAAGAGAAAAAAAATGCACAGAAAGTGCAAAGAAGTGGAAACTCCTCTGTCCTTAAGATGTCAGGAAGCTTAAAATGACTGTTATAAAGCACTGACACTGGAGACTCCTTCCATATATGATACATAAACATATTTACAGAGAACTTCACCACATCAGTGTTTACTAAACTAGCGGAGAGTCAGCTCTATGTGTCCCAATGAATGAGCTGTTTCTATGGAAATGATAATGTATTAGATTGCGTGCATTAATTATAAATAAAATTGTGATGTGAAAATTGCTCTAGAAAATTAATTAACACCGTACGACCAATCAGAATGCAGAATTGAAGCGCGATTACCAGTGAAAATCTAAGAAAAATAAATAAGATTAGCATCATGCATTGCATCACAAACTTAAGCAAGGTAAAGGAAGTGTTTGAACATGGTACAGTATTGGATCATAAAGTTTCATTAGTGAAACTTTAGTAAATCATCCATTAGTGTATCATCACTGGACATTTCACTGCAGAATTCTACAGAGTAAAATGTGCTTAAACGATAAACCTGGATCTCAAATCTCTTGTTCAGACATACTGAATGATTTATATTGCACTTCTCATTTTTAATCTTCACAACATTTTTGTGTTTTGAATGACGGCTTAATACCGAGATATTTTTTTTTTACTCCGGAATCAAACAGTGACAGCGCTCCAGAGCCGCTAATCTCTCACAGGAAATAAACCCTCTTCACAAAGCACTTTTAAACCAACTAACTATTTATTACATTTTTAAGGTTTTAAGGCTGATTCTTGCCGACAACATCTTGGATATTTTTTACTAAATCAAGTGGCTCTGATCGTTAAAAGATTTATCAAATAAACACTGTCGAAACTTGGGGGCTAAATCTGTTTAACGGTCTTTCCCCTTCCTGATCAGTAGCCACATCTAGGCTCTCGGATGCTACATATCTGCCTGTTCAAGCTCTAAACAAAATATTTACAATATTAGATATCAGATGCGAATAATTTAGGAAATCTATTTAGCTTAGCTTAGCATGAGCACCATAAGCGGAAGTGCGATTTGTTCCAACGAAAACGGCCCTTTGTTTGGACGAATAAAACTCAGTCGCGGTCTTAATACTGAACTGAAATATCGCTCAATATGTCAGATCTCATCTTAAGCGAAACATACGACTTTTTATGTACACAGTATTTAAGTGTTATTGTTAGTTTTTTTTTGTTTGTTTGTTTTACCTTGTGTTTGATGCTTAGCGAGCGAGTTTTTCCGGTCTCTCCCACCCAAAGCGTCAAGCACAACGGCGCAACTGTCACTAGCGCGAGCTCCTGCCCGACTAGCAATGCGCATGTGCAACACGACGACGCACGCGCATTGGTGTCCAAGGGCCAAGATTCACTGCGCATGCGCGCGTGTGTTTCACTTATTACCCAAGCATAAGTATTGACTACAGTTACGCTTACGACTTTACCTAATTTTTAAAAAGAAAAAACATCACATGTGCTGTAAAACTAAGTGAGACGTTAATTAGCTGGTTAGCTTTTTAGCAATTTCAGTAAGTTTAAAACTAAGGCTGTACTCGAACAAAATGGCCGCCATTTCGGTAACAAAATAAAAGTAAGTACAAAGGGCACCAAATAAATTTTTATTTAATTTTAGCAATCTTAGCACAGTAATAACAATTAATAATATGTCATGAATAATAAAATATTTTACTAGTATCACAACTTTGTAAAACGTGAAAAAAAAACATTTCACATAGTGTTTGTTTTTTTGGTGGACTCCTCAGACAAATGTTCTCCAGACGCACAGACCATCCTCTCCTTTATTTTCTTATTGGTGCTTATCATGAGGAAAGGACTGAACATGGCATAGCACGATGAGAAAAACACTCTTATGTCCGCCACCACAGGCGGTACCTGGGCCACAGTCAGCATGTAGATCCAGATTATGTTATCGATGCCGAAGAACATGGTGTAGAGCACCACCAGCATGACAACTGTCTTGGCTGCACGCATTTCCATGGAGGTTCCTTGCTGAGTGCGTCGGATGGATCGGACCTGCCTGCTATGTTTGTACAGGAGGACGAGGATGTAACCGCTGGAGGCCAGCATAGTGGCTACAAAGACAAAGTCTCGTGTTGAGAGGATAGCTCCGTTCACCACATATGACACGTTGTCTTGGAAGTTGACGTGACAGAAGCCGAGATTGAGAGTGAAGGCGGGCACAGTGCCGTTCCGAGGCGCCATTGTGAAAAGTGGAGCCGCAGCGCAGACAATCATGTTGAGGAGCCACAAACCTATGAAAGTAGGCAAGACCAACTGTGAGAGATGAGATTTCAGCTTGGTCAGGTGCGGTCCAGCTGATGGAGCGATGGTCAGTGCTTGGAAGACGCTCAACATGCAGGTGAGGCAGACGGCGAGGGCGCGGCCGATGCGGTAGGCGTAGATCACCACTTTGCAGCCAGGATCGTCCAAAAGGTTCTGCAGTCCGAAGATGACCATTGTCTGTGGAACGCCACGCGTTAGCAGAAGCAGCAGGTTGCTGAAAGCCAGGTGAGCCAGGATCCTATCCACAGGCTGCAGGTGTGACTCTACGAAAGCGATATGCGCGTACGCCATCAGCACGGACGCATTACCCAGAACTCCAAGCCCCGTCTGCAGGAGGAACGAGACTCCTTTAATGGTGATACAAAGGTCCATGGAGCCTGGATTCTGAGCCACACAGTGAGACCGAGACTGTAAGGAAATGCAATATGTACCAGAATATTGAAGAACTGATTTTTTTTGGAAAATAAACTTTATGATGTGACTAAAGCATATATCTGGAATGATTAAACGCTCACCTGGAACAACTTCTTGTGACGGCTCACTCGTGCATTTGTGGTCTTCATCGCCAGGCATGAAAGTAAAGATATGTGAATTTATAATGTGTACTTTTCCACTGGGGCCACGACGCACACCGAAACAAAACACCTCAAGATTCCAAGTAACCATGGAAACCAAAGTCACCAAGGTAACTGTGTGCGAGCTCCACCTGCTTACCACACAATTAGCCTTTTAGCGAAAACAACTACACAAGCAGGGCTGAGACACGAACATCTGGCACTAACAGACCCGTGCAATGAGCTTACTTTAATTAGAGACCACTTTAATTAGTTGGAATGAGGAATACACAATGAGAGGAGCAAAGACTCATAAAATCCACATGTATCACTTGAGATGTGTTAATAATTTGGAGTTAGTCAGGGTTGCCAAATCTGTGCAACCAAATCAGCACAGTGGACATGTGTGTGTGTATGTGTTTATGTATATGTGTATATACACGATGTGTTGTGATGAACCTGTGAATGAGTTACTGTTTCCACTTTAAAGTTTATTATTTAACTCTAACAGCATGCCCCTGAGTGTTTTGTTATACTTACACAACAGTGACATTGGCTATTATGGGCCAATGATAATATTTGTTTATTAAAGTATGGCTCATGCCTTTTCCCATTCACATTTAACATTGTGTTCCTTACATTATAGCATCTATAAACAGTCATTCTCTCATCAGCCTCTCTTTATTATCTCACTTCAAGTTAAGACAAACAATCGCAGCTTGTCACGTTAGTGAGAAACTCCACTGTCCTGAAGATGTGGGAAAACTTCAGGTTACAGCTTTATCTCTGACGGATACAAAGAGCTGGTACTGGAGACTCCTTCCGCATTTCTCCTTACAGAAAACTTCACCAGTTCAACATTTTGTAACTTTTTTTTATTATTAGCAGAGATTCCGCTGTATACAAGGATGACCGCATCCCTGTGAACGAGCTGTTGCTGTAGAAGCAATAACGTAATAGAACAAGTGTATTATTATAAACCTGTGATTTGCAACTGCACAACTATCAGAGCTGCTGTTGAGGAGAATTAATCAACACCTGTTGACCAATCAGAATGCAGAGTTTCAACAGTTATTGTGTTGAAATACAGGTGTGTCTGTAAACATCGTATGAAGCTTTTTTTGTAGAATTTTTTTTACATGTTTACTTTGAAATAAACAAACAAATATTGGTTTAACAGCTACAAACAGCTCTCATACTTTAGAACTCTTTAATCTTTAACGTCCACGAGGGAAATAAAAGGCATTGGAGTGAACTTCTCTGACTCTGTGCTCAAAATGATTATGCCAAGCTGTTTGTTTTTTTTTAGGATAATTTTTTTTTGCTTTTGGACACGATTACTCAAGCGTATGGTGACAGGTTAATTAGATTAGACCCCTTGGTGTGCCTGATTTCCCTCAGGTTTGTCGTTTCCGTCGGGACGAGGACAAGCCTGCGCACGCAAGATTTCTACTTCTGATTGCCTGAGATTTATCATTATTATCTACAAACTTTCTGTCAGGCCAGAAACATGGGAATGTGAAAGGATTTTTATACATAAATGTATGTGATGTGTTTAGTAACATTTTCAAAACTATTGATGAAGTCTTAGTCCAGCCACTAGTACAGTGCGATGTTGTTTGTCTCTTTATTGTCTCAGATGAAATAAATTATTATCTCTCTGGACTCATTAGCCAAACCCAGATGAGGAACGTTACAGCATGTACCTGCTAATTAGATCATCAGTCACGGGACGAGTGTTAATGAGGTTCTTAAGCTGTTATAAAAACACAGCTCATTTATTAATTTTTAAAAACATTTCAACTAATGCACTCGAGAAATACACAGTGAGCCCTCAAGCTCAATCCAAAATAACTACTGTGAATGAATCCGGAGTTAATGTTTATACCTGAATTACTCTGTCGGGGGCAGGATCCAATATATGCTTCATGTGATAGCCTGAGTAATATGCAATTTCACATTGTATGATTGAAGTCATAACACTAATAATAAATGAATAATTTTGTAAATTTCCCATTGGGATGAATAAAGTATCTGTCTGCCTGTCTAATGCAGAAAGAATCAGGTATGAAAATAAAAACATTCACTGCATTTGAAAAATATTCTTTTAAATCACATGTAATTTAAAATAAATGAATTCTATGTGTTTTGAGAATAAAAATACTCGCATTGCATCTGAAAAAATACTGTAATATTTTAATAATGAGAACAAAATCAAAAAAGCATGTGTGTAAACATGTGAATTGAGTGATTTTCACTAAGCTGAGTATTATTTTATTTTAATGAAGGGTATTGCAAGATGGCGCCCACCATGGATGATGTGTTTCCCTCTCTCGATATATAATTTTGTATGTATATTCGTATTTTTGTGTGTCTTAAATGCACAGTTTATTCATGCGACAGTAAGATACAGTCAGGAAAAACTGGGCATCACTGCTACCTAGCCTGCTGCTACCTTTTGTCCACTTACTTGAAAATAAAATCGATGCGCTGAGAATCAGACACACAATTTAGCGTGAGATGTGAAAGGAATGAGCAGGGAATGTTCTTATTTTCATGGAAACCTGACAAAGCACCAGTCTTGGTTCTCCTGCTCCACACATACATCATTCGCTGTAAAGACCACACATTGTATACTTAAATGAGGATGAGTTCCCTTTTGAGAATTTTGGGGAAAACAGACAAACTTGTGTCAAGCATTGGTTGATTCTGAGTGATTCTGCAGGGAATTTTGTTGATGCCATGCTTACCAATCTACTCAAAATTCCTAGAATCATTCTTGGCATTTCTAGAATCACTCTTGGATGGCCATCCTCTTGGTCCAGGTACTGTGACCTCAGTTACTTCACCTGTATGTTTTAAAGAAGGAGATGTCCTTACACCTTATTGACTGCTTTGGTCCTAGGGTTCCAGAGGTTGTGTGTGAGAAGAACCAAGTCCAATTGTTTCTCAGTTCTTGGTATACAACTGGTTGAGGGCCCGAATGGACTTTGTGAAAAATCTCCTCCTCATTCTGTCTGTTTTAGGGAGTAGAAGCACTTTCCTGACCGCAGCAGAGAGATGTCCATTGTTCAGATGGTTGAGGTCCTTCACTATCTTCCTGGGCTTAGTCAAGCACCGCTTGCTGTACATGTACTGCAGGTCAGGGAGCTCAGTGCGAATGATGCACTCAGCTGATCACACCACTCTCTGTAGGGTCCATCTGTCCTGCTTGGTGCTGTTCCCAAAAAAGGTTGTGATGTTTCCCTTCAGGATACTCTCTTTGATGTAGCTGTAGAAGTTTCTAATAACCTTTCAGGGCAATCTAAAGTCCTTCAAACATCCGAGATAGTATAGACACTGTCGAGCCTTCCTCACCACGCTGTCGTCATGACAGGTCCATGACAGATGCTGTGGACACCAAGGTACCAGAAGATATCCACTCTCTCCACTGGGGTCCCATTCAAGATGGGGGGCTGGTGGTTCCTCTTCTGCTTTGTACTAAAGTCCACTATCAGCTCCTCTGTTTTGCAGAAATTCAGGAAGAGATGGTTCTCCAGCTTTTTGGTGATAGTGGAGAGGATAATTGTGTTGAATTTATGCCTGTCTCTACAGTCACGTTTCTGGATTCTCCTTTTGGATTTACCTAGCTTAATTGTAGAACTGATTTTTGTATTCTTGGATTCTGGTTCTGTTATTGACTTGGACTTTTTGGATTGTGCCTGATCATCTGTGTTTTTTCCTGTAGTTTTTTCCTGTATTCCTTTTGGATCTCCACTTGTGTTGCACTGCACTTGAGTTTATCCACACTAGGTTCAGTCCCCGAGTCTGACATATACAACATATGCAAGTCAAACAGACAAACTGAAGAGACATTACAGACAAAGGATGGAGGGATATTACTTCACTGCAGATTCCCAGCGCATGTGGCAAGGCCTGCAGTGCATCACGGAGGATGGGCAGAGAAGTCATAACTGCCACACTCCCAAGTGACCAGAATGAGTTCTATGCTCTCTTTGATGCCCTCAACACCACTCAGTAGCGTAGGATTCTGGCCTCAGATGGCAAACCAGATACGCCACTCACCATTTCTTCTGCAGAGGTGCGCATGGCTCTGAGGAGAACAAACCCGCAGCTGGCACATATAATTTAAAATGTCCCACATAAAAAGAACGATCCCATCCACCTTGGACTCAATTCACATGTCGCCAAAACTGGTCCACTGACGATGCTGTTAATGCTGCCATCCACACAGTCCTCACACACTTGGAGTGTAAGGACACGTGAGAAAACCTTTAAATTCCTCGGAACCTACATCAGCGAGGACTTCACTTGCTCTCACAACACTCTGCAGCTCCTGAGGAAATCCCAGCAGCGACTGTACTAATTAAGAAGTCTGAGGGAATTTGGCATGTCAGCCAAAATAACTTCTACAGCTGTAGAGTTGAAAGTTTGACCAGTGCAATTACAGTGTGGCATGGAAGCTGCACACTTGAGGACAGGAAAGCTCTCCAGCATGTTATAAAAACTGCACAGGTCATCTCTGGAGCAGCCTTCTCATCACTCCATGACTTTTACAGTACCAAGGTCATCAGGAGGGCCCAGAACATCATCATGGACAATACACATGCACAACACTCAGTCTCAGGGAGATGCTAGAGGAGTTTACAATCAACCACAAAAAGCTTGAAGGTGCTTTAGTGAATCAGTGACCAGCTACATCGGCAAGTTCATTGATGATGTGACTGTCTCCAAGGCCATCAGCACATAATCCAACCTGAAGCTGTTGACTGCAAAGGTGTGTGTGCGGCTGAACGACCAGAGACAATGAACAGCACTAAGAACAGTGAGGTCCAAACTGTCCTGAGCCATCAGTGAGGCAAAGCACGCACACGCCCAGAGAATTCACAGCCACTTCCAGAACGCATGTGGCAGGGCATCCAGGAGATCACTAACTACAGAATAACTTCACCTGCTTGTGACAGTGATGCCTCCAACAACTTCTATGCTCAATTTGAATCACAGAACGATGTGACAGGGAGGAAGACCATTCCTCTTCTTAATGACCAGGTACTCTGTCTCATCACAGCTGATGTGAGGAAAACTCTTGTGACTGAATTAACTTAGATGTCATGGAGAAGTCAGCTGGGATTTGGGAGAGGAAGCGATAGTTTTCTCAAGCTCGCATGTTAGAAGTTGATGGCCCAAAGATTGAGGAATAGTTTCCCTGTGTCAATCTATGGACGTTTTATGTTTAATAGACTCTTACAATCATGAAGAGGAATCCTGTGGACATGTAGCCAACATGGAGTTTGTGAGAGTTTAGCATGTTAATCACATGCTCATATGAGGTGGAGTTTCACGTGTGCTTCAGGGAAGTTTTGTGAATATCACCGTTTTGGGTTTCTATTATCTTTTTTTTTCTTTCACCTGGAACTTTGTCACATAAACGGACATCATCGGAAATCCTCATTTTCTTCACCTTCATCATTATTTAGCTAAGTTCATACTTGCATTACGCTGCCTGGGCTAAAGACATAAAACACTCATTGACCTTTATTCTTTCATCCGTGGTTGTTTATTGCTATTCTTATTTTCAATTATCTTTTCTTTTGTTTATTGTGTGCATTGTGAATATTCATTCATCTGTATGAGGTAAACGGCATTCATAAAAAACTGTATACAATCTTTCTGGATTTTTTGAGCTTAAACAGTTTATGATTATTTTTTATCATATTTCTACCAAAGTATTAATCATATTAAGGAACTTTCTTGGATCCCCCTTTAGATGTATAACTCAAGCCTAAATTGGGTAGCGGATATACTCTAATCACGTTTACCCGACAAAAAGCTGATGGACCAGGCAACATTTCAGGCGGAGTGCTCAGGGAATGTGCAGACCAGCTAGCAGATGTTCTCACCAACAGCCTCAACATTTTCCTGCGCAGTGCTGTCATTCAAACATGCCTCAAGACCACTACTATTGTTCCTTTGCCGAAGAAGTCTTCAGTGTCCTGACACAATGACTGTTGTCCCATCGCACCCATCATCATGAAGTGCTTCGAGAGGTTTCTCATGAGGCACATTAAGACTCTATTGCGACCATCACTGGACTCCATGGAGTTTCCGTATCGCAGTCCTTGCCTGCACTATACACATAATCTACATTGTCTTTTACCATGACATATTTCTCTCTCTCTCTCTCTCTCTGTTGAGCTATACATGCCACTCCCAAGCTCCCAGGGTTCTGAGTTCCCAGTGTGACCGCTTCTTCTTTCTGGACCTGCCTGATCCATCCCGATGCCCTACATCTGGTTGTCTCGTCATTTGCCGGTGCAGACTGCTTCTGAGGATAGATGTGCGTGGACAGCACATGAACCATGGGACTGCTGTGGATAAAACCACTTGGTGCCTATCATGCTGTTTTTGAACTGCTGTTGAGGCAGTCAGCAACATTTGAAGACTTCGGCAGGAAGGAATTTTAAGTCTATAATGAACTTGAAATTTCTCTATAATGAATGAAATTTCTCTGACCTAGTTATTAGTTGCTCAGGAACTCTTGGGTGCACAATTCCACTTGACAATACACAGTGGAAGAAAAGACATTATTTACATTTACATTATTCACTCTCCAGTGTCACCCAGATGAGGATGAGGTTGCCTTTGGAGCCTGGTTCCTCCCAAGTTTTTTTTTTTCTCATATCATCTCACATTGTTTTTCCTTGACACCGTTGCCTCAGGCTTGCTCATTAGGGATAAATATTAATTTCATTTTAAACTTCCTTTTTTCTATATTCATTTAAAGCTGCTTCGAGACAATGTCTGTTGTTAAAAGCTAGTTGAATTGAATTGAATTTTGTACTACACTGTTTGCACAGATGCACTTGTCCACCATGTCAATAGGTAAATTCTATTTTTTATTTTTTCTGTGTTGTCTCTATGTAGCCCCAGGCTCCTGGAGGAATGTTGTTTCAAATCACTGTGTACTGCATCATGTATGTACATGGTTAAAATGATGATAAAAACCTCATGATTTGACTTGATCTCTCTCACTCTCACACACACACAGATTAGACATCTCCACTGCCATGTCTATCTGTGTGGTGGATCAGTCATGTGAACATCATTCAGCTAATGAGAAGCAGGTGAATGTGTGGCCTCAGTGGGCGAGCACTGGACCGTGCAGTGCCTCAGGCTCCCTGTGGTTCTCTCAGAAAATGCTTAAAAGTGCCAGGGGGTGCTTAGTGTCTAGACAAGATACAAGAAGAGGTGTTGAGAAGTGTCTTTATCATAAGCAGCAGAAGCGGGAAGAACTTCACACATGTTTCAGGGTTCATTGTTTTGTGATCATCGGTATCTCTGCGATTAGCGATGGACTCTGAGCTCCTAACGCGTGGGCTCTTGTATCTTTCTCTGGCTGTAGCAGGAATTCCAGGGAACATTGCCGTGATCTACGCCTTTCTGATGGTGCTGCACCATGAGCGGCGTCTCCTCACAGCCGATAGCATTGTGCTGCACCTGGCCCTGGCCAACCTGCTGGTGGTGGCCGTTCGCTGCGTGCTTGAAGTTTTTGCTACCTTTGAAATTGTCAATGTTTTTGATGACGCCGGTTGTAAGGGCGTGATTTTTGTTTACAGGACGGCGCGTTCGCTTTCCATCTGGCTCACCTTCGTGCTGAGTGCCTACCAGAGTCTGAGCATTGCGCCCCCGGGGTCACGTTGGGCAACAGCTCGGGACCTTTTCTCCCGGTTCCTGTGGCTCATCTTCTTGGTAGTGTGGATCATCAACATCTCCATTAGCTCGCCGTCCATCGTCTTTGCCATTGGTGCCAAGAACACCTCCAAGCTCCTCCAGAACAGCATTAATGTGCAGTTCTGCTTTGTCAATTTCCCATCAGTGACCGTGAAGGATGCCAACGGAGCTGTGCAAACGGTCAGAGATGTGGTGCCCATGACACTCATGACCACCGCCAGCCTCATCATCCTCATCTTCCTCTACAGACACAGCCGGCAGGTCAGAGCTATCCGTGGGGGTGGTGGTGGAGCAGGACCAGGTGGGGGAGGTTCTTCAGAACGCAGGGCGGCCATTACTGTGGTCACGCTGGTGACGCTGTATGTCGTGTTGTACGGAGTAGACAATGGGCTTTGGGTTTACACCATCATGGTAAAACAGACCATGTCGTCTGCACTCATCTCAGACCTGCGGATCTTCTTCTCTTCCCTGTATGCTGCCATGAGCCCCGTAGTCATCATCGTGTCCAATAAGAAAGTGAACAAACATCTGAGGTGTGGCAGTGAGGAGAAGATGACAGGCTGACCATCACCCATCAAACTGTCAGGATTAAAGTCTGACTAACCCTTCATCAACGCTCAACTACTGCAGTGCTGACTTTGTCTCTATTTAATCATATGAAGGAATGTGTGTGTGTGTGTGTGTGTGTGTGTGTATGTTTGTGTGAACTGTGAAATAAAGTGAAGAAACTTGATATTTTAAAACCTTAAAAAGATAAGAAATAATACATGTGTACTTTTGTGACTGGAAGATGTTTGAAGAAGATTGTGATTTTTGTGGACTTAACAGAATGCATCTATTTTAAATTATTTATTTTATACAATCACTTTTTTTTTCTTTACTGATTTTATAAAAATAGCATGAACATTAAGGACACAAAAGCAGCAGATGGTAAATAAACACATTTAAATGATGACTTAAAATGTTTTGTTTTGTTTTGTGTACTGCACTTAAATCTAAAATAATCACCACAGCAGATCATTTGGTCCGCATGTTTTTGATTTTGGCACAGGTTTTGGCCCTTCCTGACGCAACCCTCCCATTTAATCCGGGTTTGGGACCGGCACTGAAAGTTAACTCTTCATTGGCTGGGTTAGCTCTCTGCCCGGGAATCGAAACCGGGCCACGGCAATGAGCGCGTGGGATCCTGCCGCTGAACCAACAGGAGGCATCACCATGTGTCTCAATGACGTGGGGAAATGTTCATGCGAGAGGAAGCTTATGGATGAAGCAGATGAAATGTGTTATATGAAATTGTTTTGTGTTGCAGAGTAAAGCTTGTTTGTCTGAGATGGTTTTCAGGAGATATGATTTAGTTGAAGGGGGGCACGGTGGCTTAGTGGTTAGCACGTCTGCCTCATACTTCCAGGATTGGGGGTTCGATTCCCGCCTCCGCCGTCTGTGTGGGGTTTCCTCCCCCGGTCCAAAGACATGCATTGTAGGTTGATTGGCATCTCTAAATTGTCCGTAGTGTGTAATTGCGTGAGAGTGTATGTACCCTGCGATGGGTTGGCACTCTGTCCAGGGTGTATCCTGCCTTGATGCCCAATGACGCCTGAGATAGGCACAGGCTCCCTGTGACCCGAGTATAGATCGGATAAGCGGTAGACAATGTTTGGGGTCATTTTTTTTCATCTTTGATACGTAATTTGTCTTTAATATTTTTCTGTGGACTGAAAAAACAGCCACAAACCCACCACAATGTCGATTATCATTATTCATATTAATATTGTTAAGGGTGAAATGAGACGATGTGTAAACTGCTCCCTTGTTCTGAGAACATTCTCCTGTGGTTTCTTTAACGGTGATTAACACCTCATCTTTTGTAGTCTGTGTGTGTGTGTGTGTGTGTGAGTGTGAGAGAGAAATGTTCCACAGCTACATCGTGATCATGGTTAATTGCTTCTGGTGAAAAGGCCTGAATCCCTCTGGGAAGAAAAAGTCTCTCCCTTGCTGCTGATTAATGAGGAGAATACAGACGTCTGACATCATAACAGAATGAAGGCTGCGGATCCTCAGATTTAGGGCTGATTAAAGGTGCGATATGTTTATTGACTATATTTGGTGATTTGGTGTAGATAATAGTGAGTGTTATTTCTATAAAACGTTTTTATCATCTATTGCATTACATATCTCTCTCTCTATATATATTATTAACTGTTTGATTTGTGGCTGCACCTCACCTCCACCAGGTAGAGAATACCTTCCTGTTCTACACCTGAAGTGTCAAACTTACAGCCCAGGACCAGCCTAATATCGCTTCTAAATCCAGTCCACCAACTGCATCTAGAATCTGTTTGAAATTAAAATAGTCTTTTTCATTTCCCTTTCTCCCTTTTTTCACAGTTTGTCCACCAGGGGGCAAAATAGAGCAACGAACTCAACTGATGACAAAATTATGAAATTCTTCTTTATCATTTATTCCTATCAAAGCCGTCAGAGTCACAGTGGATTCTAGGAGGCAGGAACTAACACCGAGGGGGGCAATTTGGTATAGCCTTGAGCGTTTTTTAAGATTGAGTAAAAAAAAAAAAAAAAAAGGCATGTATGAAATACAAATTAATTTAAGGGGAGTAAATACTTATAAAAACACTGAATGATAAATGAGTACTTTGTGGTGTTCAATCAATTTGTGTGTTTTTATAGTGTAATGTTTCAGATTAACGCTGATGAATGATCACAGTAATGAGGTGTTTTATTTGGTCACTGAATTTATTCTTCTAGTCCGATCCCCTGGACATCAGACTAAGTGTAATGTGGCTCGTTAGCCAACATGACTCTGATTCATTCAATAAAGTGACAAAACTAATCACTGACTTGTCCACACTTATACAGCATCATTGTGGCGTTGTTATTTTATGGGCTTTGTTTTATTCTCAGGATTGTTTATTTTCTTTAGTTAGATCAGATCAGATTATTCATGAGCATATCACTTCTTTCTCTTCTTTTTCTGATGGCATGTTGATTGTACTTCAGCGCTCCTGACTCCAGTCTAACTATCCGACTAATCAGAATTACATTATTCCATGATCTCTTGTTATTCTGCTTCTATTCTGCAGTAACACTAAGGTAATGAACCAGGTTTATGTTGATTACATGCACGTGTCACTTCCTGCTTCAGTGGTAATGATGTGGATGATGATAGTGGGTGTATTATATCTGGTTAGTGTTGTACAGGTCGTAGTGTTTTTCCTCAATGTTCTGTTTGAGGGCTCTCAACATCACCACTTGGTTTTGTTCAGAAACTGATTGTTTTTTTTTCTGATTTAGGGACTAAAGCAGGTCCACTGCATCCTCGTCCCGAACCACATACCCAAGTCAACACCAGGGTGCAGGTAGTATTATCTTTTATCATTTCCTTCGGATACGGTCATGGGATTTCATTTGAGTATATATTATTTACTACACAACTCTATCTATCTATCTATCTATCTATCTATCTATCTATCTATCTATCTATCTATCTATCTATCTATCTATCTACACACACACACACAGATGTGTATAATAAGTGGCTATCTTGAAATAACAAATTTTTTTTTTCATACTTAAATTTTTGGCTGCATTTTGGCTCCATTCAGACTCTCCATTTTACTGACAGTCAGGGATCAGTAGAAAATGTCTTGCTCTTTAATCTGTAATTTATTATTGTTATATTAAAGAAGGTTATCTTTGAACCACATTGCACACAAATTAAATTAACAAACGAGTGACGTTGATGATGATGATGAAGAAGAAGATGGCAATGATGGCAGGCCCATGTCTCGTATTCTTCACACCACTGAAATCTGATTGCTCAGACACACAGACTCCGGTGGAATGAAGGATAGGAAGCATGGATGAGTAGATGCACAGCGAGTCAGGGATATGCAGCCTTCTTGGGGAAAAAAAAGATAAAATACAGAATAAAAAAAGAGAAGTAACATTTATTATATAGATATATTTTTATCATTCCTACACGTTTAAGCAAACCTTTATAATGGAATGTAGTGGAGAGTAAGTGCATAGCCACCGTGTGTGTGAGTGTGGTGCGAGGCAAGACGAGACATGTCACGCTCCGGTCGTGTAGCTACAGGCTGAATTCAGCTTGAATGCTCATGTAGCTGAAAAACGTGTCGAGGCAGCTGCTTCACAGTGAAGAGACCTTAACAGTACACACACATGCACTCACCCACTTAAAGGGCGTTTATGAAACTCTGAAACTTTCCTCCTCTTTCACAGACTTTTATTCCTCAGCTTCCCCCACCTGATCTGTCGTCTTCATTCCTGCAAACACAATAAGAGTTTTAAACAAACACTAAACAACAACACGACAAACAAACCAATGAACACTGCTTTGACCAGAAAGCTTGCAGGGCAACGATTCATCTGTGAGAAATTACACAATCCAGAAAAGCAAAAAAGGGGAAGAGGAGATGAGAGGAAGTCTGCAATCTGTTAGTAAAGAAAGAGAAAGAAAGCAGAAAAAAAACAGTACCAGAAATCCAGAGATGTGTGCAGCTGACCCAAAGTGTGCGGTATCTCTTTACCTGTCTCAGGTACACACCATTTAGCTGACTCTTCCACCAATCGCCTTGCACCATTCGTCATATACCCCGCCCACTTCCCTCCCTTTTTGAGGCTCCACACCCTCTCAGGTGGGTGGTGTGTGTGTGTGTGTGTGTGTGTGTGTGTGTGTGTGTGTGTGTGTGTGTGTGTGTGTGTGTGTGTGTGTGTGTGTGTGTGTGTGTGAGTGTGTGTGTGAGTGTGAGTGAGTGTGTGTGTGAGTGTGAGTGTGAGAGAGAGAGACAGAGACAGAGACAGAGAGAGAGGGGAGGGGTGTTTTTTTTTTTTTAAATTATTTTAACGGCCCTGTTCCAAATCTGTTCTTTGGAATTTATACCAAAGTAAAATTTCATGTCACGTATACAACGATTTATTTATTTATTTACTTTTAGAGATGCAGTTGTCACTTTCAAAACAGATTGCATAAAATTGCATAAAGAAAAACAACAAAAACAAAACAAATGTTCTTCACCCATCTTCAGTTCAAGGTTCTTTATGGAACTTTCTTTAAAAGTGAAAAGCTCTGTGTCTCTACAGGTTTTGTCTCTCAAAGAAATATTAAAGTTGAAATTTAAAAAGCACACAATTGCTAAATTGTCTGTTCAGGCTGCTAGTTAATAAGCTAATTAACAGTTAATGTATAATATAAGCACCAGAGAAACATATATAGCCGCTAGCTCTGTGTTGGAGATGACATCTGTGTTTAAACGTGAACGCTGTTGTGTTTGTGAATCAACTCGTCTTTTGTAGCTGAAGAGAGCAGTTTATCACCGTCTGAAAATCTGATCAAATAAAACAAATAAGGAACAACCCAAATTTCTTCTTGCTAGGGTGATGTATTTTTTAAATTAACCAATGAGTAAAGCTCCTGTTTTTTGTGTTTCTGCATTTCACCATCTCTTCTTTATTTAGTTTTTAATAATAAACCCCAGAAGGGTTTTTATCTCAGTTTTTTAGATCAGTATTGTTGAAACGGAGTTGGTTTTGAGAGTCACACAAATAGAGTTTTTAAGATTTATGCATGTTGTGGAAAAATTTATGAGGAAGTTTAGCCTCTTGAGTGGCTTTTTACCTGCTCTCCACCCTTCTCTTTCTCTTTTCTTCTCTGACTGGTGGCTGTTAGCTTGTCTGAACTCGCTGCTTTAGGAATGCGCTCACTTTCTCAGATGTAGAGATGCAGAGGTGAATCAGGTGTTGCCTAATTTGGGGAGGGAAAAAAAGAAAGGCATGTAGCGTGCACTCTGTAGACCCAAAAACCAGTTTACCCCTCTGTGTGTGTGTGTGTGTGTGTGTGTTTGTGTGTGTGTGTGTGTGTGTGTGTGTGTGTGGTTGTGTGTGTGTGTGTGTGTGTGTGTGTTGATTTTCCAGCACCACTGGTGTACTATTCAGATGGAATTATTTCCCCAGACATGTGTGTGTTCAGTACTATGGTCGGAGGACGTGTATAATATTTCTGATTGATTGACATATGAAAAGAAATCTGTGTGTCACATCACAGAAGAGGGCGTGTCTTCACCATGTACACATGCACATACAACACACCTCATCCTAATATATTTATTTTGTTGATTGTTTGAAGAGGGAGTGGCTCTGCTTGATCATTAGTAGGTCACATGACCACAACATATTTATGTCGTAGAAACTTGATAATTTCCTGAAGTGTCTTTTTACTGAGGAAAAAGCGATTTCCTCAAACAGGACATAGCGAAACATGTCAGTTCACACAGAATATACATCATTTTATTTTTTTCAAAGCACAGTCTCAATGTAATCTTTCCAGACGTATGCACATGCAACCTGTAAAAATGACAGATTTGAAAAAAAATCCAAGAGATACTCTGGAATAAGTTGAGTAAACTAACACAGTCTAAATAGGGCTTTTTTCCCCACGATGCTACTATCAGTGTGTGAGGAACCTCAGGGCTCCAGTTCAGGGCCAGTTTTATTTATTCCTGGTTTATGTTGCTGTTAGCTCAGATATCTAATGTTATGCTGATGAAACTTGACGAAATTTATGTTTCATTGCTGCTTTAAGAGCTTCAACAACCAACTCATGGATCTTGGAAAGGGAACGTATTATATAACAAGTTTATTTCCTCATGTTTCCTGATTAGTGTCTTGATCAGGAAGTTAAAAACACTGCTGGTGTAAATAAGAGCGATATTACATTCCTCTTTACTGCACTGCTTCCTGGTTCACTTCTTAAACGTATTGTTTGTTTACTTTTAAGGTTCGATGAGTCTCCTTTCACATTGCACAATTACTAAAACCCTGATGACTTTTAACAAACCCTCTTTTCTGTCTCTGAGTGAATCACTGAGTGAGTTATCTCGGTTCCCGCCCCGAGCCTCAGTAGCCGCCTTCCCATTGACACATGGCGTGTTGCTGCTTCTCTTTTCCTTTTTAAGTCAAAACTCCAATACTGATTTTTTTACTCAATAGCATGTAGAACCACCCGAGCCTGAGGCAGGTTTTTCACGAATTAGCTCAGTACTAAATGTTATATATAAAACTTTATATACTTTATTTACAGTACAGCGCTGCTCTGCCTTATTGAGCTTGCTAAGTTTTAATTTTTTTTATTTATTTATTTTTTTTTTATGTAGCCATGTCGCAGTTTACACCCAAAACTGCAGGCTTCTTTGATCTTTGATGTGAAATAAATGAAACTAAGATGATTTATCTCAACATTAAAGTGAAAAACAAATACAAAAGTTTTAGAGGGGAAGAAATTAAAAAACATATAGCAGCTATACACATTCCTTATCTAACACTCTTAAATCATATTTTGCTCTCAGGGTTTTTAGTAAGAGTCTACTCAGAACATCTTCATTATTCATTTTATTTCAGGCTTCCTTACAAAAATGTCCCAGATCTCTCAGATAGCGATGAGATCTCCTAAACTCAGCCCTCTTCAGGTCATTACGCAGGTTTTTGACAGGATTTAGATCAGAGCTCTGACCAGACTATTCCACAACATTCATCTTCTTCTTGATGTTGTTCCATTGTTGACTTGGATTTGTGCTTTGGGTCATTATTGAGCATGGAGGTGAATTTTTTTCTTCTGCAATTGTCTAACAGAGACCTGCAGGTTTTATGCTGAAATAGATTGTTATTTGGAAATGTCCATGCGTCCCTCTACCTTGACTCGAACCCCAGTCCCAGCTAAAGAGAAGCAGCTCCATAGTGTGAAGCTGCTACCATGGGTGTGGTGATTTTTGGGTGATAAGTTGATTTGTTTCTGCACTAAACATATCTTGTAGAATTACACGCAAGAGGTTCTACCTTGGTCTCATCAGTCTGTAACACATTGTACCATGTGGATTGGGGTGATTTTATTGATCTTTGATTTTTTTCCCCTGAGGTTTATCTCTAGTTGCCGTACCTCATCGTGAAGAACACGAAAGATGGTTGTCACATGCAGAGAGTAATCAGTACATGTCAGATCTTCCTGCAGTTCCTTTAATGTTGCTGTAGGTCCCTCGGCAGTCTCCTAGGTAAGTTTTTGTCTTGTCCTTTTGTCAGTTTTGGATGGACGTCCTGTTCTTGGTGATGTCACTGTGTTGCTTAATTTCCTTTATGTACTGATAATGGAGTTTTTTTATCCACTGTGTGTGTGTATTACAGTGTGCTTAGATCATTTTTGTAGATAGAGTAAAAGTACACTGATTGTTTTTTAACAGCTAAGTAGTTTTGACATTTGAATGATTTCTGCCCAAGCTCCACCCAGAGGATCTACTGAGGCTTGTGGAGCATCCAGACACAATCAAGAATTCTGGACCGGAAGTAAGTTTTCCTAAAGAGGGTTTCTTCAAGCTTATATGCTTATATATACCAGTAAAACACACACACACACACACACACACACACACACACACAAAACATAGTGTAAGTATAAATGCACACTTCTATGTGTTATATGCAGAATTTGTTACAGTTGCATGTTTTTATTTTTATTTCATGGCCAGACTTTAAGTGTATATAAAATTTTCGTGCAGTGCAATTGAATTGTTCAGATCACTGTATGTATAAAAATTAACCGCAGTTACGAAGGAAATGTAATGTACATATATACTTAATAGCTTGTACTTGTGTATGAAAATAACAGTTTAAAAAAATTCCTAGTGCACTTCCAGAAAATCAGATTGTTGTGCAATTATCAGTGAACATATATATATATATATATATATATATATATATATATATATATATATATATATATATATGTATATATATATATATATATATATATAAATATATATATATATATATATATATATATATATATATATATATATATATATGTATATATATATATATAAATATATAATCAACATGATAACGGTTTTTATATATTATTATTTCACATTCTTACTTTAATTTGAGCCGCTGAAATGTTTTCTTCCAAGAATAATAAATTCTAAACTCTATTTTCTCTGTATATCTCTCTTTCTCTCTCTCTCTCTCTCTCTCTCTCTCTCTCTCTCTCTCTCTCTCTCCCCTCGCTCACACACACACACACACACACACACACACACACACACACTCTCTCACTCATTCACTCACACTCACCCAGTGTGTGAAATCTGAGTTTCCTTCTGTAGAATTCCACAACATGACATCGTCTGTGCCATGACACGTCCTGGACGCTGCAGTAAAACGGTGACTCAGATGTGTGTAAAGCAGCACTTAGTAACACGGACTCTCTCATTTTCCTCCCCGATTACACGCTATGTACTCACATACGACTTTAACATGAAACATACATGAGATCCATTACATTACAGTCACCTCAGCCTGCACAGGAAACTAGCTTTCAGAACTCGGATAAAGAGCGAGGAACAGTTGATGAACTCGTTTCTCTGAGACATGAGCAGCTGAATAATAGAGGATCTTCTGCCTTTCAGAAACACAAAAGCGTTTACTCTGACAAAAACAAAAACAGAGAGAGGGAGATGAGTGCAGAGGTGAAAGGCCAGAGTTTGAAACACACATCACAGCTGATATTTTTATTCCTCATTAATTTATGCTGTGCTTGTTCTTCATGTTTCATCTGTGATAACTACAAAACATTTAAATTCTTCTCTTGTTGTTTATCTTTCACTAAACTGCTCAGACCTTTTCCTTCGTTTTTTTTAGCTATGTCACTGTTGCTGTGCACTGCTGTGAAGGTTTAAACTGAAATAACCAATTGTGACATCACATCATCTCATCCGCCAAAAATGTGATGATATCGACTAGCGAGCAGCCGCACTAGAAGTATTGACTCATTGACTCTGTCTCCTTCAACTCTTCTCCATCACTGACAGCTGGATAAAGTTTAGATTGGAGTTTTCTGATGCTGATTCAGTTGAGAATGGTATCAAGTTTCATACACCTTCCACCCAAAAAACATATCATATTTCTGTTTTATGTTACCTTCAACCTAAACACCACAGGTGATATGGTGACAATCTGGATGTTTGCTAGATTAGCCAGTATGTTCATTCCCTAAGCTAGTTTATCACTGGGTTATCAGTTGCTCAGTTGCTCTGTCAGCATAACCTGTTGGTATTGCTTTGCTGCGATAACTTCCACTTACTCAGCAGTTTGCTTTCACTTGCTAGTTTCTTGCTGTTAGCCATTTTTTTTTGCTAGCTAGAGTTACCCACCAGTTTTTCTTGTGCTAGGTTAGTTTTTGGTCTCTAGTTATCTTTCTCTCATCAGGTTGGCTTTCTCAGCTTTTGCTGGTTCAGAATACTTTGTTACTTTTATCAAGAAATGTTTCAGATATTAGTGTATGAAATAAGACAATTGTGGAGACATTTTATGGAGTTAGAGTTGAGATGTTAGTGAAAATGTGAAAATGTGATGAGAACAAAACACGAGTGACACAACATCAATGTAAAGTTTACCGGATTATTAAACCTGTTTTCACTTCATTCTCACTAAAGCCTCCACTGATCTTTCAGGCTCTTCATAGGTGTGGGAGAGAGACGGCGTGTCTAAGCATGCCCCCACACACACACACACACACACACACACACACACGAGAGACCATAATCAGTTGTGTAATGCTGCTGTGTGCATTGCAAATGTTTTTTTGTGTTTGTCGTTTCTCTTGCTTATCTTTTTTATTTTCTTTTTTTTTCAGCATCTGTTTTCTGTTTCCTCTTAAAACATCAGATGCAACAGTTCAAACACTACAACACATACCGCCTGTAGAATGAGACCCTGACAGTGAGAGTTTAATTTCCGTGGCTTTACGTGGTGTTTGTTCTCAGTGACGGAGAGTTTAGGGTTTTAGTTTCGGAACAAGACGAAGAACACGCAGGATAAAAGTGTTCTTAAAGTTTACGTGTTTATTAGAGAAAAAACATCTACAACTTTTGTAGTTGCAGGAACATTTACATCATCTTTGTTGATCTAGGAAATTCGGTTAACATCATAGTCATATTGTTAATGTATTATAGCAGATGTTTGTAGAGCGTTGCAGGATTCAATTTTTTAATCTCTGACGCTGGAGAACATTGTATATATTTATACATCTGCTGTAATATGGTTTTTAATAGTAAGTAAAAATAAACACATGTTCAGTAATACATTCTTGGTTGCCATGGTTACAGCTTGGGTTGGAGACATGTCGATTGGACCTTTTGTTTGGCGTTAAATTTCCCAGTTTATCAGTGGAATGTTTTTATAATGATTACATTTATTAACTAGAAATATTTCCAGACTTAAAGGAAGTTTGGACAAAACGACTCACTTCCTGTTTCTGTCAAATTTCGTCGATCAGCCAAGACGTTTCAGTTTCCTCTTTATTTTCTGTACCAGGCTGATGAGGCTGATAAAGTTGATGTATATAATAAGTAATGTAAAGCCCACAGCCTGCAGTTCAGTACCATGTGTCTGAATGAAACCTCACGATGAACTGAACCAGTGAAGATCAGACTGAGATTAACGTCTGTAAGCTTGTCAGGTCGTCGGTGTTTCACCATGTTCTCGTCCCCCTCGTCTCCTTGTCCTCACGTCAGGAATGTGCACTCAGGCAGGACGAGACTTGCTGCTCAGAGAGCTTTTCAGTGAGTTGCCTGAAGCTGCGCAATCTTCTCTTCCTCTTTACAGCCTGCAAGTTTCATCAGGTCCCACATGAGAGCTTTGGGCTTCAGGAGTCACACAGTGCACAGGATAAGATTTAAAAAAACAACAACAGGCCTTCATGTCCCTCACATGGCCTTGTAGTGGGCACAGACACTGACCGGCCACTTTATTAGGACTGCCCTTGCTCTCAGAGCAGCCTCAAGACTTCATGGTGTGTGTGCTGGAAACATTTCTGCACCATGTTGACACGATTGCGTCACGGAATTGCTGCAAGTCTGCACTCTGCTTCAGCACCTTATTAGGGCAGTTATAAAGTTATTTCAGTACTCTAGGATTGTGCAGCAGTGACAAAAAATCTGATGGAATATTTCTGACACTGCTTTACCAGCCTACTGAAGAGTGTTGTTCTGTTAATGACAAGAAGAACACACCTCAGGGCTGTGTGTGTGTGCGTATTTTGTGTGTGTGTGTGTGTGTGTGTGTGAGTGTGATACATGAGTTTGCGTGCATGTGAGAAGCAGCAGCATTGTTCACACTCTTTGTAGATCTTCTGCACATCTGCAGGATTAAATCCGTCAGATTCTGTAGCCATGTATCAGGTTTCTGAGTCAATTTCACGCGCAGTGACTTAAACTCTCTCTTAAGAAGCTCAGCGTATTCATAGAAATTATTCACCACCAGACTGGACTCTTCACACAGAGCTCGGCCTTGGTTTTGAGTTCTGACCCAATGGTCTACAGGAGAAATCAAGATCAAGCCACGTTTGGTCTCATGTATTTATTTAAATTTTGTTTTTGGCTTGTCTGTTTGTCCGAGATTCTCCTTAGATATCCCAGAAACAAGGGGTTGAATGTTTAATGGATTTGTTTGGACTCATGGTTGAAGTAATTTAGTTTTTTGGAGTTTATTTAAACATGGTCAAGGTCACACAAGGTCAAAGGTCTAAAATGTTTTTTCCTGAGTAGCTGCCTTCCTTGTCGATATCGGTGACGTAGATTTGACCGTGGATGTAGCTATCAGTAGCTTTGCAATATTATCTAGGAAGCTAATTTGACTTTCAAAACATCAACACTCACAATTGTATTTCAGTTTCATGTCTCGCTTTTATATGTGGGTTTCACGGCTGACGACCAATAAAATCAGCATCACAGTTAAAATTTCACCTCGCATTCTTCCCCAATAAATATTCCATTTTAGACGCATGAATTAAACATGAACTTGGAGAAAGCTGGTGTTTACTCGCACTTTGCTGCGGGATTTGATTCTCCGTCCTGTTGGGTTTGGAGGTCGTGTTAAGCACAGCGTGTGTTTGTCGTGTCGATGTTGTACACACTGAGATGATGAAAAAGCTGTAAAGAACAAGACGCTCGCTCCTGACTCCGTCAATACTAAGTGCGGGAGTAATTTCTTGGAGGAATCGATGTTGGTCCTCGCAGCTCGGTGTTGCTAATGAGGGCGTTGATCTCAGCAGGAACGCAGCGACGTGGGGGTTTGATGCTCTCGTGGTTGGTTTGTGGACTGAGTGGAAGAATGTTTACTACATCGACTCCACAAGCAAAATGGGTACGAAGAATTGAAGAAAAAGAAGGAGAACTGAATGAGTTCATGTTCTGTTCTACATCTAAGCTCAGGTAGCAGTCAAACCCGTAATATCACTTTATTTAACATCATGTCCACGGTAACATGTCTCTTGTCGGCGTGGCCTGATTAGCATTTATTAGTTTTGATAATTAGCTAAATACAGCTCGCTAAACACTAATTAAATAACACTCTAATCAGTTCTTTCATTTACGTCATGTGCTTGTCTTTATTAGATTAGATTAGATTAGATTTGAAGAGATTAGATTAGCTACCTGTACTAAGCTACATACATTGACCAGAGGCAACACCCATCTCTGCTACTTCCTTCCCAGCTTTTTTCCTCATAATGACTCTATATACAGGATATTTAAAGAGAGTCTAATTAGTGACTTTTTGAATCGACTCTTATAGGGAGAACGTTGAGAGTCGAGTCAGATGTTCATTATGATGTGATCATTTTTCTCTTTTTGGAGATGTTTCTGTTAATGTCAGTGTGATTTATTCAAAATGCTTTATTGAAAACTCTGAGTTGTTCCTGGGTGAAGATGTAAAAACTGATGTAACAATAACAAATAGATTTTATAAAGTGATTTTATTTTGTTTAGTAGAAGGTCAAGTAAGAGGTCATTAAACTATTTCAGTCATAGTTAGGTGAGGACGAATAATCACTGGTTAAAGATCAGACCTTTTTCTCCAGTTTGAGATAAGAAAGAGTCGACTCGTGTTGGTGAGTCAAATGAACTGAATCACTGAAAGGAGACATAATTTCCTGTTTTATTCTTCTGACATCAAAGACACTTCAGTGAAACAGTAGACTGGGTCATTCTGTAATGTTTAATCTTTCAGGAACATTATGGCACCAGCATAAGATCCTGGTTCCTGATCTGCAACGTAATTCAGTCATATAGAAAAGAAATAAAATGATTAACACTTCTCAGTATTAATGTTTAAATTAAAAATGTAGTAGATTTCCTCCAGCACATCGTCAGCAGTGATTCTGATCAGAGTGGAGGAGATGGAGAGCGCCGCCTGTTGGTGAGTCTGAGATCTACTGGACCCATAGGCCTGGGCAAGGCTCTACTCAGAGCTTTAATGATCAGATTTCTGATCAGTTTCTACTGCATTAGAGCAGATTTATCATGAATTTATCAGAAGTTGCATCTCCTTAGCACTAAATTGAGAGGACAATAAAATGTAGTATTTAGTCTCTTCAGACATTTCATTAATGCCCCCTGGTTTTGATTTTCTTTGGGGGGTTTTTTGGGCCACCTTTAATTGTGATTGTGAAGATGGATACACTCATTCTTATTATCCCTCTATTTTGAAGATGGATGGTAATTGAAATATTAGAAATCATTTATTGGCTGTAGAAGAGGGTAATTGGAGCGGGGGACTAAACAGCAGATTCCATTAATAACCCAATCTGTCTCACTAATTTCTGCTGCGTGATTTTTGTACAGAGAGAGGGAGATAAGGAGGGGAGAGAAAGAAAGAGATAGGGGGATGGAGGGGGGAGTGGGAGAGATGGAAGGAAAGAGAGAGGGGGGGCGAAGGGGAAAAAGAGAGGGGGAGAGGGAGAGTGTGTGTGTGCGTAATGATGTCTCAGATCTTGAAGGTCCACTGAAGCATTCGTTTCAGAACAAAATGTAATCATATGCGACGTTACTTCGATGAAGTCAGACAGCCAGTGTTGAGTCGTGTTTGGTGAAAGCTTATGTTGCTAACAAGTAATGGAAGCTTATAGCCTCCAGTTTAGCATGGAGCTGCAAAACTACATGGTAAATAATCAGCAAGGAAATTAACCTGATTATGGATTATATTTAGCATCCAAATCACCTCAAATGTACAAACTCCGCCTATAAGTCCATTCTGTTTAAATAAAGTCCTTTTCCACATTGATCTTTAAATCTAAACAGTCACAGAGGGGCAGAGTTGT